>CM076570.1:781422313-781660353 GCA_034641835.2 Pinus albicaulis
TATGGATGTTGTAACTCCTAGAGACAGCCTTGAGTTGTTAAAGACCAGTGCCTAGGACATCTTAAATACAAGAGGATGAAAAGGTATTTGTGCATGCTGATAGGAAGGAACCTCTTGTTATGGAATGATGGTTAAAGTTTTTGATATTGGTCCAAGATATCAGAGACATAATATTGACAAGAATGACATCTAGCTGTATAGATTAAGAGTCTCTAAGAATGAATCCGAAGTAGTCATGAAAGTGAACTGTTGTGACTTGGGCCGAATGTGAAATTAGTGAACAGTTACAAAGATAAATGGGTATGAGACACAATGAAAGAAAATGAGGAAAGTATCAGAGTAAGGTAGGCTTATACGAACATAAGAATCCATCCTCCACTAACATTAGAAGAACAACAACCTGTGAGTAGAATTTGAAACATAAATCATGCCTCGAGCGATATTTAAAATTTTATAGAAAAAAATACATGAGTATCATTCAGGATAAATTCACATCAACCAGTTTGAACATTCACATTCCAAAAGCTATGATAACAAGGGAATGATGAGAACACAATGAACATTAAATTTAAACACTGCTAAGAAAATACATACTGTTTAATTACCTCAGTAGGAATCCATCACAACAACAGATTAGCTTCATTTCCTTTCACGAAAGGGATATTTAGATACACACTATGAGAGGATCTCGAAATTTTACAAAAAGAGATAATTCACAGTTAACAACTTCTTCTCTAGAAAATGTGGAACCCTTTCTCAGTCTATGATTTTATCTTTCATAGTTTTTCAGATGAGCTTCGAGAGAAGATATTTTCCAAACCAAAATATTCTCTGAAGATATTTTTTGTTTGTAATCTCAATCAAAAATAAAAAATGATGATGAGGAAAAATGACCTCTCATCACATACAAACTGGCCAGACAAAGTGCCTAACTAAAACATAATAGTAAATGGAAAATAAAGAGTGCATGGGGTGAAATCAAGATTTCACCTAGTTTTACGATTCATAAAAACAAAAGTAAATAGGTTGCGTGGGCAAAATCATGAGTTTCATTTGTTAACGACAATGAGGGGTGCTTGATGGCTGTGGATGTGGCTGAGATTATGATGAGGATGACCCCGTTTTGTGACCAGAGGGAGGTAGCAACTGATGAAAGGATGACGATACCGGAGTACTGGCGTATTCACTTCATTTCTGCCACGTGCTCTCTCCTGGAGATGGCATGGTGGCAAATGTTTCAACCAGGGCCTAAATATCTATGGACTTGGTATAGTCTACTCAGATGGCTAATTTTTTTTGACTTGGCAAAGGAGGAAGAATTATTTTCTTAGAGAGGCTATTATTGTATCTACCTTCAAACGAGTAGTCTTTTCCAGTGGTAAGTTGGCATTGTTCATGATGTCTGTCATTTTCTATTCATAAGACGTTAGCTCAAAAAATGTGGATGTTTCTGGGTGCCAACATGATTGGAGGCCTGCCTCCAGTAACTTATTCCACTCTCGGTCGAATTTTTCGACTACACTTGAAGCTAGTTTTAGACAACCCAACGCGTTCGCGCAAGCGATCTCCTTCTCGATTACTCTTCTAAATTCAACTATCAGTGATTCCTTGCACGTGAAATTCCTCGGGGCATAGTTCATTCAAGTACCAAATATACCTCTTAGCCATTGTATCCTTTTCTTCTCCTTTCGCGCGCCCTTCCTGCAACTGTATTCCAAATAAGCGAACCGCAATTTTCTTATCATCCATCAGGGTGAGGTAGTTCCAATGCTGCCAGACTTCTACTATTATATCAGTCCAAATTAGATGTATGCCTTCCAGGGGTGTCATGTTAGCCTTCATTAGAGCATTCAAGTCTTTGATAGGCTTGTCCTGTCCCTGTTTTTCTCTTTGTAACTTTTCGACCTCATTTTCCAAAGACGTTCCCACCTTCTGATTCGCCGCTAGTGTAGTTTCCATCTCTTTTAGTTTCTGACAGGCTATGCGAGTTTCTCTCTCTGATACCTTGAAGTCGTATAGAGCTTTGGTCAGATGCTCTAGGGTCGTTCCTAGCTCTCTAGATGTCGGGGCTACACATATGTGATGATCCCATTTTCCCCGCAGATCGAAAAATATTTGTTTCAGGTTCACAATCTTTGTGATCTTTTGGGCCTTTTCCTCTTTCTCTTTAGCAAGTGCATCGACGAGAGCCAGTTTTTTCTTTTCCACTTCGACCAATTCATTTTTTTGCACATGCTCCCCACTAGGTATATTTCTTTTCCGGTTCAGCTTAGATTTCTCCTCTTCCAGATCGGTGATAAGCTTTTACCGAACTGTATCGCTGTCAGCTCCTTTGTCCCTTATTTCTTTCTTAAGGGTTTCTAGCTTGTTATTGATTGCTCTGGCACCAGCTTTCTCTCTCTTCTAGTTTTCTAATACCAAGCTATGCATCTAAGTGCGAGTTTGAATACCTCGTATCACAACATGTCTCCGATGCACTTGTGTTAGCCAATCTTATCCAGCAGTGGAATATATGCTAGGTTCAAGCTGATCTCTAGGGCTTGGTAATGACTTCCATCGACTGAGAGCTACAACACTGCCTGTTGAATAGAAAATATGATTTTTTCCTTGTCCATGTCTAGCGTAGTGGTGAGTCGAATATGATATTTGTTTACAAACCAGACCAATTTAGCCCTTATCTTTTCTCGTGTGGTCCTGTTCCTGGTATTTATCTCCCCCCTTACTTTTACTCTGTCAACTGAAATTGCCTGTGAAATCCCAGAAGGGCCTAATGAGGTGGCATCGTTGGAAGTAATCAGGAAGCATCCCTTGTTTTTATCAGGGACTCCAAAATGAGAAAAATCTTCCTGAGATGGCTCCTCCCATACATCCTATGGCCCTTCAGTTCTCTACTTCTTATGGGGATGTGATCCCTCATCAATTTTCATACCTTCTTGGCTTCCCGATACATCTAATTCATTTTCTTGCCCCTTTTTCTCTGTTTCCCTGGATGCATTGTCACCCTTCCCTTTTGTAGCTGAAGACTTGGCCTCCATCTGTGCATCCAAAGGCCATGTATCAAGGTTATATCTCCACTCAATGAAGGGCCTAGTCTCATGTACATAAGAAATTGACTTTATTTTCCTCTTCTTATTGGAAATGAATCATTTTGGGTCATAGGGTCATAATTTTCCCTATAGAAGGTCCATCCCTTGTAGTAACGTTTCCACAGTGGAGAGGGCGTGCCTCGAATTTATGGTGAATAGGCCAACAAAAGTTGGGAGTTTGAGAATATATCCTTTCTTCACAAGCACGAAGTGAATCTGGTCAGCCTTCAAGGTTTTTCGAATGAATTTGAGGGTAAAAATTCGCATGGATAGAAACACCGGCAAGTGGTAGGGAGGTACTTCCTCACCATAGACCTTGATCTCGGTGTAATAATCATATAGGTACTAGTCCCCTGTGCTATCTTCCTCGTCAAACTGTAGCCAGTCCTTCTGCTCAGGAAATATTCTAGGCAGAGTACTGTCATGTATTATGGCATAGGCTATGCACATGAATTCATTTAAGAACCTTGTATACCCCTTCTCCCTAGGCTCCTGACGAACTGAAACATTCCACTCAAAGATGGTTCTTGGCTGGGCATTTGTCCTTGAAAGTTTCTCTTGGCCTAAGCTCTCAAACTTATCAACATGCTCAAATAAGAACAGGTAAAACACTAAAGAACAAAACTTGAAACACCTAGTAGAAGGGAATTATTGAAACTAGGTTTGAATAGTCAAAGCTAGGAAAACGGGAATATTTAAAAGTGTACCCTTTTGCATCATGAGCCATAGAAGAGCTATACATTCTTTTGACACCTGCTCAAACTCATGAAGCCCTAACAACCCTGAAATAAGAGCTAAGAATGGCTACACATTATCTCTGAAAGTGGACAAGCGAACAATGTCCAAAGGTGGGAGAGCTGTTAGGCGAGAATCTAAGAGGAGGCTAAGGAAGTTGCTTTGTTTCTCCCAGGGTAACTTTAAGCATTGACAGGAAAGGGAAACCTTAGAGAACTCAACATAATTTTGACTGTGAGGAAAACAAACGGATTTCTTTATGAGTTCGGGCGATATGCGAAAAATATTATTGCCTTGAGAAGATAGGAACAAGTCCCTATGCTCGTCATAAGATTCACTGAGCCAACTAATGAATTCGGGAACTGGTTATGTGGTTGGGGCGACTTGGTAGTACAGACCCGAATCAATGACTCTAAACCTATCTTGAACTTTTAAATGACATTCGAAAAACTCAGCTCTAACGTGGGCTACATTGAAAGGGTAGAATGGGTCATGAATTCATGCATGGGCATCAATAAGGGGTTTAGGTCCAGGGAGAGCCTTGACCTCGCGGGCTTGTCATGTTTCAAGCTTAGACTTTCTAGACTTCATTCTCCCATGACCATTTGAACAGAAAAAACAAAAGCAAAATGGAGGGACGAAGAAATGACTAAATACCGGTAAACAGTGAGGAATCCTGAGGAGGAAAGAGATGCAGGGTTGAAAACTACGTCGTACTATAGTTTTAACCTTCATTGCATGACAAACCCGTGAAATTTTTTTTTTTTGCCCGATCTAGAGTAAAAAAATATTATATCAAACTGATTTTTGTGGAATACGAGGTGAGGGTGACAACTGTAGGGATGATGTCATAAGGACGTCGATAATGGGACATGTAGCGATAGGTTATTGGCTATCAGGAGCCAGGTGGGTGAGAGCCACGTGTCGAGTTAAGGCATGTACCGGTTTCATACCGCCGTCCCTAGACTTACCTTACCTTTACTTACTTGTGCCATATGTTCTTCTTGATGGGCTCACTTAGAATTTAGGTGGGCTCCATAAGGGCCTTATGCTCCATTCTACCATCCCACGAAACTCTTGCAATTAGTCCGCCACCAAGTGACGTCACCTTCTCTGGGGGTAAGCCTTCCTATCCTTCCGCCATATTGTTGTGCCCCTAGAATGCTCTGCTAATGCTTTATTTCTTGGTGTTTCCACTATGCTCAATGCAGCTTTCATGTTAGGCTATACTGCACATCAAGTCCCCTATCCCTGTTTATGTCTTAAGAAAAAATCCTTTCAAAGACTCTTTCGACTTACTCACCCTGTCATCTTTGTAAATCTCCTTGGTTTGTATCTTGGCTACTCTTTTCCTTGATGTATGAGGTGGCTAAACAACATTGGGTCCACTTGGGGATGAAACGCTCATCCTCAAGGGTGTCGAGAACTTCACAGACGCTCCACGTGATTTTCATCAAAATCTGGGGCCCCTCCAAAATTTGCATGCACTCCTATGATGAAACAAAAATCAACAATAATGTAAAATGGGAAGTATATACAATATGTACAATAGGACGCTAAGACCTTTATTAGTATTGAAAGTATGGTTTCAAGAACTGCCCATTTACGGGCGCATCGATCAAGTCGCCTTCCAAATTTTCCAATAAAAAAGTATTGTTTCCCTTCACTTCAGCCAATCTTGAATGGTCTGAACTTCCCATGTTTACCTTTTTCTTCTCTCTTGATATCCCATATCAGAACCAGGTCCCCTTCATGAATTTATTTATCTTTCATGTGCTAATCAAACAAGCCTTTCATCTTCTCCTGATATTCTGATAACCTGCTATTCACTTGGTTCCAATTCTCCTCCAACTTGACTAGCTGGTTCAACCTTCTGATGAGGTCATTCAGTTCTTCTTGGCTATCTTGGAGAAACCTAGCAATAGGTAAGGCAAGCTTAATTGGAAAAAATACTGCTCAGCGATAAACTAGTACATAGGGGGACTTACCTGTGGATGTTTTACTGGTAAAACGGTTCGCCCAGAGTGAAAATTTTAGCTGGGAGTCCCAGTTCTTCTGATTTTCTCTTATAGGCTTCTTCAATGCCCTTACCAAAGTTTTATTGGAAGACTCAGCTAGCCCGTTCCCTTGGGGGTAATAGGATGTAGAGAGCCCCAAGGGGATATTATACTATTGACAGAAGTTGATGAACTTGGTGGATTTGAAAGCTTGTGCATTGGCTGTCACGATCTTGACTAGGCAACCAAACCTTAATATGATTTTCTCCTCCATGAACTTGATTACGGTCGCATCAGTAGAATTTCTTGCGAGTATCACCTCTACCCACTTAGTGAAGTAGTTAGTGGCAGTGATGATCCACTTGTGCTGACCACTTTATGCAGGGTGAATCTCTCCAATAAAGTCAATGCCCCACTGCTAAAAAGGCTCTTCCATATGTACTAGTATCATTGGCAGGGGAGGAAATTTCTATTTTTCTACAAACCTTTGGCATTTTTCGCAAACCTAAACCCGAGTATGCACATATCCAAACAGTCGAGGCCAGAAGAATCTAGCCTTCAGTATCTTATGAGTCGTGGACCACCAGCTGTAATGTTCCTCGCAAATTCCTTCGTTAAATTCAACCATGAGTTCATCCACCTATGACTTTGTAAGACATAAGAGTAGCATTCCTGAAGGGTCCTTCCAATATAGTTGGTCGTTTTCTATAATTAATTTCTGAGATTTCAACCTCAGAGTTCGATACTTTTTCTTATCGACATTTAAGGGACACCTGAGAGTTAAAATATATTCTACAATATATTTGTACCAAGTGTTGAGCAGGTACTTCATGTGCATTTTTTGTACTGTGGTCTCTATTCTGGGTTATTCCTCCACACCTTTGGGCACCTCTCCTCCTTCCATAGATAGATTTATGCCCAATTCTTGAAAATTTGACTCGGACAGATCCTTGCTAGCCCCTATCCTTTGATGAGCTTCGTGGGGCGAATTTCCAGTTCATATTATTGAATCTTGACAATCCATTTACCTCTCCTGCCTTCACTATCTCCCCGAATCAAGATATCCTTCACCATAGCTATGGGAACGAAAGCGGTTATGGCTGACTATAGCACATACATTAAAAAATCTTTCTGGGACTTAACCAGGGCATATTCCTGCTTCTCCAAAATATTATATTTCAACTCTACGTCTCGAAGTACCTGACTAAAGAAGGCAATGGGCTGCTCATACCCATCTACGTTTTTCTACAGTAACACTGCAGTTATTGTGTGTGGAGATGCAAATGAGAATATCATGAATGGCTTACTGTAGTCGAGACCTGCCAATACCGGGGCTTCTGTGAAGGCACTTTTGATTCTATTGAAGGTCTCTCGTGACTCTGTCGTCCATTTTACTTTGTTATTTTTTCTAAGCATCTCAGTGATGTGTCGAACTATTTTAGCATAGTTCAGAATAAATATCCTTAAAAATTTATGCGTCCGAGGAACACCTGGAATTCCTTCTTATTTTGAGGTAGTGATATGCCATTGATTACCTCTACTCTTTTGGGATCAATCTTCACCCCTTATTTCGTTACAATATGTCACAATAACTTTCCTTCCTCTAAGAAAACATGGAATTTTGAGGATTAAGTGATAAAACATACCTGCGGCACTTGTCAAAGGTCTGGCGCAGGTGCTCAATATGTTTAGCATCATTCTTTGAAACTATGGTGATATCGTCCAAGTATATCACCGCAAATTTGTCTTACTCTCCAACAAAAGCGATATCCATCGCCCGCTGGAAAGCAGCCCCCACATTTATTATGTTGAATGGTATTCGAGCATACATGAACATTCCCCATGGTGTAGTGAATGTCATTTTCTTTTGATATTCAGGGAGGACCGCCACCTGATTATACCTGGAGAAGCCATCCATCATAGACATATGGGAGGATCCCACCAACTTCTGTAGTATGTGTTCCATCTTAGGGAGAGGGTAGTTGTCCTTGAGAGATGTCCTATTCAAATTCCAGAAATCTACACATAGCCTTATTTCCCTGTTCTTTTTTCTGACTGGGAAGAGGTTGGCCACCCACTCCGATTATCTCAAGCAAAATATGATCTTGGCCTTCAACAACTTTTTGATTTCTTTTTCAATGGAGGGAAGTAACAATGGTTTAATTTGTCTCAGATTTTTCTTATGGGGCTTAGCATCCCCTCTGAGCGGGATCTTATGATGTATTATTTCTACGTCAAAAATTTTCAGTTCTTGGTGTGACCAAGTGAAAAAATCTCTGTAATATTGAAATAACTTGAAGTATTGATCTTTATACTCCTCTGGGACTCCTTTAGACATCTTTACTATTTTCAGATCTCCCTCTCTCCCAATATTTATCTCATCCACCTGGTCTTCTTGGGTCAATTTATTGGGGCAAATCAGGACATAATTCTTGTCAAATAATATTTCCAAGGGCACAAGGCCTCTGGGTATGACATTCCCCTTTAATTTCAGTACCCGATGTCCTGCCACTGTCTCTTCCCATTTATTCTAAGGTTTCTCTTCAATTTCCTCTTCTACAGCATCAACAACCAGGTTAGATAATTTTGCGATGGTCTCTATAAAGTGTTTCACTTGCTCCTCGTCCTTAAACACCTGCTAGTGTTTGATGTTATCCAGGATAGATGGGTGATAACATACTTCATCCTCATATCTGAGGAGCGGGTTCCGTGGTGGACGAAAATTTCTTGCTGCAATAGCAAGGGAATCAACCATCCTATTCTGATCTCTTGCCATGACTTGTATGTTAAAAGCTAGGAATAAATTCTCCACTATATTGCATACTTTATTCCTGTAAGCTCTTAGCTGAGGGTGCTTAGCCTGGCATTGATTCTTGATTTGCCGCACCACCAAATTCGAACCACCAAAGGTGTTGAGGCCCTGAATATTCATGTTCATAGTTGTCTATAGCCCCAAGAGCAGTGCTTCATACTCTACCACATTATTTTTAGCTTCATACTCCAGGTTGAAAGAAAAGGGGACCAAATTTATCATAGGTGAGATTAGAAGGACTCCAGCTCCGCTTCCTTCCCTCAAATTTGCTCCATCAAAATGAAAAGTCCATATGCCCCTCTCTTCATTACTTGCAGACTGTTCCAGCCTCAAAGGATTGAATGCTAGTTCTTGTAAAAAAATCTTCATCCTCCTCAAGCATCAGATAGGAAAACTCTCCTTCCTTGCTATACACAGGGGAATTGACTGAGCCATCGGCTCTAGTCACCATCTTCACAAATTTGGATTCCTGATATATCCTCCTTTCTTGTCCGCCAAATATTGGGATGGTAGCATAAGTGAGTTCAAGCTTTATCAACCCACCTATCTTAGTCCCCCATGACCTGGAAAACAACATCCCAAATCTAGCTGCGATATCAGCAACCACGATGTCCATGATGATACTTTTGGCTAGGATTTGAGCCAATTTTACCACCAAGTCCTTAATCATTCTCAAACATTTGACTCTTTTGGAATCAAAGGAATATAGATCTTTGTATCAGCAAGTAATTTTTAATCCTAGTTGCTCAATGACTGACAAAGGAAACAGGTTGTGTGAGGCCCCTGAGTCCAACATGCAATTGTGCAACAATAGATCATGAATGACCAAGGATACATAAAACGGTGGGGTTGCTGAGTCTAACTCTTCCACATGTGGGCGAAAGACTACCATTGGTCTTTCTTCCTCAAGGTTAAGACTATCTGGAGGCATGATACCCCATGAGGGAGCATAAATTGAGATACCTAAGCTTTGTATGAAGGCTTCTTCAAAAGCTCGACTAAGGGGATAGGGATTTTCAATTTCTCTAATTCTTTTTGGAGATTAAAAAAATTACGATTATTTTCTGGGATGGCTTCTTTAGGCTACTCTTTAGGTAGGATCAGTGGCTTCAAGACGACTGAAGTATTTTTAGTATTTGCAAGGGGTTCGGGGACTGACTTAGATGAAGAGGGAGTGGTAGCTTTATGATTTAAGGGATCTTCTAGAGGCTTCTTACCTTTTCTATCAACTTTCTGGGGGACTAGCTCTTTTGAAGGTGACTCTTCATCATGATATTACGTCCGAGTCCTCTTTCTAGAAGATCGGGGATCGTACTTCGTATGGAACTGATCTTGCATGGAGTCCAAAAACTATCTGCAATAGTCATCGATGTCTGGATCTTCAATGGAGTTTACTTTCTCTTCTTCATCTTCCCGTACAGTAAGATTTACCTCTTCACCTTCTGAATAAGCAAGATATTGATCATCTTGCCCATCGGGAACATCTTCAGTAGGGCCTTCCATTTGTCCTTCCAAATAGAGAGGAGGTTGTATATGATATTTCTATTCTTTCCTATCTCTTTGTAGTATCTACAGGGGTGACGTTTGATACTGTGGGTTATATCCCATGTTAGGAGCGACCTGAGTCGGCCGAGAAAAGGCATTCTTAGCTTCCAACTCTAGTTTTACCAAATTATTTGAGAGATTCTTTATCATCTTATTCATTTCTTCAATATTATAATCTTCCACTTCCATTTCTTGATTTGAAGAAGAAGCCTCTTCTTTACCCTTTTGTATGAAATCATGGTCTATCCTCCCTTTTGATTTCCCCGTAGAAGCGAAGTTGGCTTCTACTTCTAATGAATCAGTCTGGGCCTGGCCCAATGATGCAAATTTTCTTTCCCTTAAAGTGAAACCAAATTCTAATTCAAAAGCTCCCACAAATACTACCTTACCTGCTGTCTAAGGAGGTTTCATATCAATAGGCAGCTTATTATACAACCTGTTGAATCTATTGATAAATTTAGTTACGTTTTCATTGTGTTTCTTCTTAAGGGCATTGAACTCTATAAGAATATAGGCATGATATCTCTTTTCCCCCCACTTCCGTGTGAAGGCATTCTCCATCTCTTCCCAGGTGGTGATGGTGTGGTCATCCAGATTTTTGAACCGTTTCCGAGCCTCTCCATCCAAATATTGGATGAACAGCCCCAAAACTACATCAAGGTTCTCCACGTTGAAATTCTCAACAAAGGCACGAAAATATTCAATATTCTTTTAGGCAGCACTATTGTCTTCCCTGCTGAACTGAGGCACGAGCTTCATATAATCTTTAGGCATATCATTTAGAATTTCGGGAAATGCCAGAGGAGCATATTTGTTAAGAAAAAATCTAGGAACAACCATGGGAGGTGGTGGATTTTGGGGAGGGTTTTGATGAATGATGACAGGTATGTGCTGAGTGGTGGCTTGCAAATTTATCTGAGTAAGAGGGATCTGGGGAATGGTAACCTGTTTGATCTCTTCAGCTTCGGGAGTAGGATGAAAGGGGACCCCATATGTATTTATTGACTCTGCTTCATATTTTATCTCAGAGCGACCCAGAACAAGGCCATCTAGGGGGTATTCAAGTACACAGGCAGTGGAACATGGGCCTTGGACTTGAGCTTTATCAGAAGAGGATGGGGAATCTTCTAGTGAGAGTTTGGGTATATCAGTCTAAACTGGCTGTTTCTCTTTCCAGATCCTCTTGAAAATTATTTCTTGGGGTTCAGAAACTGAGGGTGTTCTGAACTGGGAGGTATCTGACCTTATATGTGGCTTGTGATACGACAGGATTGAGAATGACTTTCTACTTTAAAGAACAGTGGAGTCGCCAAGGTGAGGGATCTACAATTCTCAGCCCTTCATGCTCACCTGATTTTAAGGGTGAATTTGGTTTTCGTATCTCAGGGAAAATATTTTCAACTTTGAGTCGTTGGCAATGGTGCTAAAAATATGTTGTAACCCCTAGAGACAGCCTTGAGTTATTAAAGACCAGTGCCTAGGACATCTTAAAGACAAGAGGATTAAAAGGTATTTGTGCATACTGATAGGAAGGAACCTCTTGTTATGGAATGATGGTTAAAGTTTTTGATATTGGTCCAAGATATCAGAGACAGAATATTGACAAGAATGACATCTAGTTGTATAGCTTAAGAGTCCTTAACAATGAATCTGAGGTAGTCATGAAAGTGAACTCTTGTGAGCTGGGCCAAATGTGAAATCAATCAACAGTTACAACTATTAATGGGTATGAGACATAATGCAAGAAAATGAGGAAAGTATCAGAGTAAGGTAGGCTTATATGAACATAAGAATCCACCCTCCACTAACATTAGAAGAAAAACGACCCATGAGTAGAATTTGAAACAGAAATCATGCCTTGAGCCATATTTAAAATTCTACAAAATAGAATACATGAGTATCATTTAGGATAAATTCACATCAACCAGTTTGAACATTCACATTTCGAAAGCTATAGTAAAAAGGGAATTATGAGAACATAATGAACATTAAATTTAAACACTGCCAATAAAATACATACTATTTAATTATCTCTGTAGGAATCCATCACAATAACATATTAGCTTCATTTCGTCTCTCGAAAGGGATCTTCAGATACACACTATGAGAGGATCTCAAAATTTTACCAAAAGAGAGAATTCATAGTTAACAACTTCTTCTCTGGAAAATCTGGAACCCTTTCTCGGTCTCTGATTTTATCTTTTATAGTTTTCTAAATGAGCTTCGAGAGAAGATATTTTCCAAACCAAAATATTCTCTGAAGATATTTTCTTTTTTTAATCTCAATCAAAAACAAAAAATGATGATAAGGAAAAATGACCTCTCATCACATACAACCTGGTCGAACAAAGGCCCAAACTAAAACATAACAGTAAATGTAAAATAAAGAGTGCATGGGGTGAAATCAAGATTTCACCCAATTTTACAATTCATAAAAACAAAAGTAAATAGGCCACGTGGGACAAATCATGACTTTAATTTGTTAACGACGATGAGGGGTGCTTTATGGCTGCAGATGTGGTCGAGGTGATGACGAGGATGACCATGTTTTGCGACCAAAGGGAGGTAGCGACTGATGAGAAGATGACGATAATAGAGTACTAGCATATTCACTGCATTTATGCCACGCGCTCTCTCCTAGAGATGGCATGGTGGCATATATTTCAACCAGGGCATGAATATCTGTGAGCTCAGTATAGTCTACTCAGATGGCTAAGAATTTTTTGACTTGGTAGAGGAGGAAGAATTATTTTCTTAGAGTGGCTATTATTGTATCTGCCTTTAGACGGGCAGTCTTTTTTAGTGGTAAGTTGGCATTGTTCATGATGTCTGTCATTTTCTATTCATAAGTCATTAACTCAGAAAATGCAGATGTTTTTGGGTGCCATCATGATGGGAGGCCTGCCTCCACTAACTTATTCCACTCTCGTTTGAACTGTTCAGCTCCGCTTGAAACCAGTTTTAAATAACCCAACGCATTCACATGAGCGGTCTCCTTGATTACTCTTCTAACTTCCATTACCCTTATAAAAATATCAGTGATTCCTTTCACATGCAATTCCTCGGGGCCCAATTCATTCAAGTACCGAATATACCTCTTAGCCATTATAGCCTTTTCTTCTCCTTCAGCGCACCCTTCTTGCAACTGTACTCCAAATAAGCGAACCACAATTTTCTTATCATCCAACAAGGTGAGCTAGTTCCAATGCTGCTGGACTTCTATTTTTATATCACTCAGAATTAGACGTCTAGCTTCTAGGAGTGTCATGTTACCCTTCATTCGATTAGTTAAGTCTTTTATAGACTTGTCATGTGATTTTTTTTCTCTTTGTAACTTTTCGACCTCACTTTGCATGGACGTTACCACCTTCTGATTCGCCTCCAGTGCAGTTTCTATCTCTTTGAGTTTTTGACGGGCTGTGTGAGTTTTGCTCTCTGATACCTTCAAGTCGGATAGAGGTTTGGTGAGATACTCTGGGGTCATTGCGGGCTCGCTAGATTCCGGGGCTATGCATATGTGCTGATCCCATTTTCCCTACAGATCGGACAATCTCTATTTCATGTTCATAATCTTTGTGATCTTTTGGGCCTTTTCCTCCTACTCTTTAGCAAGTGCATCGATGAGAGCTAATTTTTCCTTTTCCACATGGACCAATTGATCTATTTTGACATTCTCCCCACTAGGTATATTTAGTTTCCTCCTCAGCTTAGATTTCTCCACTTCTGCATCGGTGATAAGCTTTTTCCGAACTGCATCCTTGTAAGCTCCTTTCTGCCTTATTACTTTCTTAAGGGTTTCTATCTTTTTCTTGATCACTCTGGCACTAGATTTCTCCCTCTTCTAGTTTTCTAATACTTAGATATTCCTCTACTCAAGTTTCCTCAAATCAAGTGCGGGTTTCACTACCTCATCCTGCAACATGTCTCCGACACACATGTGTAAGCCAAGCTTATCCAGCAGAAGAATATTGGATAGGTTGAAGGTGATATCTAGGGCTTGGTAATAGCTTCCATCGGCTGAGGGCTGTAACACTTCCTGTTGAATAGAAAATATGAGTTATTCCTTTTCCATGTCTAGTGCAGTGGTGATTTGGGTATGATATTTGTTGACAAACCTAGCCAGTTCAGCCCTTATCTTTTCTCGTGTGGTCTTGTTCCTGGTATTTATCTCCTCCCTTACTTTTTCTCTATCAACTAAAATTGCTTGCGAAAGTCCAGAAGGGCCTGACGAGGAGGCATCGTCGAAAGTAATCAGGAAGTCTTCCTTGTTTTTATTAGGGACTTCAAAACGAGGTAAATATTCCTAAGATGGCTCCTCCCATACATCCTTTCGCCCTTCAGTTCTCTGTTTCTTATGGGAATGTTCCGCCTCGTCATTGTTAATACCTTCTTGACTTCCTGAGACATCTAAGTCATTTGATTGCCCCTTTTTCTATGTTTCCAGGGATGCATTGTCGCCCTTCCCTTCTGTAGCTAAAGACTTGGCCTCCATCTATGCATCCAAAGGAAATGTATCAAGGTTAGCTCTCCACTCAATGAAGGGTCTAGTCTCATGTACATAATAAGTTGACTTTATTTTCCTCTTCCTATTGGAAAGGACTCATTTCGTGTGATAGGGCCAGAAGTTTCCCTGTAGAAGTTTCATCCCTTGCAATAATGTTTCCACAGTGGACAGGGCGTGCCTCGAATTTATGGTGAAGGGGCCAACAGAAGTTGGGAGTTTAAGAATATATCCTTTCTTCATAGGCACGAAGTGGATCTGGTTAGCCTTCAAGGTTTTTTGAATGAATTCGAGGCAAAAATTTGCATGGATGGAAACACCTACAAGTGGTAGGGAGGTACTTCTGCGCCATAGACCCTGATCTCAGTGTAATTATCATAGAGGTACTAGTCCCCTGTGCCATCTTCCTCGTCGAACTACAACCAGTCCTTCTACTCAGGAAATATTCTAGGCATAGGACTATCATGTATTATGGCATAGGCTATGGACATGAACTCATTTAAGAACCTTGTATAGCCCCTCCCCCCAGGCTGCTAACGAACTAAAACATTCCACTCAAAGATGGTTCTTGCCTGGGAAATTTTTATTGAAATTTTCTCTAGGCCTAGGCTCTCAAACTTATCAACCTACGCAAATAAGAACAGGTAAAATACTAAAGAAAAAAACCTGAAAAACCTAGTAGAAGGGAATTCTTGAAATTAGGTTTGAATAGCTGAAGCTAGGAAAACAACGATATTTAAAAGCGTACCCTTTTGCATTGTTGTAACTTAAGAGACAATCCCTTAGCTGTGATAAGGAATTAGTGCTTAATACATTTTATAATTATGTCACAAATTTTTATGTCTCTATTTTATTAACCCTCAAGTATTTATAATTACACCCTTAAATATCAAATATTATGAATGCTTTGCAATGCTACCATCTCTTAATGTTGAACGAAATTACTGGAAGAGAATGTAAGGAGAAATCAAAACTGATATGCTGCTTTATACAGAAAATACCATTCCAAACTTCAGAAGAAACATGTGAAATAAATAGTTAAAACAAAGGAGCACCAATTAAGGTTTTTAAATCTTATACACAAAATTAAAAAGAGACCTGCTACTCATAGCCTTGTTTTATTCATAGAAGGAAATACATAATGAAAACTGGAAAACATTTCAACATAAACAAATTGCTAGAAACTTTCTTACTCATTCATTAATCTTTGAATCTTTGAGTACAAAAATATTTTTCAAGGAGGTCCAAAACTTGGAGCCTTCCTTCCTCTTGGAAACTACATTAAATACAATAAAAAGCAGTTTGGAACTGCTGTAACCAATTCTAACTACCAAAACTACTTCATGACTTTGAAGGCTATCTATTACATGCCTTGAAAATGTATTTTTACAATTACATTGACCTCAGAAAATAACATAAAGTAAATATCCTAATGTATAGGAATTGCTGATGAAGTGGTTTCTTTTCCTTGCTCAACTGATTTGTCTTTCTTTGTTGCTAATCATTTTGGCAAGTCAATAGTCCAAGCTTTGCACTTTTTCCATATTTCTACCTTTGTCTTAGATGAATGTGTTAGATTGTGATAATCCAATCTAAATGCAGTAATTCGGTCATAAGATGGCCTTTAAGAGAAAACAGTTTTTACCATCCACAAGAGTTGAAAATGTCTTTGCAAGAAGTTGATCATTTTCTCTCCTTTAAGTACCTGAGTCTTCTCATGCCTGTTTTCAATGTTGATTTTTGTCATCACCAGCAAATTCTCATAACATATCCATGACAGAAGATTCCCCTCATCTCCCCAACATGATAGTAGGCCTACCCTTGTCATTTTATCAAAAGATTTATCAAATTCACTTACTGCTTATTTGATTTCTAATAGTTCATTTTTTGCAGCCTTTCTGAGATCATTCCTGATAATAATTTTATTAATTTCCATTGCATACAACATTCTATCTTGCATATCATTCTCCTATAATTCTTGATCTGATTTGGAAGTGATATAATCAATAAATCTTCTAGCCCAAATGGCTCTGTTAATCCCTTTCTGCTTATCAGACATAATCAGTTCTTCACACTCCACAATAAGGCTTTTTTCTTTTGCAATAATCATCAGGAAGCACCAATTGGAATTCATTTATAAATATTATTCAAATACAAACCAATCCCCAAATTTAGAGCTAGTTCCTAAATGTAGAAACTCCTGGGCTTTGGGTAAAAAACAAGGGAGGTGAACTCCATTCAATATTTTACATGCAATGGGCATATACTGACTAGCAAAATCAAATAACCCCTCTTCATTTTGCTCCCTTCTGATTATATTTGTCCAGAATATAGCTGATTGTCTTTTCTTGTTTACATCCATTATATTTAGACCTAACTACATGAATTCTTCAACATTTTGGTATAAAAATAAGTAGACAATCAGTGAGGGAAATTTAAAAGAACTTGTCAGTGAAATACTCATCAACTGTCATTTGACTGCTTCTTTCCAAAAGGATGGAATATCCAGGACCATTCCTGGCTTCATCATCATAGTGAACATTCCTAGGACTGACCTGTCCACTGTAACATCATCTTCTTTGCCCAATATTTTAGCAATACTGCTTAAAACAGGTCGAGTGCCTTCGTTGAAAACTCCCATAGTAAATTATCCACATTCTGGCTGAAACTGCTTCATATTGGGCTTCAAATGGAACATAAACTGATTGAATTCTTCCCCTGCAAGGCTTTCATAGTAAGTAACCAGTGAATATTTTGAAAATTGAACTGATGATTCGGCTTCAGGAAAACACAAGGCTTGGTAGATTAATCGGGTAGACACTTGCAGAACATTTTCCCCTTGGGAATTCATCACGAAACATTTTCCGGGATACAATGTGGAAACCAACCAATAGATAAAATCTGGGAATAAATGTGTCTTTGGGATGCATGCAGAAAGGACCCTAGATATTTTCATGGTAGAATAGACAGGGGAATTATCATTATTCAATACAAATTGTTGATGGAATGGAAGATGAATTATTGAAGACGCAGTATCTTGAATGCCTCTCTCATTATCCATGAGAGGAATGTGGCTCGATGAACCAGACAAAGAAGACCTTTTAGCCATGATTAGAAAAGGTGTTGAAATAATACTCTTGCAAGGTGACTAAAATAGAAAGGTGACGAGACGAAACAACAGGTCAAAACGAAACAAACTGCAAAGTATTTGAAAACAAAATGAAAAACACCCCTAAATAGGTGGCATGGTTTTTGTGTTAAATTCCTACACAATGTATCACTTAACCGTTGGACTGATTTGACATGAAAAACATTTTTTCTCCATTCAACATATGACGTCACTGCGGGGGGTCTCGGGGTACGGCTGAAAACTCTGGCTGGTGCCCCCGCAGTCGATATCCACTGTTGATCTTCATCACCTTCGTATTCAACCCAATCAACTGTAGAGGCACCCTTTCCGTTAACTCTCACTCTATTAGTGCCCGCAGGTTGGGTCATCTGGTTTATATTTTTAATATCAGTACTCTCCCCTAGTTAAATTAATCGGCCTTTAATCTTCGGATATAAAAACCACTTGTATAAAATTTAAAACAATTAAACTTTAATACATTAGAAAAAACATTTCCTTTTTATGCCAAATTATAAGACTATAATAATTTAACATATTTTCTTTTATTTCAATTTCAAATTTTTTGTATTTTTAATATAAAATTAAAAGGATATGAAGATGATCCACAACATCTGGCTCCACCTGGGGATAGTGGTTCTTTCCATGAAACACTAAGAACCTGCAGATCAGTGCCTTCACTTCAGGCATGGAGTAAAAAATTGCTTGATGATAAATATACAATGATAGAAAACCAGATATGTACAATGATGAAATAGTTGCTTCTAGTGCCGGAAATAATGTTTCAAATACTGCCCATTAATAGGCAGTTCTACTGCTTCTTCGTCAATACTTTCCAAAATGAAAGTGTTATTTGTTCTAGCTTAAATGATTTTATATGGACCATACCATAGAGGATCAAATTTTCCATGCTTCCCTTTATCCTCTTTTCTTGTATCCCATCTCAGTACTAAATCTCCATTTTGAAACATGTCTTCTCTTGATTTCCTGTCTAAAATGGACTTCATTTTATCCTGATAAGTGACCACATCATCTCTAACCTTATTTCTTCTTTCACTCAATTCCATCAATTTATTCATTCTTCTAATCAAGGCATTAGGTTCCTCTTGAGCATCTTGAAGGAAAGATATTACTGCCCTTACTAACTGAGTGGGAAACAATGCCTGGGTACCATATACTAATTCATAAGGTGACTTACCAGTGGATCTCCTAGTAGTCATCCTCACTGCCCATAAAGAAAAGACCAACTTTGAATCCCAATTCTTCTAGTTCTCATTTATTGTCTTTTTCAAGATTTTTACCAATGTTTTATTAGAGGATTCTGCTAATCCATTTCCTTGAGGGTGATATGTTGTCGAATGGGACAATATCATATTATAATTTTGACAAAAGTTTATAAACTTGACTGAGTTGAAAACTTGAGCGTTATCTCTCACAATCTTCATTGGACATCCAAATCTGCTAAAAATATTTTCCTCCAAAAATTTCATTACAACCAAACCATTTGCTCTTTTGGAAGGGACTGCCTCTACCCATTTTGTAAAATAATCTGTTGGAGTGAAAATCCATTTAAATTTCCCACTTGATGGTGGATTTATTTCCCCAATGAAATTCAATCCCCATTGTCTTAAATTTTCTTCAACAAAAACAGGAAGAAGAGGTAAAGGAGCTAACCTTTTATTTTATGCAAAAAACTGGCATTTTTGACAACTTCTAACAATCCTGTATAAGTCTGCAAATAAAGAGTGCCAATAAAAACCTGATTTAATAATTTTATGAGAAGTTACTTTCCAAATGTAATGACCTCCACACAAGCACTCATGATACTCTTTAATAACTTCTATGGTTTCCTCTTCTGTTAGACATAACATCAACACACTAGCAGGATATTCCCAGTACAACTTAGCTTCAATTATAACATAAGGTTGAGCTTTAAGTTTCAAGGCTTTGTACCTAGATCTGTTAATTGAAGGTGGAAAAGAAAGGAAACATAAATAATGAATAATATCTTTGTACCAGTTTGAACAGAGGAATTTATATTTAATTGCTGCTTTTTTCGGAACGTGATTTTATTCTTCAGTGAATTTTTCTACAGGTGCAAGTAAACTGATTCCCAAAGCTTGGAAATTAGATTTTGTTAACAATTTAGCCAGTCCTAGTGCTTTGACTAGCTTTGTTGGTTTGATATCCAAATCATATTCTTGGATTTTAGCAATCCATTTTCCTCTTTTCCCTTCAACATCACTCTGTACTAATACATCCTTTACAGTAGAATTAGGCACATATGCTACAATTTGAGAATGAAGTATATAAGTTCTGAAAGCCTTCAATGATTTAACTAGAGAATTTATTTGTTTCTCCAAGATATTATACTTTAGTTTTTCATCTCGAAGAACTTTACTAAAAAACGCTACAGACTGCTCACTTCCTTCTTCATTTTTTTGTAGTAGCACAACAACAATTGTAGAAGAAGATGAAAATGAGAAAATTTGAAATAGTTTCAAGTAATCTGGACTGATTAAAACAAGAGCTTCTTGTAGAGCTTCTTTAATTCTTCCAAAATATTCCCTTGCATATTTGTCCCACTTTACTTCAACATCATTTTTTAACATATCTATTATTTTCCTGACAATCTCTAC
The DNA here is from genome assembly GCA_034641835.2 of Pinus albicaulis. NCBI lineage: Eukaryota > Viridiplantae > Streptophyta > Pinopsida > Pinales > Pinaceae > Pinus > Pinus albicaulis. The sequence continues at coordinate 781,442,756 of CM076570.1, forward strand.
ATAATTTGGAACAAATCTTATCAGAAAACTGTTTTTTCCAAGAAATCTTTGAATATCCTTCTTACTTCGAGGCAGGGGAATTTTCTGTATGGCTTCAACCCTTGCTGGATCAATCTTCACTCCTTTCTTTGAAACTATATGGCCCAGCAATTTTCCTTATTCTAGAGCAAACAAGGATTTTTTAGGATTCAATGATAATCCATATTTCCTACATTTTAAAAAGGCTTTCTGCAAATTTTGTAGGTGCTCATCATCAGAACTTGAAAAAATTGTAACATCATAAAGATAAATAACTAGAAATTTGTCCCCTACAAAAGAAATATCCATTGCTCTTTGGAAAGTAGCTCCTGCATTCATGAGGCCGAATGGCATCTTTGCATACATGAATGTTCCCTAGGGTGTAGTGAAAGCAATTTTCTTTTGATCTTCCTTCTCCACAGAAACCTGATTATACCCCGAAAAACCATCAACCATGGATAACCTGTATGCTCCAGTTACTTTTTTCAAGACAAATTCCATCTTTGGCAAAGGATAATTATCCTTCGGGGAAGTTCTATTCAAGTTTCTGAAATCTATACATAGTCTTATCTCTCCATTTTTTTTCCTGACCGGTACAAGATTGGAAACCCAATCTGAATATCTTAGAGGAACTATAATATTTTCTTGTAAAAGTTTCTTTACCTCTTTTTCAATTGGAGCCAACAATAATGGGTTAATTTGTCTGAGCTTCTATCTATGAGGCTCAATCCCATATTTCAATGGGATTTTATGTTGAATAATATTTTTATCATAGGTTTTCAGATATTCATATGACCATGCAAATACATTCATAAACTGCTTGAAAATATCTACATACCTCTCTTTGTATTCCTTTGGAACTCCTTTGAACAGTTTGACTATTTTAGGCTCATGTTGAGTTCCTAAATTACAATCCTCCATTTCTCCCTCTTGGGATACCTTTTTCTGGTTTACTACCACATCATTAGCATCAAATAGTCTTTCAAGAGGTACCAAACCTCTGGGAAAAATATTATTTTTCAACTGAATTATCTTTTGGTCTCCAATCGTCTGCTTCAGATTTTTAGACATCTCACCTTAATCACTTTCATCCACTTCTAAATCAATTTTTCTGTCTTAAAAATTTCTAATCATCATCAAGAACTGATTAATCTAGTCATCATCCTCAAAGACCTGCCAATGCTTTACATTATCAGGAATTGAAGGCCTGTGTTTCAACTCAATTTCATATCACAACCTTGAATTGATTGGTGGTTTGAATGTACTGGCTGCGACTACCAATGAATTTGTCATTCTTTTCTCTTCTCTTGGAATAAACTGTAAATTAAAGGCCTCAAAATAATTTTCAACTAGATACCTTACCTCATTTCTATAGGACCTTAATCTAGGATGCTTAGTCTGACACCAATTCTTAATTTGCCTTATGATCAATTCAGAATCACCAAAAACAGAGATAGACTGAATTCCCATCTGTTTAGTTGTTTGCAGACTTAAAATCAATGCTTCATATTCAGCTACATTATTAGTGGATTCGAATTCTAGTTTGAAAGAAAAAGGTACAAGGTTACCTTCAGGTGATACAAATATGAATCCAGCTCCAGTGCCCTCCTTAGAAAATGCACCATCAAAATAACACTTCCAAAGCTTATTTGAATGCAGCTCCTTATGTACAATGGCTGAAGGGAGCTTCTTCTGTGAGTCTTCAACAAATTCCGCATCTTCATGCAGCATGAAACATGAGAGATCCTCCTTCTCTTGACCATAAATGGGGGAATTACCTGCATATTTTTTGGTAGTAGTCTTCAAAATATGGTTTCTCTATATAACCTCCTTTCCTCCCCATTAAAAATAGGAATGATGGCATATGTGAGATCTAATTTCAAAACCCCTCCAAGTTTTCCCCCCCAAGATCTAGACAACAACATACCAAATCTAGGTGGAATATCTGCTACTACCACATCCATCATAATACTCTTAGCTGGAATTTGAGCTAAGGAAAAAACCATATCTTTGATAAGACCGACACACTTCACCATTTTTGAATCAAAGGAATAAAGGTCTCTATATGGCTTGGTAATTTTCAAATTTAACTCTTTCATCACAGACAGTGGCATTAGATTATGTGATGCACTAGAATCTAGCATAAAATTATGTAAAATGAAAACATGCAACAGAACTGATATATAAAAGGGTGGAACAGAAGAAACTACCTATTCAACATGAGGTCCAAAAGTAACCACTGGTTTCTCTTCTTGCAGATTCACTATATCACCCACTTCATCAGACTGAGATAAATTAATAAACTTTGAAATTTCCTTCTTATAACCAGGGGTTTTGACCAACTCAAGAAGTGGCACTTGAATTTTTACTTTTTCTAATTCTTTAGACAAACTAAATATTTGATTTTGTTTTGTAAGTTTCTCAAGATCTTCTTGATTTTTATTTGAATTTGCATGTTGATCAGGAACAATAACAATTTTCTCCAAAATATTAGGGTCATTAGATTTCATTTGAGGAGTTTCAGCTTGTTGTTTTTCCTTTTCTTTTCCTTGATTCATGGGTTGTTTCCCCTTGTCTGATTTCTTAATTGGGTTTTTCTGTAGTGGAGTCGCCATTGGATAAGGTACTAATTCTGATTCTTCTCCTTCATCATTCTGAGTTCTCAACCTCTTTTTGGACCTCAAATCATATTTCTCATGCAACTCTACCTGCATAAAATCAATAAATTGTTTGCAATAATCATCAATTTCTTCCTGATTAAATGAAATATCATCTTATTTACATTCTTCTGCATATTCTTTCTCACTCTCTTCTTCTGTTTCATCACCTTGCATATACACAACAGAAATTTGATCTTCATCTTATTTCTGATCATTACCAGCAGAATGTGATGGGGTTGCTTCTATATATAAATGTGCTTGGACTTGATCTTGATCTTTCCTTTCCCTCTGTAAAATTTGAAGGGGCTATTTTCTGAATTGGAGATTGAAAACCCCTTTGTTTTGTTGTGCAGGTTTCCTGTTACATATTTCTAGCTTTACCAATTTATTTGACAATTTTTTAATGACCTTTGTCATATCATCTATCCTCGGATCTTGAGATGAGGCTCCTTCTTTATCTTGAACTTTCCCAGCAGCAAACATATTTGCCTCAATCTCTAAGGCATCAGTTTGAATCTGTTCAAGAGTGGGGGATCATCTTTCTCTTAATGTAAAAATAAAATCCGACTCAAATGCTCCAGCAAAAACAACCCTTGCTCCAATAGGAGGAGGTTTCATTTCCACGAAAAAAATATTGTACAACTTATTAAATCTTTTGACAAAATCACTCATATTTCATTTGATTTTTTCTTTATAGCATTAAATTCTGTTAAAGAATAACCATGGCCTCTTTTCTCACCCCATCTCTGGATGAATTTTATTTCTAATTCATCCCAATCATTGATTGAACCATTGGGTAATCCTTTAAACCATTTTCTGGCCTCTCACTTAGAGAATGTACAAAAAGTCTCATTACCACATCAAGATGTTCTACATTAAAATTTTCAGCAAATGTGCAGAACAAGGGCAAGTGTTGTTCTGCAGTTATTTCATCTTCACCAGTAAATCTAGGGATAAACTTGAGATACTCCTGAGGCATTAAATTTATTGGTTTGGGTAGATTTAATGGTGCATATCTATTCATCAAGAAAGCAGGGGCTGCCATGTTTATGCCCTGATTGACTGCTCCTTGAGCAGGGGTAAAATGGATACCAGTTGTAGGTGGAGATGAATGAGTTGGAACAACTGATATAGGTATTGGTGTATGAAAAATAGCAGAAGAATTGGAAATTGTATGAGGTTGAGTTTATGTAAGAGGAAATGATACAAACTCAAAAGATTGTTCTTCTAACATTGGTTCTTGGAAATGAATGGGTGCAGGTGAAGATTCTTTTTCAGGGAAAATGAGTTTCTGAGAAATATCCTTGCATGAAAATGTATGTGAAATGCTGCCTAGTGCAAGCAATGTGGCATCAGGTGTAGAAAATATTTTTGTTTTCTAGCCCTTCTTTGAAACTAGATTTTCTGGATCAGACAAAATAGGAGCTTTATGCTGAGAGGTATCTGATCTCGTGTGAGGCTTCTTAGGAGCCAAAATTATTTTAAGGAAGCACAACTTAGTATTTCCTCCTCTCTGAACGACCATAGGAAAAATGAACAAAACCCAGGGAAAAATTGGAATCTTCAGTACCTGGCAACGACACCAATTAATGTGTTACTTTAAGAGACAATCCCTTAGTTGTGATAAGGAATAAGTGCTTAAGCAAAAATTTTGTCTTTGTATTATGAACCCTCAAGTATTTATAATCACACCCTTAAATATCAAATATTATGAATTCTTTGCAATGCTACCATCTATTAATGTTGAACGAAATGACTAGAAGAGAATGTAAGGAGAAGTCCAAACTGATATGTTGCTTTATACATAAAATACCATTCCAAACTTTGGAAGAAACATGTGAAAGAAATAGTTAAAACAAAGGAGTGCCAATCAAGTTTTTTAACTCTTATACACAAAAGTAAGAAGATACATGTTGCTCATAACCTTGTTTTATTCATAGAAGGAAATACATAATGAAAACTGGAATACATTTCAACATAAACAAATTGCCGAAAACTTGCTTACTCATTCATTAATCTTTGAATCTTTGAGTACAAAAATATTTTTCTAGGAGGTCCAAAACTCAGAACCTTCCTTCCTCTTGGAAATTACATTAAATACAATAAAAATCAGTTTGGAACTACTGTAACCAATTCTAACTACCAAAACTACTTCATGAATTCGAAGGTTATCTATTACATGCCTTGAAAATGTATTTTTACAATTACATTGACTTCAGAAAATAACATAAAGTAAATATCCTAATCTATAGGAATTGCTGATGAAGTGGCTTCTTTTCCTTGATCAACTGATTTGTCTTTCTTTGTTGCGGATCCCTTTGGTAAGTCAATAGTCCAAGCTCTTCACTTTTTCCATATTTATACCTTTGTCTTCGATGAATGTGTCAGATTGTGATACTCCAATATGAATGCAGTACTTCTGTCATAAGATGGCCTTTCAGAGAAAATATTTTTTACCATCCACAAGAGTTGAAAATGTCTTTGCAAGAAGTTGACGATTGTCTCTCCTTTAAGTACTTGAGTCTTCTCATGCCTATTGTCAATCTTGATTTTTGTCATCACCAGAAAATTCTCATAAGATGTCCATGGCAGAAGATTCCCCTTAGCTCCCCAACATGATGGCAGGCCTACCCTTATCATTTTATCAAAAGATTTATCAAATTCACTTACTACTTCTTTGATTTCTATTAGTTTTTTTCTGCAGCCTTTCTGAGATCATTCCTGATAATCATTTTATTAATTTCCACTGCATACAACATTCTATCCTGCATATCATTCTCCTCTAATTCCTGATCTGATTTGGAATTGATATAATCATTAAATCTTCTAGACCAAATGGCTTTGTTAATCCCTTTCTGCTTATCAGACAAAATTAGTTCTTCACACTCCACAATAAGGATTTTTTCTTTTGCAATAATCATAAGGAAGCACCAATTGGAATTCATTTCTGAATATTCTTCAAATACAAACCAGTCCCCAAATTTACAACTACTTCGTAAATGTAGAAACTCCTAGGCTTTGGGTAAAAAACAAGGGGGGTGAACTCCATTCAATACTTTATATGCAATGGGCATATACTGACAAGAAAAATCAAATAACCCCTCTTCATTTTGCTCCCTTCTGATTATATCTATCCAGAATACAACTAAATGCCTTTTCTTGTTTACATCCATTATATTTAGACCTAACTGCATGAATTTTTCAACATTTTGGGATAAAAATAAGTAAACAATCAGTGAGGGAAATTTAAAAGAACATGATAGTGAAAGACTTATCAAGTGCAAGTTGACTGCTTCTTTCAAAAAGGATGGAATATCCAAGACCATTCCTGGCTTCATCATCATGGCGAACATTCCTGCGACTGACCTGTCCACTGTAACATCATCTTCTTTGCCCAATATTTTAGCAATACTGCTTAAAACGGGTCGAGTGTCTTCATTGAAAACTCCCATACTAAATTCTCCACATTCTGGCTGAAACTGCTTCATATTGGGCTTCAAATGGAACATAAACTGATTAAATTCTTCTCCTACAAGGATTTCATAGTAAGTAACCAATGAATCTTTTGAAAATTGAACTAATGATTCGGCTTTAGGAAAACACAAGGCTTGGCGGATTAATTCGGTAGACACCTGCAGAACATTTTCCCCTTGGGAATTCATCACGAAACATTTTCTGGGATACAATGCAGAAACCAACCAATAGATAAAATTTGGGAATAAATGTTTCTTCGGGATGCATGCAGAAAGGACCCCGGATTTTTTCATGGTAGAATAGTCAGGGGAATTATCATTATTCAATACAACTTGTTGATGGAATAGAAGATGAATTACTGAAGACACAGTATCTTGAATGTCTCTCTCATTATCCATGAGAGGAATGTGGCTCGATGAACCAAACAAAGAAGACCTTTTAGCCATGATTAGAAAAGGTGCTGAAATAATACGCTTGCAAGGTGACTAAAATAGAAAGGTGACGGGAGGAAACAAAAGGTCAAAACTCAACAAAATACAAAGTATTTTGAAAACAAAATGAAAAAAACCCCTAAATAGGTGGCGCATATTTTGCGTTAAATGCCTATGCAACGTGTCACTTAACCGTTGGAATGATTTGACATGAAAAATAGTTGTTCTCCATTCGGCATATGACGTCACTGCGGGGGGTCTTGGGGTACGACTGAAAACTTTGGATGGTGCCCCCGCAGTTGATATCCACCATTTATCTTCATTACCTCCACAGTCAACCTAGTCAACTGCGGAGGCACCCTTTTCGTTAACTCTCGCGCTATTAGTACCCGCGGGTTGGGTAATCTGGTTTATATTTTTAATATCAGTACTCTCCACTAGTTAAATTAATCGACCTTTAATCTTCAGATATAAAACCCACTTGTATAAATTTTAAAACAATTAAACTTTAATACATCAGAAAAAAATTTTCTTTTTATGCCAAAGTATAAGACTATAATAATTTAACATATTTTCTTTTATTTCAATTTCATATTTTTTGTATTTTTAATATAAAATTAAAAGGATACGCAGATGATCCACAACATGCATCATGAGTCATAGAAGAGCTATAAATTATTTTGAGACCTTCTCGACCTCCTGAAGCCCTAAAAACCTTGAAATAAGAGCTAAGACCGGTTGCACATTATCTTTGAAAGTGGACAAGGGAAAAATGTCCGAAGGCAGGAGAGTTGTTAGGTGTGAATCTGAGAGGAGGCCGAGGAAGTCACTTTTTTTCTCCCAGGGTAACTTTGAGAATTGACAGGAAAGGGAAACCTCAGAGAACTCAACATAATTTTGAATATGAGGAAAACAAGGGACTTTATTTATGAGTTTGGGCGATATGTGAAAAATCTTATTGCATTGAGCAGACAGGACAAGTCCCTGCACTTGTCATAAGCTTCACTGAGCCAACTAATGAATTTGGGAACTGGGTATGTGGTTGGGGTGACCTGGTAGTACATACTCGACTTTACGACTCTGAACTTGTTGTGACCCTTTAAATGAAATTTGAATAGCTCATGTCTGACGTGGGCTACACTGAAAGGATAGAATGGGTCATGAATTTGCACATGTGCATCGATAAGTGGCTCAGGTCCAAGGATAGCCATGACCTCGCGAGCTTGTGGGGTTTCAGGCTCAGAATTTCTAGACTTCGTTTTTGATCAAGATATCATGTCCAAGTTCAGTAAATGCTCAAAAATGAAAGCGCTAAAAAATGGTTTCAATCTAAATGAGTGGAAAGGTCTCGTCACTGAAATTCTGGTGCTATGAACAGTTCTCAAAACCGAGGTCGTATGCAAAAGTTATTGAGGTTTGAAATCAGTTAGTAAACTCCAAAAAAATGTTGACCAAGTTTGAATTTATAAATTTGGGAAAATTTTAAAAAGTAATATTCCAAGAATATTCTTTATAATATTCCCCAAAATATTCCCTAGAGGGCGAATGAAATGAGGACAAGTGGCAGAATCCTATTCAGCATTGGTTTGATTTCATTTGTTTGTGGCTAATCAGAAGTTTCCATGTGGCAAGCCTAGAGGCCACCACATGGCCCCAGGTCGAAGAGAAGTTGGAAATCAAAAGTTTTAGAAGTCGCGGGATTCAAACTGTGGTCTGGACCCTGCCAGGGCAAAGACCCAACCAATTGGGCTCTGAGGTACTTCTTAACCTCTACAGGTTAAAAAACGTATTTGATGTTTTAAATTTAAACCGGTGGAGCCCCGACGGCATATGACCTAGTCACTTAAAACCATGGCCTAAAGGCCTTAAACCATAGGAGAAAACAATTAATAAAACCGTGACTTGTGGCCAGCACCATTCAAACATTAATTGTGGATGGTTAATTCTGTGGTCTATCCGCCCAGTTAAGCTGACAGTTAATATGCGGAGGGGTCATGTGACCATACCATAACGTAACATTTAATTCCAGTTTAAACCGTCCGCCATTTTGGAGCGCATTCCACTATTTCAGGAGTTATCCCCATTTTAGCACCCTTAACTGGATTTCCTCCACATTAAGTGGAGGTTTTCAAGGGATATTGGGAAAAATTTGTTTTTTCCATAAATCCCTCATTATTGAACCAAATTGGGTGAAAATTAGTCAATTTGGGGTATTTTTGACATTCTGAGCAATTTTTGGCACATGTTTCAGGTCGAACAAAGGTCACCTTCAGTATTTTTAGCTTCAAGGAAGATCAAGGAGACATCAAGGCATCATGGAGAAGGTAGTGTATTGGGATTTCTTTATCTTTTTTCTGTAAATGATTAGTCCTCTCTAGCTAATTCATACCTTTTGAAGCTCAGTTTACAGATATTTTTTCCTATTGAGGCTTATTTTCACTTGTACTTATGTTTTGAGCAAATTAATACACGAGAGACATTCCATTTGGAGCTGGACCAGCAGATGTAGCCCAGGAGGGGTGAACTTCTTCAACAATTTTCTGAGTAATGTGCTTTGTGAAGTTTATTTCTCTATTCTTTGCTGTTGTACAATGATAAGAAATTAAAATACTTAATCAATCCTCAAACAGAAATATGTTTAACAAAGCCAAAACTATTTTTTTAACCTGCAAATTAAGGAGAACCTTATGCACACATTATGATTACTGTTGGGATACTTAGCACAACATAACTAATACAATCCATTTAATTCAAGTTGGTATCCGAGCTAGATTTCTACTCACTGTATTGTTGTTGTGAAAAGTTTGTTTAACTTTTTGCAAGGTTTTTGATGCTTAATAGGTTGAAGCTTAAGAGAGGAGAAGGTAAATTGGCAAGGACTTACAGTAATCCTCAGCCAAGGAGGGAAAGAGTGCTAGTATCTCCACCTTCAATTTAACCTCAAAGAGAAGCAGAAGAATCCATAAGCATGTCTTCAAGGGAAGGAGAAATCCATGAAGAAGTTGATTCTAAATATGAAGAAAGGGTGTTTAGAAAATAATTCCTTGATTTGATAGAAATGGTGAGAGTCCTTTATCAAGAAAGGAATGAAAGACTAGAAGTATAAGGATCCAAACTTCACAAGGAAGGAGAAGGATCGTTGGGAGGCCATAATGATGAGGATAAATCCAAGAAGGGTAATGGAGGAAATGGAGACAGTGGAAAGTCACCATCATCACCCTCATCTTCATATTCATCATCGTCTGCCTCTACATCATCTTCACTACATCATTCTCACAAAGACAAGAACATGGGTAAAATTCCTTTTCTTAAACTTGATGTTAAGTTTTAATTGCCAAAGTTTGATGGTGAAGTAAATGCAGAAAATCTAGATAACTGGATTAGGCAATTAGAGGTCTACTTGAGAATTCAAAATTTTCATGATGATGAAACCAAAATTCAGCTAGCTTCATTGAGAATGGAAGGTGCAGCTCTTGTTTGGTGGGAAGCCAAGACAAAGGAGGAGATCAAAAATATGGTAAGATTATCTTATCATGGTCTGATTTCATTTCTGCAATAAAACATCAGTTTTATCCATTAGCTCACATGCAGAAAGCCATAACAGATTGACAAAATTTTAAACAGTTGAAAGGAAAAAATGTTCAAGTTTATACCCAATAATTTAGAAGAAGAGCTCTTTTACTAGGAGTTGATTTTCATAGCCCAGAAACTTTACTCAAGTTTATAGGATGTTTTCATACTTACGTAAGACATGCCATTCTCATGTTTAACCCTACAGTCTTAGATGAGGACTGTGTTCAAGCCACACATTTATAAGCAAGGGGAAAACAAAATTTTGATGGGAATGAGTAAAGTTAGTTTAAAGGAAAATGGAAGAAAAGGAGAAATGCAAATTATAGGAAAGAGAAGGGAAATTTTTTCTGCAAACAATGTTCCAAAACAAGCCATGATGAGGAACATTGATGGAAACTTCATGCAGAGTTGAAACCAAATTTTTTTAAAGCCAAAGATAAAACCAAGGAGAAAGGAAAGATAATTGTAATAGCTGAACAAGATCTAGGATCAGAATTAGGAGATGAAACAAAAGTCATAGTTATGGTACTAAATAACTTGAAGGGGAAAGTGAGTGAAACTAAACACAGTTCTAGTATTTTTTATTGTCACTTAGAAGCTGCAAGTGAAGAGAAGAGAATTGAACAGTTTCATGTGAGGGTCATTTCCAGACACACAAATATTGACACACTATTCGATATTGGGTCACAAGCGAACCTTATTTCTGAAGACTTAGTTAAGAAGATGAATCTTGAAACCATTCCACATCCTCAACCATATCCTCTTGGTTGGATTTGTAAGGATGAAAATTTACAGGTTTCAAAGAAGTGCATGTTGTGCTTCGCCATAACATCACATTTTATTGACATGGTTGAATTAGATTTTGTTCTGCTTGATATTGCCACTGTGGTGTCGGGAAGTCCTTACTTTTATGACAGGAAAGCTATCTTTCATTTCCATGAGAACAAGTACCATTTATTCAAGGATGGAAAAGAGATTATTTTGAGAGCACATCACAAAAAACTAGACTCTTCTTTAGTGAATGCAGGACAGAGGAAAAGTCTTGTTAATACAAGTCAAAATTTGACTTTATTGATGATTAAACAAAGAGAAATTGTACATAAACCTTTTCATGTAAATTTTGACGTAAATAATGAGTTGTTTCAGTCTGAAAGCAAGTTGTCTTTGAAAGAAGATGAGAAGCAGTTGCAGCATTTGTCTTTGGTGTCAATCGGTGCAGAAAACAAAGTGTCAGTGCAAGGAGGTGCAAAGATCCAAGAGAGGGTAAAGTATCTAAGCGAAGAAAGCACAAATTTCGACAATGATCATTGTTGGTTTCAGAATGGCAAGGTTTTATGGCGAGGAAACTTGGGCGAGAATCGACACAAGTACAAAGCTTATTAAAAAAAAAATCATCATAACGATAGGTGGCAAGGTGAATGTTATTTTCAGTTTCCTTTGAAGGTATACCAATATAGGAACAATATGTTTACTACAAATTTCAGTTTCTGTTCTGCAAGTTTCAAAAATTTGCAGCATGACAAGGTCAAAGTCAGCAATAGTTGGTCAACAGATTCAAGGAAGAATTGTTGTTTCATGAGAAGCTCCAATTAATGAAATAAGGGAAATTTCAGTGGATTAAGATTGGAAGAGTGAAGATTTAGTCTCCTTATCTTTAGGTTCAGTAGTCTAGAGAGATTTTGGGGTCCAAAATCTTCCCAGTGGGGAGGTATGATCAGGAGATCATGTCCAAGTTCAAAATATTCTCAAAAATGAAAGTGATAAAAAATGGTCACAATCTGAACGACCAGAAAGGTCTCGTCACTGTGATTCTGGCACCATGAATGGTTCTAAAAACCTAGGTTGTATGCAAGACTTATTGAGGTTTGAAATCGGCTAGTAAACTTCAAAAAAATGTTGACCAAGTTTGACTTTATAAATTTGGGAAAATTTAAAAAAAATAATATGTCGAGAATATTCTTTGAAATATTCACCAGAATATTCCCTAGAGGGTGAATGAAATGAGGCCAAGTGGCAGAATCCTATTCAGCGTTGGTTTGACTTCATTCGTTTGTGGCCAATCAGAGGGTGCCATGTGGCAAGCTCGGAGGCCACCACGTGGCCCCAGGCCAAAAAGAAGCTAGCAATCAAAATTTTTACAGGTCACAGGATTCAAACTGGGGTCTAGTTCTTGCCAGCGTAAAGACTCGACCAATCGGGCTCTGAGGTACTTCTTAACCTCTATGGGTTACAAAACATATTTGATGTTTTAAATTTAAACTGGCAGAAAAATATAAGGGCTAGCCCCGACAACATATGACTCGGTCACTTAAAACCATGGCCTAAAGGCCTTAAACCGTGTGAGAAAAAAATTAATAAAACCGTGACTTGTGGTCAACACCATTCAAACGTTAAATGTGGATGGTTAATGTGGTGGTCTATTTGCCTAGTTAAGTTGGTGGTTAATACGCAGAGGGGTCATGTGACCATACCATAACGTAACATTTAATGCCAGTTTAAACCATCTACCATTTTGGAGTGCATTCCACTATTTCAGGAGTTATCCCCATTTTCGCACCCTCAACTGGAGTTCCTCCACATTTAGTGGAGGTTTTCAAGGCATATTGGAAAAAAATTTGTTTTTTCCATAACTCCCTCATTATTGAACCCAGTTGGGTGTAAAAATAGTCAATTTTGGGTATTTTCAAAATTAGAAGCAATTTGGCATATGTTTCAGGTCAAACATAGGTCATCTTCAGCAGTTTTAGCTTCAAGGAAGGTCAAGGAACCATCAGGGCCATCATGGAGAAGGCAGTGTATTGGGATTTCTTTATCTGTTTTATGAAAATGATTAGTCATATCTGACTAATTCATACCCTCTGAAGCTGATTTTATGGATATGTTTTCCTATTGAGGCTTATTTTCACTTGTACTTACATTTTGAGCAAATTAATACATGAGGGGCTTTCCATTGGGAGCTAGACCAACAAATGTAGCCCAGGAGGGGTGTGAAATGCTTCAAAGATTTGCTGAGTAATGTGCTTTGTGAATTTTATTTCTCTGTTCTTTACTACTTTACAATCATAAACAGTTAAAATACTTAATCAATCCTCACACAAAAATTTGTTTAACAAAGCGAGAACTATTTGTTTAACCTACAAATTAAGGAGAACCTTATGCACACATTATTATTACTGTTTGGATACTTAGCACAACCTAACTAATACAATCCATTCAGATCAGTTTTCTCCATGACCATTTGAACAAAAAAAACATAAGGAAAATGGTGGGATGAAGAAATGACTAATTACTTGCGAATAGTGAGGAAGCTCGAGGAGGAAAGCGAAGCATGGTTGAAAACGACCTGGTAATGGATTTTTAACCTTCACTGCACGAGAGACCCATGAAAAACAAATATTTTACCCGATCTGGGAGTAGAACGAGATTATATCAGACTAATTTTTGCAGAATACGAGGTGAGGGTGACAACTGTAGGGCTGAACTCATAACGATGTTGACAGTGGGACACGCGGCAATAGGTTATTGGCTATTAGGAGCCAGGTGGGTGAGAGCCACATTCTGGGTTAAGGCATGTACCAGTTTCGTACCGCCCTCCGTAGACTTACCTTACCTTTACTTACTTGCGCCAGATGTCCTTCTTGATGGACCAACTTAGAATTCCAATGGGGTTCATAAGGGCCTTATGCTCCATTCTACCATCCCACAAAATGCTTGCAATTAGTCCGCCACCAAATGACGTCGCCTTCTCTAGGGGGTAAGCCTTGCTATCCTTCCGCCTTCTTTTGGTGCCCCCAGAATGATCCGTCAATGCTTGATTTCTTGATTTTTCTGCTATGCTGAATGCGACTTTCATGTTAGGCTATGATGCACATCAAGTCCCCCATCTATGTTTATGTGTTAATAAAATTTCGTTTCAAAGAATCTTTTGACTTACTCACCCTGCCATCTTTGTAAATCTCCTCGGTTTGTATCTTGGCTGCTATTTTCCTTGATGTATGAGATGGCTAAACAACAGGCCCTGTGGGGATCATTTTTATGCTAATATGATAAATTTCAAGGCTTTACAGGCTAGATAATATTGGCCTACTCTCCATCAGGATGCTAGAATGTATACCAACAGATGTGATCAGTGTAAAAGGATGGGGAAACCCACACCCAGGGATGAAATTCCTATACAACCTCAAGTGGCGATAGATCCATTTAACAAGTGGGGTATGAATTTCATTGGGCCAATTGATCCATCATCAGGAAAAAGGAAGTACATCATAGTATGCACTGAATATTTGAAAAAGTGGGCCGAGACAAAGGCTGTAAAAGAAGCAATAGATGAAAAAGTGGTTGAGTTCTTAACGGAAATTTTTTTCTACAAATTTGGGTATCCAAGTGAGATATTCAATGATAAAGGAGATAAATTCACATCACATATTATTGAAAATATCCTAAGGAAGCATAATATAACATAACATCTACTACCTGTTACCCTCAAGAAAATGGGCAAGTAGAGGTTACCAATAGAGCATTAAAGAGCATCCCCACCAAGATGGTGAGCAACAAAAAAAATTATTTGGAAGACATATTAGTGGAGGTCGCTTGGGCCTATAACACCACCTAGAATAAAAACACAATATTCACTCCATATGATATGGTTTATGAGAATAAAGATTTGATTTCCATTGAATTTGAATACAACACTCTCATAATGGAAGACTAATTAGATTTAGATGTCACACGAGCATAGGAAGAAAGGATGTTTTAACTGAATGGCTTGGATGAATTCAGAATGTATGCCCTCCTCCACATAGAAGTTATACAATTGGAAATGAATGTATCGCATGATAAGAAAATTAAGGATAAAATATTTTAGGAATGGGATTAGGACTTGCTCTATCACTCTAGGTTCAAGGATTTTAAGGTAAAATTGATGACAAGATGGTTGGGTCTGTTAGGGTCCTATAATAATAGGGTTTATAATTTTTGAATTGAGTATGATTATTCTTGTAAATATGTACATACCTTGCTTTCTACAACTTGTTTTCCCATATTTAAAAATAATAAAAAATGAGAAGATGGTAAAAGTCCTAAAAGAAAGATCAAAGGATTTGAAAAGAAAATATAAAAAGAATAAAAATGGACCCCTAAAGAAAAAAGAGATAAGAATAAGACATGAAAGTGAGCAAGTCAAAATGCCACTACTATTTACTTTTACTGCAAAAATAATGATTATGTGCAGCTTGTTCAAAATGCCATAATCCATGATGAGTTAAAGTAGTTAATCTTAACTTTTTCATGCCTTAAATTTTATGTTTATAGATAGAGAATAAAGATCTGTCAAACATCTTAAACTTGAAAAATCGGTAGATAGTTATAGAATAAATGAGGAGCTCAACAGTTTAATCTAAGCCCTCAGATGAATTAAGGTTAGAATTATATAGTTTTATGCTTTAAAAGAAAAATGGATTTAGGGTTTCAAGCTCAAATGAACCCATGCAAATGAAGTAAAAAATGTTAGAATAATGATGGGTAGGTAGAAAGCAGTTCTTCAAGGAATTTAATAAAACTTCGTCTAGCAAAATTACTAATTTCCTCTCCTCCACAATGTTCCAGTATTCAAAACCTCCAGTTAAAGAGGCTCAGAGCATTTCTCTGACTTCTGTTGGGACTAGACCCAAAGCTTCATGACTGATTGGTAAAATTACTGGATTCCCTTCATAAAAGCCCATTTCCTCAACATATTCACCCTTTTCCAAAAATATAATCCCTTTTCCTAAGTAAAACACCTTTTTTTATAGAAAAAGTAAAAGCCCCTCTTAATTAATTTCATTTCATCCAAAAACATTCAAAAACCCACAAAATACAAATTGTCCTCAGCATTATGTGTAAATATTTAAAATGGGACTATTATTGTGCTCAAATGCCTATTTTTAAACTTTTCTTAGTTTAAATTATATGTAATTTCCCATTCATTATATTCATCTCATATTAACTCTAACATAATGTAATAATTCCCTCTTTAATTACCCCTTCCCATAGATATATTAATTCCTTTATTTTAAATATCCCAAACCCATTATTTTAAAGTTTAACCTATGGTCTAAATAAGCATGTGTTAAAAAGTACCCCACCCATCCGCCAAAGGTTAAACATGTTATATAACCCGCCTTCATAAAACACATAAATATTCTATTTACTATGTAAATACATACCCTACCTATAATATTAGTACAATGGATTTCACGTTAAAAACATATGTTTTAAACGTATTAAAAAACCAAGACACATAATATTTCCTGGGCCCCATGCCCCACATACCAAGCAACTCCATCAATAAATCTCCACCATTCGCACACCTCCCTCTAGATCTGACAATCCATATGCGATATCGCATTTCGAAAAGCGCGATCATTACTCAATTTTTATTTTGCGAAATTGCCAGTTTTTCTCTATTATCTCTACTCCACGCGGCACTTTATAATTGGATCACATCCGATCCAAATAAACCATTTTTTGCCCTGAACCTATGTGATAACCATTGATGGTTTCTCCTTCCGGCACCAAAACCACACGTCCTCTGATTTGACCGCCATTCAATGCTTAACCTGTTTTAACCTAAAAAACTTATAAAACTTCATAGCGCACACATTTAATCCCTTTTTGCATTCTCTGTCCCTTTTTAAACCATATATGACTGAAGAAACAAGATGAGTACACCATTTTCACAGTCGAATAACTAGAAATCCATTTCAACTATTGTTGAGACTGCTTAAACCTTCCAATTTACTTCCAAAGAATCCAACAGCGATCAGAAAGCCTCTTCAATGCCTCAAAAACATTTGCAAGAGCAAATACCCGTAGAAACAAGTATTTTTCGAAGAAAATAACCTTCCCTTCATTTGAAGGAACCAATTTTCTGAGAATTTGAGACTTGTAAAGTTGTTTGCCCATAGAAAAACCCTTATTTTTCCTACAAAGAATGGATTCCCCTGATAAAATTACAATTTTGATACTGCAATCTTTTTTTAAATCAAAATTGGAGTATTTTTAGCCTTTCATAGACTTTAAAAACTATTTAGTTGATTAGAGAAACCCTTTGCAAATAATCGGGATCCTTATGTAGTTGAACCATTTTTTAGTCCATTTTATCCAAGAAGAGCAGAAAACCCTGGTTCTATCTTTTCCTAAACCTGTAAAGAGTTTGTAGATCAGTTTTAAAGAAAAAATTGAAGGTTTAAACCAAAAAAGAAAGCCAGTTTGTGCCTATTACTATTCAAGAAACCTCTGTCACACCATAAATACCTTCTGTAAACAGTTTAAGCTTGCAGAAGAGTACAAAAAAGTATAAATATAGAGTTTCAAGCATCCAGAAGGTCTAATAATGTCAAAATCAAACTCATTAGTGACTTCCAAAACCACTATTGTTGTAAACCCTCTACAACCTCCTATAGTAGATATTAAGAATACACCCTTAGCTGATGTTGATCACAAAATAGTTGATCTAGTTATAGAACTTAATCTTCCAGACCTCCACTGCTGGAGTCTTGAAAAATCATTAGATCAAGTAGATGAAGTTCAGATTTGGGAGTCAAATCTACCTAAGTATGTAGTTCCATATACTCACCGGTGTCCAAAAGTCATTAGGTTGTGTCAAACCTATTATTCCCCTAAGAAAAGAGCTATTATTGATGCTAATAAAGAATTATTTTTCACTATTATTGCAGAGTCTATAACATAATGCTTCATCTAAAACCAGATCCCAATGCACTTCCCTTATCCATAGAAGCACTCGTAAAGATTTACATTAGTCTAGACTTTCCTAAAAGGTTTCAAATCTTCCAATCATTCATGCCTGCATATGTTGAAATCCCAAAGATAAGCCCTCCTTATTCTACTTCCAAATTTCATGAAGGGTCAAGGCATGTCATTTCTATGTTATCCTTTATCCTAGGTTATTTTACTGATGATCATACAAATGAGTCAATTCTTCGTTTTCTCTCTACCTTTGTACCTAGACAACCTCCTTCTATCATTTACAATTATGTTGAATACATAGCTGATAATATACATGATCAGCTTGTGAAATTTCCAACTGAAGAAGTATTTAGGTATAATTCCTTTCTTTTTCATATGTTCCTATACTTCCAAGCAGACAAATTCCCAATAACACTTCAAAAGCTATATGTAGAGGGAAATCCATTTTCAGTCATTTTTTGGACTTATTTAATCAGAAAGGAGTCCACTGAGTTCAGTTATGCAGATTTTACAGATTCTTTTTTCACCCATTGGCTAATATTCTAAAAAATAAATTACAACCAAGGATAAGTCTTGAAATTAAGAAATTTCTACAACTATCAGAGAAAAATAGAATTGGATATTGGTACTTATATCAGATCCATATAGAAATTAGAGTTTTTGGGTCAAATATTTTACCTTATAAACTACTTAAGTAAGTGCCAATGAGAGTGTTTTCCTTGGAGTACATAAGGAAAATTTTAAATTCAAATTCTATCAACTTCTTGGCTACCAAAAAGAAGACTCAATTTAAGTTGAAGAACCAGGTGGGACCTTTCATTTGCAATCATAGGGATGTAGGAATAGAGGCAGAAAACAATTGTTGGAATACAAATTTGAAGAAATTTTCTTATGGAATTATGATCCTCGGGGAATTCTCAGTAAAATGAGGATAAAATGAAAATTAACTCCTTATATCCATAATAAAAGGCTTGACATTGAAAAAATTGTTAATCAAATAGAGTGGCTAGAAAATACCTCGATAGAAGCAATTAAACAGGGTGATACTAGTCACACCTTGAAAACTCTAAATCAAGAAGATAAAGGTACTAAGAGAATCAGGGAAGAAGGAACCTACACTACTGAAACAACAACAGAGACTAGGTTTAAACTTAGATATAATAAGAAGCCTAAGCTTAATCCAGTTGATAAAGAAAAAGAGACCATTGTAGTGGAAGATACAGATGTTCTAGAGACAAATAATGAGCCAGCCATAGAGATTATAAATGAAGAGCATCTTGCTACTTCAAACACATAGGTAATTAAGAAGAAAAAAATTATGCAGGCATGTTCCTCACAACCAGTAGAGGATAAACACACCTTCATGAGCAATCTCCAGGAATCCTTGGAACTCCACTCTTGGCAAGAAGAGGATCTCCCTAAGCAGCAGCAAGAAGTCCTCATATGGAACAACTGGAATATCAATCTTGGAGTTACTCAGAACACTCGAAATACAGTGGCTTCAAAGGCGCCTTTACATTGGACTCCTCCTCCCCCAGGGCTTTTCAAATTAAACTTTGATGGTGCATCCAAGGGGAACCCTGGGCAAGCAGGTTTTGGAGGCATTATTAGAAACTCCAATGGCGAAACACAGCTTCTCTACTTTGGATCGATTGGCTGGGACACCAACAATTCAGTGGAGCTTGAAGGACTCTGGCAAGGCCTCAGACTAATTCTTCAACACAACTTTTTCCCTACCATTATTGAAGGGGATTCTCAAATCCTTATTCATATTGCCAATCAGCTTCTTTGGGGAGCCGATCCCAATAAGGTTACTCAGAGTTGGTGTTTGGCAGCTCGTATTTGCAAGATAAGTGACTGGATCCATGGCAACAGAGCCATCTCCTTCACCCACGTTAAAAGGGAAGGAAATAAGGTAGCTGATCTTCTGGCTAATTATGGCACTGAGAATAATAGTTTGCTCACTCACGGGGACCTCAATATCATCCATGATGCTGAAACACAACAAAATTGCTCCTCCTTGGTGCACAAGGATTGCTCCACGCCGGATGCGGCTGTAGATGGAAATTAATGAGCCTAGGGCTCGCGCGCAGCCTCCAATGCTGCCCACACGCCGTGCCCACATGGCTCATGGCACTATGCCCGCTGGAGATATTAATTTGCCTCGATCGGACCAGAGAGGTAGTTATTGCACCATCGTTCTCGGATATATGGTGTTGGTTTTGTGGAACGTCTGCAGTATGGAGGGAATGCCGAACAGTGAGAGCTATGGCGGACCTCTGAACCCGCTTGATGCTGTTTGTTCGCTCGATTGTGCCAATTCTAGCTGCAAAACGCAGACTGGACGCCGCTGTAGCATTTTCGCCTGTCTGGAGATCGTCCCGGGTGTTCATTTTTCCAACAGTCCCTTCTGCGGTGCTTCGGCCTCAACTGGAGCTACAGCAGAATTCACTGCAGGTAATCCGGCTCTCTCTGGCCTCAATTTGCATTCCTCGGACAATTTCTCCACTAGCAATTGTATTGCTGGTTATATCGCTTCTCCGTCTGGTTATATTGCTTCTCCGTCGGGTCTTATTGCTTCTCCGTCTGGTTATTTTGCTTCTTCGACTGGTTATATAACTTCTCAGTCTGGTTGGCCTAACCCTGGTAGCCTCCTCACTACTCCCCAAGCTCTGCCCTCCCTTCTTGGCAGTCCTCGCGAGCCCCACCCCTTGTTAGCTATGCCACGCCTCAGGCAGCGCATGCGCTGCAGAAGGGGCACTAGTCGAGGTCTGGCCATGGAAAATCCACCCTCCCCGCTTTCTGAGCTCAGCTCGTCCTCGAAGGATGACGCTCACACGCCCCCGCCTGCCTCTCGAGGTGGTGGAGTCAGAGGAAGAGGCCGGGGTCGACGTGCTGTGAATTATGTTCATACAGGCAGAGGGAGGGGTCGTGTTCGTGCTAGGAGTTCTGGTGACTTCCCAGGATAGCCACCTCTCGCCTCTGAGCCTCCTGGCCCTCCTGAAACTCTGGCTCATACCAGTCAGCCTCCTTCTGACTTCCCTGCCCCTCCCAGTCAGCCCACTCCCCGGGAAAGTCGCATTCGAGGCGCCAAAATCCGTCAAACTACTCAAAATGCCGAACTCCGTTTCCACTGCACCTCCTTCGACTCCATCATCACCGCCCTCATCTCTGTCTCGCTCCGTGAGGAAATTCCGCCTTGTGCCACCCCTTCCCTCCCCATTGACCATCGCCCCTCTCCCCCTCCACCCACGGAGCTGCGTTCTGGAGCTGACAACAAAGATTTGCAGACTGATAGCCATGCAGGAAAGGAGGACAGTAGCGAGGAGAATGAATATGCATGCAGGATTGAAGAGGAACCAATGTCTTCTGAGCACGAGGGCTAAATCCCCTGGCTCTTTCACTTCTGGTCTTTTTGAGTTTTGCTGTTTCAATTGCTCCACTGATGAGCAGTATGTTGTCTCTAGCTTTTCCATTGCTGTTTACATTTTATGTATAATCCTCTGGCCGGTTTCCCTTCTAAGGGCGGCTCAGCATATTCTACTTAATGGGTTGGTTTCCCACTCTGGGCAACCCAAAACAATCAAGAACAGTGATGTTAATCAGTCCCAGCTCGCTGGCTCACACAGCAGCAGCAAGGGTAGTTTTGTAACAGTACTTTTATAAATTAATAGATTAGTCTGATTTAGAAAAAAAAAAAAAAACCAGTAGAGGATAAAGATATTGACATCAGGGAGAAATATAAATAGATAAAATCTAAGAATGATATTTATTATTAGTATTTAAAACAAACACCAGGGATCCAGAATAGGCTTCTGTCAGCTTTTGATTATTCAAACAAGAAGTTGATTATGTCAGTGCTTCAACCAACAGTCAAGACACCCAAAACAACAACAGATTACAAGAAGGTTGACCTTGAAATACTTGTTGATAGCATTCAACCATTAGATCAAATTGAATTTCACAGAATAACTTATGAGATACTTTATTCTACTATGACTAAAAAGGAAATGAGTGCCCAAGATCTCCAAAACACAGTAATAAATATGAGAGATCAAATGAAGTTTGAAAATGCTTCCTCATATGCTAAATACCTTAGGATTAAGTCTTTAGAATAATTGGTGATTCAACTAGGATATGACCCTACCAATGTGAAAGTTGCAGAAGAATTAGTGAAGAAAAAAAGTGTTGATATTGCAGCACTTAGAAAACAACTTAAGCTTACACCAACAAAACATCCACAAGCTATGGAAATTGTGCAAGAGGCAAGCCAAAAATATGATATGATGAACTTGATTTTACAAATTACAGCACATATTAAAGAGAGGGAAATCCAAATAGATAGGCTTTTCCATGAAAGAGAAACTGCAAAAGCACAAGAAGTTCCTATAGTAATTCCCATGGAAACAACAATTGTTCCTTCAACACTGGTAGAAGAGTTTGCACCAAAAGTACCACTGGCCATAGCAGTACCAGTGAATTCCTCCACTACTTCAGCTACAAAATCCTTTACCAGAATAGCTCAATAGTCTGATGAAGCCAGTAAACTCATTAAGGCCATGGGGGAAATGTCAATTCAAAGGAATGAAATCAATAGGTTGAAGAAAATGATTAAAAATCTTGAAGACACCAAGAATCTAGCCCAAATTAATGCCAAAACTCAGGAACAAAGGGCTAACAGGTTAAATGTTGAGTTCAAGGACTTACAAAAGGATTTAACCTTGAAAGAACCTATGTCCTATATGAAGAATCAACTATGGACCAAACTCATTGAATTCATCAATGATGGCTGGCCATCAATACAGGTAACTTATGAGAAAAAAGATTTACTACAGGCAGCGCAAGAGGAAATTCATAAAACAAAGGAAAAACTAGGTGAAAAACCTGAAGAGGCCCTAGAAATAATCAAGTTTCTTAACAGTTAAAAAAAAAATAAAAAAAATTGGAGGAGATAGAAATTACTAACAGAACAGAGACAATTCTTGAAATAAGAAAAGTAATTTCAAAGAAAAATTTGATGAAACATCTAGAAGAAAAATGTGGAAACATGAACATAGCCATAACTAAATTTTTGGTTAAATTTGAGATCTTAAGGAAAAAAGGTTTGCTAGAGATTCTTTTTCTTAATGATAAGATTATGCCACAAGAAGACTACAACAAGAAGATAAGAAATCATGCAAAAGAGCAAGTAAATTAAACAGAAGGACAAGGAATTCCTACAGGAAAGGTTCTACATAAAATCTTTGGAGACATGTTTTATCTACAACACAAGATAAAACACCACTTTGTGATCAAACCAAAATTTCCTAGGTACACAAAGGAAGACGAGAAATTTTGGAAGTTGATAAAGATCAAAATCCTTGATGAATAATTTTGGGAAAAACTCACTGACTTATTGTAAAAGTGAAATTGCAGTAAGAGAGGAAGAAAAATACTTTGTGATTTTTACACAATAAAAATAGAAATTTACAGCAGTAAATCATTACTCAAGACAATGAAAGAGTATCAGAGGTAAAGAGTATCAGATAAGAGATAACATTTCAAACTAGATTAAAATATCTTTGCCAGCAAAGAAGACAACAAAGCAGCTAGCTACACGTAATCCAAAACAAAATTTCTATTTTATTTTTGATAGATAGGACAACTTGAAAAGTTGTCAAGCAACTGCCACTATATTGTTGTAAAAGATATTTTATTTTCCTTAGAAAATTCCTATGAGTATTCTAGGATATTTTGTAAACATTTTTGTATAAATACTTCATCCTTTGAAGTATTATCATGGAATAAATTGTTGAAGATTTCTATAGTCCATATTTTTGTACTTGAAGGTTTTTTGTAGCAAGTTCAAGTAGCAGACTGGATCAAATCATAAAGCATCATATTTCAGGATTCATGTGATGAGCCATTGAAGTGAAGTACTTTCTACTATAATTTTTTATCTTCTTATGTTTTACATGCATCCATATATGAGTTCTAAATTTGAATGATAAATTAGGAATATTATTACAGGATTTGTTAAAAGCACCTTGTCTTTAACTATTTATCATTTCTATGTTTTGTGCTAATTTCTAGAGTAGGGAACCCTTAATTGCTCCCTATTTTGAATGACCTTTGTCTTCTCCTTCCTTATCTGGATCAAATAATTCTTAGTTTCACTTTATCCCAAATAAACCACTTCACCAATCAGCCTTCCAAGATCTTCAATGACTTGTCTATCTTGCCCTGAAAATATTTTACTTTTTTACCTTGATCCTAGTCATGTCTACTTGACATCTGAATCCTTTGCCCAATGGAAATAGATCTATCACTATCCATATCATTAAGTGATTTTTTCTCACCAAACCAAATATCAAAACCAATTTGCACATCATAACTAGCCTAATATCATATAATTAAAATAAAGTTAAATCTTATAGAGAGAGCCCCCTCTGAACCCTAGGAAGGCTAGATCCTAGAGTTTAAAGGTTGGTATGTGGTTAACTCAGATGTCCTTTGAACATTAAATAAAAAACTCACAACTTAATAATTATTAGAGTGATAACATACTAGCGAATCCACTGCAGAACCTAACCAATCCACAGTCATAAAATAGATCTTAAAGGGAATCATTTTCATCATCCTTTCACCTTAATATTGTTTTATAAGTTGTGAGTATAGAAAATTGTAATTTTGGCTTCTAGAAAAATCTACTATACCAGGTCAAACCCGTATCCTCAACCTGTTGTTATATTAGACAATCAAGACAGAATTGGAAAAAAGAATAAACAAGTAGAAAATTTAGGTTCTAAAGTTTCCTTGGTTACAACAAATTCTCTTCAAAAAAATTGACAAGTATACAAGACATAGAGTTTGAATTAAATTTTGAACATTATTTATTCAGAAATAAATTAGAAAGTGACTTAAGTAGTGTTGTTATAGATCCTAAATTTGATTCATTTTTTGAAAGAAAGCAGGAAAATGTCTCAGTAGATTCTGAATCAAATATATTTCAAGCTTATGATAAACTAGATGAAATAAATGTTACTATTCATAAGGAAATAGATGAAGCTCTTCTTCAACATTCAATTCAATTAGTTTCCTTGTCAGCATATACACCTAAGCCCTCTACTTCTTAGTTTGATACCAACCTTTTAGAATTTGTAGGTTCATCTCTTTTTACCACTACATCATCTATAATTTCCACCACCCTTCAGTCAACAGATCCATTTATCCCTAAAATACAATTCCAACCTAGAGTATTATTTCCATCTTCCATGACCTGAACTCCATCCACTAGTTTATCTTTTGAATTTTCAAATACATCATTTTGATTTCTAAGTAGTTCTTCATATATCCTAGTTTCATTTTCTAACACCCCAAATTCATCCTTTAGTTCATCCATCACATTTTCTGGTACATTATCTTATATTCCAATTTCATCATCCACTTCATTAACCTCATCATCTATTACTTCCAGTTATGCCTGAGACACTTCCAATCTACCTCCTAGCCAAACTAGAATTCAAGCCATAGCTAATATGTATGCTCCCTTGTTCCTTCCAACACAGTTACATGATATGCCTCAGGATTACCAAAGTAAAATACCTCATTTTTATGTTACCACTCATTACACTACCCAACAACATCTTAATAAGATGACGGATTATTTTGAACTTCATGAAATAGATGATTCTGATGTACAAATGAGACTCATTGCTCAAAAATTAACAAGGGAAGTTAAAAAATGGTTTAAAGGTCTTAATCCTGGTAGTATAGCTGATTTAGCATTCTTTCATAGATTATTTTTTAATAAATGGAAAAAGAAGAAAAATACACTCAAAATATTATCTAAATTTGATGCTATGAAAAGAGATCCTAATGAAACAGTCCAAGTCTATTGCACTAGAGACAACAATGTTTATAATTCATTCTCAGCTAATCTCAAACCCACTCCAGACTCTGTCCTACTCAATTTCCCAGATGGATTTGATACATACATGGCCTATCAATCAAGAGAAAGAAATGTTGAAACCTTAGAAAGAATGAAAATAGATGATGTTAGTGTAGAGTTAGATATTTTGTCTAGAAAAGCTACATTAAGGAATGAGAGGAGAGTAACCATAAAAGAAGAGACATATAGTTAATATGGAAAAATAGATCAACTAGCTAAAACTTTAGAGAGAATGATGGATAGATTAGATAACATAGAAAGGATACCACAATGGGATAACCAACAACAAATCAGAAATCCAAACTTCAGGAAAAATACAAACACAGGAAAATATAAGGAATTAGCCCCTGATCAGACAATAAGACCTCCTTTCCAAAGTAACTATGTTGAAAGTTCTCAACAGAATGATGATGATGAAGACACCATAAATCTAATGGGTATAAATGATGATAACACTATCTTTCTCACACAATAAGATCAAGAGTCATTTGAAATGCAACAACTTCAATTAGATTCAAGTGAATCATTTGACTACAAACAAGGTTATGATTTTTCTATAAATGAAGTACATAAGAAATATAACCTTAGAAGTAATAAAAACACCGAGCCTTCTACAAAGAAAACTGCACAAACACAAAATAAGAAAATAGTAGAAGCTCCCACTACAAAAGTTCTGCAAATTCTCCCTAGGGAAAAGAAGCAAAACTCTAATTCATCCCAGAAAATTTCAAACCTAAAAATTTCACCCAGTCCCAAGATTGTTGATATAACAGATGAGGTTGTCCAAACATCAATAGATTCACAAAACTCTGCTACTGATAAAACACCTGATTCTACTAAAATAGCAATTTTAGATTTCAAAACATCCACTGCTGATCCAAAATCAGCAGATCCAAAAGCTTCCCCTACCAAAATAGCTTATGATAATTCAAAATCTGGAAAAACATCTACTACTTCTCAAACTATTCCTGAAAAGAAAACTAAGAGCAGTAAGACACAAGAAACTCAAATAGAAAATGAAAAGATAGCTGTAGAAAAACAAGACAAACCTACTCAAACTACAGTTACTAAAGAAGATTTAATTCAACTTAGTAAATCACAACCCTCATTCAATATACAAGCTGAAATTGCAAAATTAAAAATACCAATTCCTTTGATAGAATTGGTAAAACATGATTTGTATAAAGCAACTACCACTAAAACCTTAAACATGAATGATAGAGAAGACTCAATAAACTTGAATGATGATTAACCAGAGTTGGTTTTTGGTCATGATGTTAACGGAAAACACCAAGATGGAGCAGTTCGACCATTTTAAATTAGCTTAACTATTCATGACCAAATATTATAGAATGCAATGTTAGATTTAGGAGCTTCACACAATTCAATGCCAAAAGAAATAATGGAAACCCTGAACTTAGACATCACAAGGTCTTACAAAGATCTTTTTTCATTTGATTCAAGAAAAGCTAAATGCCTAGGTTTGATTAAATATTTGTGTGTCACATTAGTTCAATATCTTGGTAAAAGTATACTCATGGAAATTGTAGTAGCTGATATCCCACCTAATTATGGAATGTTATTATCTCGCTCATGGGGAGCAAAATTACAAGGATATTTATATTTGGATGTCATATGAAACTATATCAGTTTTTGGCCAACCAAAGAAACTCTATAGAGAAACATTGATGAAGTATATGGTGAGTAGTGTAGAAATACCAAGAAATTACCTAATTTACACTACACCTACTGACCTAGATTCGTTAATCTTATGCAACTTTGAAACTGATAATGAAATCAAAACTAAACTAAGGGAGAAAAAAAAAGCACAAAACAATGAAAATATCTTTCATGAATCATTATGGCACTTATATTTTGGTGGATTTGTCAATAAAATAGGATTAGGAGCAGGAGTTTGGATAACTAATATAGAAAATAATCATGCAGAAGGCCATGCTTTCAGACTGAATTTTAAATGCACCAATAACATGGCTGAATATGAAGCCCTCATTTTAGGACTGCAGATTATCAGAAACTTAGGAGGTAAAAGAATATCAATTATGGGAGATTCAGAGTTGATTTTAAAACATATAAATGGAGAATATTCTGTTTATAATCCTAGATTGAGCTGATATAGAGAAACTATGTTAGATTGGATAGATGAACTATTGGAATGTAATTTTTTTGCAATACTAAGAAATAAAAACATACAGGCTCACTCCTTAGCAACCTTTGCTAGTACCTATAATCTGCCATTTCAGCCAAATCATAAGTATACTGCATCGTAAAACACAGACCAATAATTCCAGATAACCTCAAATATTGGCAAATTTTCTCACAGGATCAACATATTTACCATTTTATGAATAATGAAGGTGAATTTCAGAATTGTAAAATAGACACAAATTGTACATTAGATAAGAATTTAGATAGTGAAATTGAATTGAATAATATATATGTAAATAAAGTAAAGTTTGCTAGACCTACTAAATTTATTCAATCAGATATAGATGACTTAGAGAAATTAGAAATTGATGAGATAATTGATGATAAATCAGATATTTTAAACCTCAAAGATAATTTCTTACCAAAAGGCTTAACCCCTTTAGAAGATTTATTTGACTCAAATGATTTTTCTAGAAAACCCAAAATGGAGCCACTTAGATCTGATATTGAGGAGTGTAATATAGGCACCAAATATGATCAAACTTTCCAAAGCCTTACCTCAGCAAGAAAAAGAAAAATATATTTCTCTTTTCAAGGAATTTCAAGATGTTTTTTCTTGGAGTTATGAGGACCTAAAATCCTATGACACTAGTATAATTCATCATAAAACCCCTATAAAAGAAGACCAAAATCCTTTTAAACAAAAGTTAAGAAGGATCAAACCTGTTTTGATGCCTTTGATTGAAAAAGAGGTAAGAAGAATGTATGATGCACAGATAATTGCACCAATCAGATATTCTAATTGGGTTTCTAATCTAGCTCCCACCATAAAAAAGATAGGAGAAATTAGATTATGTGTTTATTTTAGAAATTTTAACAAAGTATCCTTAAAAGAAAATTATCCTTTACCAAACGTGGATCATGTTTTACAAAGGGTAGTTGGTTCTTCTAGGATTTCAATTTTAGATGGATTTTTAGGGTATAATCAAATTTTAGTCCAACCAGAGGATCAAGCCAAAACAACTTTTACTACTCCTTAGGGAAATTTTAGGTATGTAAAAATGCCTTTTGGTTTAATGAATGCAGGGGACACTTTTCAAAGAGCTATGGATATAGCCTTTGCATAGGAAATTAATGAATTCTTAGTGATTTATTTAGATGGCATTACTGTATTTTCTAAGACTGATAATGAACACTTAGATCATCTTAGGCAAGTCTTTATTAAATGCAGAAAGTTTGGAATCTCTCTAAACCCTAGGAAAAATTTATTTGGATTAGAATAAGGTAAGTTACTAGGACACATTATATCTAAGGAAGGAATTAGAATATATCCAACGAGAATAGAGGCCATCCTTAATATTAGTCCTCGTAGGAACATAAAAGAGTTACAAAATTTTCTAGATAAAATTAACTTTTTAAGAATATTCATCTCCAATTTAGCTGAAATAATTAGATAACTTAATAATATGTTGAAAAACGATTTAGTTCTTAGATGGACTATTGAGGCCAAACAATATTTTGAATCCATTAAACTAGCCTTAACCAAAACCCCAGTCCTTATAATTCCCAACTTTAAAAAGGATTTTATCATTTTTTCATTTGCTTTAGAACACACCGTTGTTGTATTTTTACTGTAGAAAAATGACTAGGACTATGAGCATCCCATAGCTTTCTTTAGAAAATCACTTAGAGATGCCACTTTGAAGTAAAATATCATGGAGAAACAGGCCCTAGCTTTGGTAAAAGCCATTAAAAACTTTAGAGTGTACAACTATTATTCACACATCATTGTCTATGTTACACATGCAGTTGTAAAGGACATTCTAACATAGAATGGTCCTGATGGTAGATGAGGCAAATTGATTGCCATAGTTTTGGAATATGACATAGAGATAAAACCCACTAAACTTATAAAAGGTCAAGTTTTAGCCAAACTCATGGCTAAATCAAATTATTACGCCCTAGACATAAATTTTATTGCCCAAGTAGATTATCATGAAGAGATGGCGACTCTAGAGATCAGTGACGCCTTTTCAAACTCACCATGGTATGCATATATCATAGTTGTATTACTAAAATTATAAGCTCCTCTTGGATTGTCAATAAAAATATCTTTATTATTAAAGCTAAAGGCAGTAAGATTTTGTATATTAGACAATGTACTTTTTTGGAAAGATCATAGTGGAATTTTATTAAATTGTTTGCTAAAATAATAAGCTGACAAAGTTTTAGAAGAATGTCATGCAGGTGACCTTGGAGGACATCTCTACTAGAATACTACTATAGAAAAAATCTTGAGAGCTAGTTCTTACTGGCCTACTTTGTTTGTAGATGTAAAAAGGTATGTGACCTCCCGTCACGTGTGTCAAATATTTGAGGGAAAGAAAAAGTTGTTACCCCTGCCCTTAAAACCCATCTCAACAGAAATGCCATTTCAGCAATGGGGTCTTAACTTCATTGGTGAAATTCACCCTCCATAATCAACCCAAAATAACTGGATTCTGACAGCCACTGATTATTTTACTAAGTGGATAGAAGCCATACCCTCTAGGCAAGCCATTGACACTGTCATTATCTCCTTTTTAAAAAGTAACATACTTTCAAGATTTGGATGTCCTAAAAATATTATTACTGACAATGCAGCTGCGTTAAAATCCAAAAAGATGATTGATTTTGGCCATAAATATCATATTACCCTTGGCCATTCTACTGCATATTATCCTCAAGGTAATGGCCTTGCTGAATCTTCCAATAAGAGCCTTCTGAACATCATAAAGAAATTACTAGAAGATAACAAGAAAACTTGGAACAAGAGTTAGTTAATGCCTTATGGGCAGATAGACTTACCATCAAAAAATATATTGGTACATCTCCTTACCAGCTTGTTTATGGAATGGATGTTATTTTTCCATATTCCTTAGGAGTACCAGTAATGAAAATAATCCAAGAATTATAAGTTGAGACTAATGAAATTTAAAGAAGGATTAACCAAACCATTCACTTGCAGCAAGCAAGAGAAGAGGTTTATCTTAAGTATCAAGTTATCTAAGATAAGATAAATAATTTTTTTGACAAAAAGAGTAAAGAAGATGATATAGACATTGGTGACAAAGTGTTAAAATGGGATTCAAGGAGAGAAGAAAAAGGTAAACATGGAAAATATGACTTTCTATGGAAAAGACCTTATGTTATTTATGGTTACATAGGTAAAAATGTTTAGGATATTCTGACACATAGGAAATAGTTAAGAATAACTTAGTATAGTGTAGAGTTAGGTAAAGTGTGTTTCTTTACCATGTACATTTGTAACTTATAATCCGAAGGTAACGATTTTTAGTGATCTGATGGTTATCTCTCTCCTCGGTATTAACGACACTTGATCCATGGCTTAACACCCGATTGGTCCATGATCTCTATTTAAATATCATGGAGGGTATTTTATCCGGTAATCGTTTATGAGAGAAACATATGTAAATTTTCTTTTTATATTAATAAATTGTCTGAAGTGGCCACGTTGGCTCAGGCCGTGGACTATTTCCCTCTTCGATGGTTTTAACCACGTGATTATACTAGTGTACTGATTTGTGATCAGTTTGTGAGCAGTGACCTTTGGTTCTTTATCTACGGAACTTACCCTGTAAATTCCTACATTGTATCAAAGCTATTTTGAGGGCAGCATCCATTGTTGATCAAAATCTGAAGCCAATTTGACTTCATGCGAATGTTGTTTTGTAGATCTACTATTTATGAACATTTTTGGGCTTAGAGAACTGCTCTTTTGTGTCTGCAGCATCTGTTACAGTGAGGAATGCCTTTCATTTCATGCGAAATATTTTTGGCTACCCAACTTATGTGAGTTTATATCTGGAGGTATAAAGCATCTGTTTTGCAGTTATATTTGTTAATAGTTCTGCTTATTTTGGGTTCCTCTATTTTTTTTTTCTTCAGGTTTTTAGGTTTTATTTATTTACTAGATCTATATCCTCTTATCTGTGTATGCCATTTTCCATGCATTGCGTGCGATCTCGGCAAATCAGAAATAGGAAAAGGGATTTCTTTTGTTACATATGCTCTTTCCCCATGTCTTTGTGTGTTCTTGGGAAATCAGAAATAGTGAAAAAATTGAGAGTTTCTGGTAAGACTAACCAAAAAGCTATCAATATGTCGTAAGGCTTTGCATTTTCATTTTTTTTTTGCTTGGTTTTTCTGTTTTTTTGTGTAGGAAAAGGTACACACAATGAAGAGTAAAAAAATAAAAATAAATAAAAACCCTTCCTCCTTTCAAACAATAATAGAATCCTTTTACTATATCACTTGGTGAGGAGTTAGTTTATGAGAATAGAGGTCTTGGGTTCAAATCTCTTTCTCAAGCTTCTTTTTCTAAAAAGCTTTTGTTAAAGGGGCGGGATTTTGTTTTTAAAAAGTTCAACTTCATCACCAAATTTCAAACCATTCTCATAATTATTCGGCATGTTTAACTCGATTTTTTCAAAAAGGCATAACATCTTCATCCAGAAGCCATTTTTTGAGCCATTTTTTTGAAACAGTCTAATTTTTCGAGATATTTCCGTTGGATTTATTTTTAGCTTTTATATGCTTTAGTTTTAAAAAAATGGAAATTTCATGCCCGATTATTCTTAACGGCACCAATTATTTCCAATGGCTACCTCACATGGTAGATATACTTAGAAGTAAAGGGCTTTATAGAATAGCCACACGGTTATAAACTAAACCTTCTGATGATGATAAAGTCGCTAAATGGGAAAATAAACAAGATCAAACACGAGGGTTGATAGGAATGTCCATTGCTCAAGATCTTTGATTTCATATCCTTGACATTGACACCCCTCATGAAGCCTTGGGAAAGCTAAATACTGCCTTTGGCATTCAAAATCAAATCAGGGCCCATCAGCTTGAAAATGAGTTGCTTACTTTGGACCCAAATAATTTCTCCTCTATTGAGGATTTTTTGTCCAAATTCAAGACCCTTAGAATTCTTTTAGAAGGTTGTAAGGTCAAAAAGGAAGATGGTAGCCTCATCTATTGCATTCTTGATAAGCTTGGCCCTGCATACTCTATATTTGTTTCTACCTTCCATTCCACTAGAGAAGCCATCATTTCTTTTGGAACCACCTACAAGAATCCCTCTTTTGATTCCTTTTGCAATTCTTTGATAAGGAAATAAGAAAAAATATTACACCTTGGTCTTATCACTTCTAGAAATGCTTCTAAGAAAGCCTTAGCAACCCAACATCAATCATATCAAAATAATCCAAAGAAGAAGTATCCTAAAAAGTATGGTCCGAAACCAAACATGGGTCCTAAGAAATTTCAGCCGCAAACTGAAAAAGCAACTCACCAAAATGATAAGGCATACGAAAAAAAAAGGAAAGAATACAGATAGACATTGCAACTTTTGCAATCATGATGGCCATATAGATTCCAAATGTTTTAAGAAGGTGGAAGCCTTAGAAGTAGCAATGAAGAAGCACAACATCAATTTGGAGCACTCTTCACCTTCATCTTCAGGAATGACACTTTCTACTTGTGGTTGTCAAGCATCAAGATCTGGTTATGCATTAAACGTATATTCCTCTTCTCATTCTCATGAGTGGCTCATTGATTCTGGAGCTTCTTATCACATGGCCAAAAATAAATCCATGTTTTCTTCTTTAAATGATTGTAACACCAAAAATATTTATGTTGGTGATGATAGATCTCTTAGTGTTGTAAGATCGGGAACCATTCATCTTGATAATGGTTAGTTTAATGATGTACTATGTGTTCCTACCTTGTCATGCAACCTTCTCTCTCTTTATCAGATAACTCATTCAGATGAAGGGAAAATAGTAGAATTCTCACCCCATGATGATGTAATCAAGGACCTCAAAGATCCTAAACATATTTTAGCTACTGGCATTGCTGATGATTCCACAAGGTTGTATAGGTTTGAAAACTTTGGGTCATCATGTCTTCCCTCCATTTTTGTTGCTCATAATGATGAAGTGAGCAAACTCTGGCACGAGATATTTTGTCACTTAAACTATCACTCTCTTCAAACCCTATGTAAGGAAAATATGGTGACAGACCTTCCTATGGTATCTTGCTGAGATAGTGTTTTCTCGGGATGTGTACTCGGAAAACATCATCAGGAGAGTTTTGACAAATGTGCCTCTTGGCAAGCTTCAGCCCCCTTGCAGCTTGTGCACAATGATCTATGTTGTCCACTTTCTGTTGTTTCTTTCTTTGGTTGCAAGTACTTCTTAACTTTAATTGATGATTTTTCCAGACGCACGTGGGTATACTTCTTAAAACTCAAGAGTGAAGTTTTTAACATGTTCTTGGCCTTTAAGGCATTTTTTGAGAAACAATCTGGACATCAAATTCTTAAGTTAAGATCAGAAAATGGAGGAGAAAATGTTAACAAGAAATTTATCAACTTTTGCACTGAGAATAACATTCAATTTCTAGATACCATTCCATATACTCCACAAAAAAATGGTGTAGCTGAAAGGAAGAATCGCACCTTAAAAGAAATGTCTAATTGTATGCTTCAATCTAAAGGTCTTGGTCTCAATTTTTGGGCAGAAGCCATTAACTGTGAAAATTACATAGTAAATTGCACTCCTACTAAGGTTTTAAATAATATAACACCAGAAGAAGCTTGGAGCTCAATCAAACTAGATGTAAGTCACTTTCATGTTTTTGGAAGTGATTCTTGGGCCCATATTCCAGATGCGAAACATAAAGCCTTCGAACCTATTGTGCTATGAAACAACCACCCCCCCCCCCCCAATTTTTATTTTTAACTAATTATTTAGAC
Organism: Pinus albicaulis; assembly: GCA_034641835.2. NCBI lineage: Eukaryota > Viridiplantae > Streptophyta > Pinopsida > Pinales > Pinaceae > Pinus > Pinus albicaulis. The sequence continues at coordinate 781,477,577 of CM076570.1, forward strand.
CTTTGATAAATAAAAATAGGAACCCTTTTTTGAAAGTATTTTTGTCTTTTTATTAAAATCAAACTCCGAAAAACATCAAAGCTCTTTAAGTAAAAACATCTCTATCAAAAATCACAATTTCGCACAAATCTTTTCTTAAGTTAAAACAATAAATCAGCGAAATACCAACTTTGCGATTGCCAATGTGAAATTTCATAAGTGACATAATAAATCGCATATCGCACATTTACACTGCCAAACCTTAAGAAATCCTTAATGAAACTCCAACATTGTGATATTGCGATATTGCGATATTGTGATTTCGCGAATCGCATATCGCATAAATAGAAGGCAATACACATCACTAAGACAGGTTCAAAGGACGCGATGCGATCGATTTGACAGGTTTTAAAAGAAGTTTTTACATAAACTAAATCATGTCAGAAAGTATTAATTATGTTTTATCATCCCAATGTAAATAGTTATGGATGCATCATGATTAATTAATGATATAGTTGTTTTACAGATTGTTCCTTTCAAAGTAGATCATTTGAATAGATCTTCCATCATTTGATCATTTACTCTGTCTTTAATAGGGATTTCCTTTCAAAGATATGTCCATATGCAAAGTTATTCAGAAGCATGACAAATATATTATTGCAGAATTCTAACAAACATGAGTGACACCTATATTCTTTGATACTGTCTACACTGCTGATGGGGGAGATACTAAATGGCAAGTTATTTACACTATACTTGAAGACGAAGAGCCAGAAGTAGTGGAAGTTGCAGCAACTGCTGATGATGCAACACCTTCAGAGTTTCAATTCAAGGATATTAAATGTTATTTCCTCCATTGAATTGCAACGAGAGCTACTCTTCTTCCATATACCAACATGATTAAATGGGTGCTTGATAAATCAATGATCTAAAACACATAGTTAAGAACCTGCAAGGATGAGATTCTAGGTTGTTTCAGACCTGAAGATCTGAAGATCATGTATATGCTGCCTAACCCGCAAAATACCTACAACAGTGAGTTTGTTGCAAAGTTTTCTGAGAAGAACCAAGACTTGTTCAAGGAAATTCAAGGTTGGAGGAAATTAGACAACAAGTTCAAATATGAGAAAAAAGTGTGTATCCTATCGTGTCATTAGCAAACCCTTACAACTTTGCAGCAGAAATTTTATCCAAATTATATGGTTTACCTAATAATACCAAGTTCTCCATAAATTGGATTCCCCTAATTGAATCCTCTATTAACTCCCTCATAATGAATTGGGCGACTATCCTTTCAGATAATATAGTGAAGGAAATTAATTAATATCTCCAAACTAGAACTTCTTTCTCCAAATCTATTCCATAATTCTATATGAGTGCATACATTTTTTATGTTATCCATTTTTCTACCAACTTCCCAGTTATGGGATGGAAATGGACCTCTGAAGACCCTACCCCGATACATTTGAGTCATAAATAGATATGGGAACATAATTATGCACCACATTTTCATAGGTTGTGCTATGGTGTTGTATTACCGTTACACCAATTTATGTATGACACAGTGAGCCCTAGGTTCACTAAGGAAGCCCTTACAAACCTTCAAATGATAGGTAGGATTTTTATTGAAGAATCATTTTCCTATATTAGAGTTTTTGGAAGCTCTGCTTCCCTGCATATTCTTCCATTATATGTTTCAGACAAGTTGATGGCAAGAGAAATTGGTTACCAAATAGTTGGAAATGGACTCACTAAAGCATTGAAAGATAGTAAAAAGTCTTTGTGGCCAAGTTTTCCAATTTCATGTGGTTCATTTACATTCAACAATTTCAATCATGCATTGAAAGAATGTTAGAATATTGAGTTGTTAAGCTCCCCGTTTTACCCTCAGAACAGTTTGACCTAGAAAAGGTTGCTAACAAATTCACTTTGTCAGACAAAATCAAACCTATTGGGCACACTGATGACAAATTTGAAGATATTTTGTAGTCTGTTGGGACTTTTGAAGAAATCTTAAATTTTGTCAAATTGAACCTAAACCCAAAAGAAATATAGATAGTCAATGGATTCAGAGAATAGAGACTCAGAGGGATTCCACAGGATGTTTTTATTACCAGTCATATGATTAAAGCTATTCAAGAAATCAGAGCAAAACAATTAAATTCACAAAATCAAAGTGAATTAGATAAAATTTGTACTTCATTCAGCAATGCATTCACAAATATTTCAGAGGCATCATCCTCTCAGAAGAATACAGAATTAAAAACTCCTCGGCAACAAATATTTTCAATAAAGAAAAACATTGAAACTCCTGAGATAATCTCCCAAGAAACGGAAATCATTCCTAAAGATCTGACTGATGAGATTGTCCTCAAGGTGACTGATATTCCCCCACTAGATGTATTCTATAGCCGTATTCATAAGGCTGTAGTGAGAAAACAGAGGAAAAGAAGGAGAATTGAAACACCAGCGGGGAATGAAGTTATGGAAGTAGTATGGAAAGATACTCCATCAAATCCGATTGAAAATTTAGCTCGGCTATCTCATTTTTCTGGTGCATACACCACTACAACAATTGATAAGGCAGCAGAAGTATCTATTTTGATTCAAGAAAAGGATTTAAAAATCATGGAACTACAACAACATCTAGATGAAGAAAGAAAGAATTCAAATCAAAGAGTGGAAAAACAACTTCTCATAGTACAACAAGAGATAGAAATGCTTAAGATAAGTCATGAAAATGACTTATCTAGCAAAAATTCACTGATTGAACTGTTGAGAGAAGATCTTACCAAGTATGAAGGAATTCCTACTATAGAGGAATTCATAAAATAAGCATCGACATTAAGTGCCTTACTCTCAAAACAACAAAATATGTTTTCTGTACAAATGTCAAACATAACTCCACATCTATAACTTAGTGAAGAATTAACAAACACAGTCATTGATCACAGGATTGAGTTCAATGAACTTAATATCAAAATCTCTAATTATATTTAATGGAAGGATACAAAAGAAGGGAAGAAGTTAGATCTCCCAAAGCTCAAGGAAACTTTCAATGATATTCTTTTTACAAACTAGGAAGCACGAGTGAAACAAGCGGAATTAGCCATAGCCAGAGCAACATGTATATCAAAGTATATGGTTAAAATGATTAACCATATATTACATACTTGTGAGCTTATCAGAGACGAAAATCTCAAATCTCTTCCTGATATCAAAGATTTAGAACAAAATTGGAAAGAAGCTGGTCAAATAAGGGAAGAAACACTTCTACAGCTAAAGAAAACTGATTGGGAAGCATATTGGCAGCTATTGGTCAAACCACATAGTCAGATCATGACACTGAAATTCTTTTTGAACTCCATACAAAGAATACAACTTCTTTTACTGGATGTTATATTTGATGCACAAATGAATATAGAATCCGGAAAACCTCCACAAGTTCAACTGAAGTCCGACATTTGTGAGCAAAAAAGCGCAACTAGCAGTAACTTATCTTCCGGCATGATTATGAGCTAGTTTTTTTTTCAATTTTTAGCAAATAGATACTAAAGATGAGGAAGGTTGTTTGAAACCACCTCATAAGATATTTTTGTATAATATTTTTGTAGGTAATTAGCATAGTATTTAAACCCTTCTAATGCATTTATAGAAGGGTCCAGAATTTTATTGAGAAAATTTGCAAAGAATTCTTAATTGTAAGTAAGTTTGTGGATGTCTTGATGAAATAATGGAACACGACCATTTCAACTACATATCATTCTATTGATCAATGTTGATGCACTTTTGTATTCTTTGAAAAACTTACTGATGTATGAGTTGAATGTGGCCTACTATCATTGATTAGATGAACAGGACAATACACATATGGTACTATTATCATGTATGCTAGTTCTATTTTGAATATTAGTGATGAATCCAACTTTCATGAATGATATATGAAATCAATTGTTTTTGTCTGAAATATCAATTGCACTACTGTATGATATAAATATAGGAATTGATTTGTTTTTGTATATGATCATCAAATATATGCGATATGTTACTCATTTTATTTTGATTATTTTTTTTCAAGAGAATTATCTTACAAAGTAATAATTCTATTAAATCTATGATGATCTTAATCATCACAGGTTCAATAGATATCATTTTAGATCGCATCGAATTAATATTATCCCGGGTTAGATTAAATTAGTTTCAATTTCAAGTTTTGCATATTAGAATAAATTTGTTTTGGTTTTTAGGAATTATTCATGTTAATCCCTTGAGAGAAACCCAAAAATAAAACAAAAAAACCAACTCTGGGAAACTGGTCCCATTATATCCAGTCGGAGCCACTATCCCAAATGAAAAAGGAACCGTCTTAAGGGCTGAACCAGGTGGTTATCCCCCTTTTTGTTGCCACATATTTTTGAGCCCTCAACATTTTTGGCACTAGAAGGAGGGATGACTATGAATGGAACATAAATCTAAACCTCAAAATAGAAGCCCTCGTAAGAGGCGATGTCCCAAAAAGCATCCTACAACTTCTCGATCAGATTCAAAATCACCAACTTCCCCCTCATCTCCTCAAATATTTCGTCAACCATCTACTTCAGAATTCATTCCTAAGTCTCTAGAAGTTTAACCTTTAATTTCAAAATTAGAAGGAATATATATTTCTATTAAAATGCCTGTTAACCCAGAAGCTTCTAAGGAGAGTGTTACTTCTCTATTTAGAGAAACTGGTATATTAACCAGATCTAAAAGTGAGAAACTAGGAATTACACCTTTTGAATTTCCAATTGAATAATTATGCAAAAAAGTTCCCATATCTATATCTAATTCAGATACAAGTGAAGTCACATCAAATTCCCCTTCAGTTACTTCTTCACATCCTCCGATTCAATCTCCATCTTCTTATTCTTACATTTCCTCTACTCTAATAATCAATGTTGTTACAAGTATTACTGTTCTAGTTGTAAGTTCTTCATTCATTCCCCCTACTTCTGGATCTACTTCAATATCTTCACAAACTTCTAATCCAACTATGGCCACTCAACCTTGGATGAATCCCGGTGCTATATTGATAGCAAATCCAAATCCTCTTCCAGATCATCCAGAAAAATGGTTACCTAAATATAATCCTGACGATGGTCTTCTTGGTGAAGAACACATCAATAATTTTTTGTTGGCCATGAATCTTAATGGAGTTTCTCATGAAGATAATGTAGTTAGTTTTTTTCCCTAAACTTTACAAGGATATGTAGGATCCTGGTATTTTTCACTTCTAGCAGGATCTATCCCTGATTGGGCAATTTTCGAGCAAGTTTTCATTGGAAAATTTGGAGATGATAGAAGTATTGCATCCTTGATTAATTATCTTTCCAATCTTAAAAAAAATTCAGGGGAAAGGATCAAAGATTTCAACTCCAGATTTAACAAGTTATTAAAAAAAATTCCAACTACTTCCAAACCTATTGTTGATGTACAAATATAGTGGTATATTTCTTCTTTACCTTGTAATATAGCTATTTTTGTAGATAGAGTTGGTAAAGCTACCCTTTTAGATAAAATTAAAGAAGCTCCCGTTGTAGAGAAAAGAATTTTAGCATTAGAAAAACGTTCAAAGATAGAAGACAAGAAATAAAAAAAAGTGACATTTAGTCAAGATTATAAAACGAAAGTCTTGAAAGATCCATTTGATCTTGAAGGTCTCCAACAAGTATTAAAGACTATTTCAAATGATATTATTGAAATAGAGAAATAGGTTTTTGAAACATCAGCTCCTAAGAAATCATTTTATCCATTTAAGAGAAACCCTTCTTCAACATCTCAGCCTCCAAATGTGATTTCAAGTGCTGAATTTGAACAAGATACTAAAGATCCTTCACCATCTGAATGATAATCAAAGTCTAAGGAAGAAGTTGAACTGAATGGATTATGGGATTTCATTCTTCCTTCAGAAGAATAAAGAGAAGCTATGCCTCTATCTACAAGAATTAAAACTTCTTCTGATTCAATTATATCAAATCAAAAATAGAAAACCCTCCTCACCAAGGAAAAAACAATTGTCAAAAAATCTAAAACTTTTCAAATAGATTTTGTTCCACCAGATCCTAATACAAATTCTAAAACTTCGATAGTTTCAAATACAATGGAATATAATATAGTCGAAGATATGAAAAATATCAAAGAAAATATTTCATTACACGAAATGAACAAACTCAAGAAATAGCAGAAATTTTTCTTAGAGAACTCAAGGCAATCCCTATAGAGCCTATACAACCACCAATTATAGCACAAGCTTCTAAAGATACAGGGAAACCTCCTTCATCTGCAAACAAAGTAAATCCCAATGATTTAGTTTTAATTGGTGATAGATTTATTTCACACACTCCCCCTTTACTTTTGACTTATGATATTTTTAACAAAAAATGTTCATAATTGCCTTATTGATTCAGGAGCTTCTTCAAACATTATGCCAAGAAAATTATGTACAAAGTTGAACATCACTCCTCAAAAATATGTTTTACATATAGTTTAATTGGATAGAACAAAAGTAGAACTCATTGGAGAAATGTTGTCAATATGCATTAGATTATCATCCAATCCAAAAGTACTATAAGTAATTGATATTTTGGTTGCAGACATCCATGAATTTTATGGTCTTATTATAAGTAGAGATTGGTCTAAAAAGTTACATGGATATTTTGCTACTGATTGGTCACACATGTGGTTACCATATAATGGTAAACCAAATCAAACCAGAATTGAACGTGAGAAATTTATGAAACATACAGTTTATGAAATAGAAGGAAAAAACAAGCCTGTACCTTTCACTAATAACATTATAGGAAATTATTCAGCTGAATCATTTCTTGGATCTTTCAATGCTCAAGTTTCACCTTTTCCAATAAACACTACTATTTCTAAAATTGAAAACTTTTCTCAAACATATACTTCTAGATGTGTTAATCTCAGCAATCAGATTCCAAAACAATATTTATTTTGGACTCTATACTTTGATGGTTCAAACTCAGAAGATGGTGCAGGAGCAGGTTGCATTTTAATTGATCCAAAAGGAGAGAAAACAATGCTACCTTGTAGACTGGAATTTCAATGCACTAATAATAACATTGAATATGAAGCATTGATACAAGGCCTATATAAAGCTATTGGATTGAATGTTAAATATTTGCAAGTATATGGAGATTCTGAAATAATTGTTAGACAAGTCAGAAATAAAATTCATTATATTTCTAGACATTTAAAACACTATCAAACTTTAGCTCAGAATCTTACATGTCATTTTATTGCATTTAATATCTCCACAATTCCTAGATTACAAAATGCAAGTGTTGATTTACTTGCTAATGTAGCATCTAGATTTATACTATCTAAAGAATTTAGCCGAGATAGATTCTCAATTGAGTTAATTTTTAGGTCCTCCATTCCTGACAATATAACAAGTTGGAGAGTATTTAAAAATGATGCAGATATAATATACTTTCTTACATCATACATAGCTTATGAAGGTCAAATTATAGATGAACATGAACATGATTCATAGATTGAAGATAAACAAAATTCAAATCCAATTCCTAAATCTGTAGTCAAAATGGAAGATCTCTATGATTTGAAAGATAGGTTTAAGAAGACTACTAATAAAAAACACAGAGTTCTACTCTAAAAACCTCAGAATATCAACTTAGGTCTTGGATTAGAACCTGAAGAAAGGATGTCATTTATTAAGATATTGAAAACATATAAAGATATATTTGCATGGGATTATTTAGATCTTAAAACATATGATACTTCCATAATTTAGCACATCATACCTATGACCTCATATGATAAGCCTGTGCAACAAAAACTTAGAAAAATTCACCCAAATTTACAAAGCCAGATTAAATCTGAGTTAAATAAAATGCTCAAAGCCAAAGTCATTTTTCCTGTTAGGCATTCGAAATGGGTGTCAAACATGGTTCCAGTTAGGAAAAAGAATGGAGACATTAGGATTTGCATAGATTTTAGAAATTTGAATAAAGCTTGCCAAAAAGATAATTTTCCCTTGCCTACTATGGAACAGGTATTACAGGTAGTTGTGGGATCTGAATTGATGTCTTTCCTCGATAGATTTTCAGGATATAATCAGATTATCGTACATCTAGATGATAGATTAAAGACAACATTCAGGACAAAATGGGGAACATACACATATCAGAAAATGCCCTTTGGGATGATTAATGTTGGTGCTACATTTCAACGTGCTATGAATATAGATTTAAGAGGAATAATCAATAGCTTGGTTGTTATATACTTAAATGGCATCACTGTCTACTCTAATCATAGAAGAGATCATGTTAATCACCTAAAACACATTTTTGAAAGATGTAGAAAATTTGGCATTTCCTTGATTCCAAAAAAATGTTATTTCGCCTTATTAGAAGGTAAATTATTAGGGTTCATTGTTTCCAAAAATGGAATCCACATTGACCCTGATAGAATTTAGGAAATTGAAAAAATCCCTTTACCACATAATAAAAAAAAATGTAATCATTTTTAGCACAAATTAATTTTGTAAAAATATTTGTTCTAGATTTTTTCGAAATCATTTTACCCCTGCAATCAATGATCAAGAAAAAGTCAACCTTCAAATGGGTAAAAGAAGAGAGAAATTCTTTTGAGTTGATTAGGAAAGCCATCATCGAAGCCCCCTCTTTAAAAACTCCTGATTTTCTTAAATCATTTATATTATACACATTTATTCCGACACATCATACGCAGCATTTCTAACACAGTTAAATAATCAAAACATTGAAGCACTAATTGTGTTTTTTAGTTCCAATCTACAATGTGCTGAGTTGAATTATTCAGCTGTGGAAAAAAAGCTTATGCTGTATTTAAAGCTTTGAAACATTTTAGACCCTTTCTCCTAAAGACACATACTAAAATAATAGTACCTTACTCAATAGTAAGGAAATTATTAATCCAACGAGAAGTAGGAGAGAAGAGAGCAAATTGGGTTACCGCACTTCAAGAATATGTTGTAGAGATACACCCTGCTAAAATTGTTAAAGGACAAGGTCTTTGCAGGATGTTAACTGGAGCTTCTCATGCATCAACAGAAGAAGATCAATAAAATGAAATACAATTGTCCGAGGTAAGCCTAAACGATTCTTAGTCACAATATGCCGATCTAAATTTTTTCTTGAAAAATGGATATGCTCCATTATATCTCAATTACACAGCAAAGCGGGCTCTGATACTTAAATAAAATCAATATAAGCTCATAGATGATGTGTTATTTAGAAGAAATTATGATTCTGTATTATTAAGATGTTTAGGAAAAACTGAAGCTGAAAAAGTAATGCAATAATTACATGATGGACCAGCTGGAGGTCATTTTGGAGGAGACACCACAACTCATAAAATATTGCATGCTGGCTATTATTGGAAAAATATATTCAATTATGCATATGAATATGCAAGAAAATACAAATTGTGTCAAACTGCAGTAAGAAGAGAAAGAAAAGAATCATTTCCATTACAACCAGTAAATATCCAACAACCATTTGAACAATGGGGGTTAGATATTATAGGTGAAATAACTCCTAAATATTCAAAACATCACAGGTATATTCTAACTACAAAATATTATTTCACAAAATGGGTAGAATCTATCCCATTAAAGGTGGTTAATACGGAAATTATTACAGATTTTATTGATTAGTTCATAATCTCCAGGTTCGGTCTCCCATCAGCTTTGATATTTGATAATGCATCTTACTTTTTTGGAAATGCCATGATAGAATTCACTTTGAAAAGAGGTTTTAAATTAAAATACTCAACTAATTATTATCCACAAGCTAATGGATTAACTAAATCTACAAATAAAAACCTCATAAGGATCATCAAACGAACTGTAGAACAAAATCATAAAAATTGGCACAAAGAACTATTATTTTCTCTTTGGGTAGATAGAATCACCCAGAAAGCATTCTCCATTTATGTTATTTTTTGGGAAAGAAGTTATATCCACAAATGTAAGAATACCATCATTGACTTTAGTGTAGTTTATTGATGAAAATCCTTCATCTTCCCTTCAACTTAGACAAGATCAAATTCGTAAAATGGAAGAACAAAGAGAAAAAACTAAGGCTATACATGCTCATCATCAACAAATAGTGAAAACATCATTTGACACATCATCCACGAATTTAAATTTTTTTGAAATAGGAGATATTGTTTTAAAATGGGATAAGGCACATGAGGGAAAAGGTAAGCATACCAAATTCCAAATATTATGGCTTGGTCCATTTCAAATCATCGAAAAAATAGGCTTATCTACCTTTTTGCTACAAGACTTATCAAGTAAGAAAGATTCCTTACCTGTAAATGGTAAAATTCTCAAAAAATATTTCTCTTAGAAAACCAAGCTTTTAAATTTTATTTTTGCTTTAGGAAAATAAAAGTTGTAAATAACATCATCATTGGTTCATTCAAATTTTGAAAATTTCTGATAAATTATTTTGATCGTTCGCTTCTATAAATAAGTAGAGAGGAATATGACTATAATTATGAGAAATGAATAAACGTTATTTTTTTTAGATAAATTAAAACTACTGAAGGTATTTTCTTTCCGAAAAAGACTCTAGATATCATAAAATATAGTTATTATGTTTCAATCAGAAAAGGAATTTTTTAACTTAGCAAGGATTCTCTACAAAAAGGTATCAACCAACTCTACAATTATCATCCATAACTCTTATGTGAGCTAATGATTCATCCCATCTGATAAAATTTCTTCATTAGAGATATAAAAAAAAATAAAAAAGAAATATATACAATGAACAGATTCAAAAGAAAATAAGTCTCATCACGAGCTTGTTTATCATGATCATAGAGAAATAATGTAGACTGATATTACCAAAACTGCATACTATAACAGGGTAATAGATATATGATTATAAAAAATCAATAGACAAGGGGTCTCATCACGAGACAACTTGTTCAGTTTAAATTACTATCAATGAATGACATTGTCATTATCAGGCTACCAATCTTGGACAATGATTTTGGAAATGTATCAAGAAAAAGAAAGTTAATGATATGTCATAATTATATTTTTAAAATAAGAAATCAAATTTGGATGGGACTATGAATCATTATTGGTTAAAAGATAACCCTGTCAAGGCTATAAACGCTTGTTGGCAACAGTGGCTCTATCTGTGATAAATGAGTAAAAATTTATGAAACCAATTTTAGAGAAAACCTACTTTATCTTTTTAAATCTAAGTACCGACTGATATACATACCTATATATTATCATTGAAGGAGTTAATTTAGAAGAAATGAAATAAGTAAAAAGATTATATTCTGAAAAAATACTATCTAATTCATGAATCATATTATTTTTATTCTTATATCTTTTCCTTGTTTTGAAAGTTTAGAAATGTCAAAATAAACCAATAAAATATATCTGGTTCTCCCAAGTGAATCACCAATTTTTGTGCTATGCAACAACACCACGCCCCCCCCCCCCCCCTCCCCCCCCCAACCCCATTTTTATTTTTAAAATAATTTAGACCCTTGATAAATAAAAATAGGGACCCTTTTTTGAAAGTATTTTTGTCTTCTTATTAAAATCAAACTCCAAAAAACATCAAAGCTCTTTAAATAAAAAAATCTCTATCGCAAATCGCAATTTTGCAAAAATATTTTCTTAAGTTAAAACAATAAATCAGTGAAATCCTAATTTTTTTATTGTCAATGTGAAATTTCACAAGCGACAAAATAAATCACATACCGCACATTTACACTGCCAAATCTTAAGCAATCCATAACGAAAATCTGACATTGCAATACTACGATATTGCGATATTGCGATTTCGTGAAATCACACATCACATAAAAATAAGGCAATACACATCACTAAGAAAGGTTCAAAGGATGCGATGCGATTGATTTCACAGTTTTTAATAGAAGTTTTTATGCAAAATAAATCATGTCAGAAAGTATTAATTATGTTTTATCATCCCTGTAAATAGTTATGGATGCGTCATGATTAATTAATGATATAGTTGTTTTACAGATTTTTCCTTTCAAAATAGATTATTCCAATAGATCTTCCATCATTTGGTCATTTATTCTGTCTTTAATAGGGATTTCCTTTCAAAGATATGTCCATCCACAATGTTATTTAGAAGCATGACAAACATATTATTGCAGAATTCGAAAAAACAGCAATGGAACCTATAGTCTCTGATACTGTTTGCATTGTTGATGAGGGAGCTACTAAATGGTAAGTTATTTACACTATACTTGAAGACGAAGAGCTAGAAGTAGTGGAAGTCGCGGACACTACTAATGATGCAACACCTTCAGACTTGCAATTCAAGGATATTGCATGTTCTTTCCTCCATAGAATAGCAATGAGAGCTACTCTTCTTTCATATACCGACATGATTAAATGGGAAATCAGTGATCAAATATAGACAGTTAAGAACCTACAAGGATGAGATTCTAGGTTCTTTCAGACCTGAAGATTTGAAGATCATGTATAAGCTGCCTAACCTGCAAGATACCTACAACAGTCAGTTTGTTGCAAAGTTTTCTTTGAAGAACCAAGACCTGTTCAAGGAAATTCATGGTTGGAGGAAATTATACAAGAAGTTAAAATATGAGAAAACCGATATGTATCCTATTGCGTCATTAGCAAACCCTTACAACTTTGCAGCAAAAATGTTATCCAGATTATATGGTTTACCTGATAATACCAAGTTCTCCATAAATTGGATTCTCCTTTGTTAACTCCCTCATAATGAATTGGGTGACTATCCTTTCAGATAATCTAGTTAAGGAAATTAATGAATATCGCCAAACCATAACTTCTTCCTCAAAATCTGTTCCCCAATTCTATATGAGTGCATACATTTTTTATGCTATCTATTTTTGCACCAACTTCCCAGTTATGGGATGGAAATGGACCTCTGAAGACGCTACCCCAATACATTTAAGTCATAAAGAGATATGGGAACATAATTATGCACCACATTTTTATAGGTTATGCTATGATGTTGTATTACCGTTACACCAATTTATGTATGACACAGTGAGCCCTAGGTTCACTAAGGAAGCCCTTATAGACCTTCAAATGACAAGTAGGAGTTTTATTGAAGAATCATTTTCCTATATTATAGCTTTTGGAAGCTCTAATCCCTCGTATATTATTCCATTATATGTTTAAAACAAGTTGATGGAAAGATAGATTGCTTACCAAACATTTGGTAATGGACTTACTAAAGTGTTGAAAGACAGTAAAAAGTCTTTGTGGCCAAGTTTTCCAATTGCAGGTGCTTCATTTACACTCAGAAATTTCAAACATGCATTGAAAGAATGTCAGAATATTGAGCTGTTAAAGCTCCAGGTTTTACCCTCCAGACAGTTTGACCCAGAAAATGTTGCTAACAAATTCACTTTGTCAGTCAAACTCAAACCTATTGTGCACATTGATGACAAATTTGAATATATTTTGCAGTCTACTGGGACTTTTGAATAAATCCTAAATTTTTTCAAATTGAACCTGAATCTAGAAGAAATACAGATATTCAATGAATTCAAAGAATAGAGAGTCAGACGGATTCCACAGGATGTTTTGATTACTAGTCATACGATTAAAGCTATTTAAGAAATCAGAGAAAAACAATTAAATTCAAAAAATCAAAGTGAATTAGATAAAATATGTACTTCATTTAGCAACACATTCAAAAATACTCCAGAGGCATCATCATCTTAGAATAATATATAATTCTAGACTCCTCAGCAACAAATAGTTTCAACAAAGCAAAACATTGAAAATCCTAAGATAATCTACCAAGAAACGAAAATCATTCCTACAGATCTGGCTGATGATATTATCCTCAAGGTGACTGATATTCCCCCACTATATGTATTCTGTAGCCCTCTTCATAAGGATGTAGTGATAAAATAGAGGAAAAGAAGGAGAATTGAAACACCACCAGGGAATGAAGTTATGGAAGTAGTATGGAAAGATACTCCATCAAATCTGATTGAAAATTTAACTTGGCTATCTCATTTCGCTGGTGCATACACCACTGCGACAATTGATAAAGCAACAGAAGTACGTATTTTGATTCAATAAAATGATGTCAAAATCACGGAATTACAACAACAACTAGATGAAGAAAGAAAGAATTCAAATCAGAGACTGGAACAACAACTTCTCAGAGTACAGAAAGAGATAGAAATTCTTAAGATAAGTCATGAAAATGACTTATCTAACAAAAATTCATTGATTGAATAGTTGAGAGTAGATATTACCAAGTATGAAGGAATTCCTACTGCAGAGGAATTCATAAAAGAAGCATCGGCATTAAGTGCCTTACTCTCAGAACAACAAAATTTGTTTGTTGTACAAATGTCAAACATAATTCCACATCTAGAACTTATTGAACAATTAACAAACACAATCATTGATCAAAGGATTGAGTTCAATGGACTTAATATCGAAATCTCTAGTTATATTGAATGGCATGATATAGAAGAAGGGAAGAGTTAGATCTCCCAAAGATCAAGGAAAATTTCAAAGATATTCTTTTATAGATTGGGATGCACGAGTGAAATAAGAATAATTAGCCATAGCCAGAGCAGCGAGTATATCAAAGAATATGGTTAAAATTATTAACCATATATTACATACTTCCGGGCTTGTAAGAGAAGGAAATCTCAAATCTCTTCCTGATATCAAAGCTTTAGAACAAAATTGGTAAGAAGCTGGTCAACTGAAGGAAGAAAAACTTCTACAGCTAAAGAAAACTGAATGGGAAGCATACTGGCAGCTATTGGTCATGCCACACAGTCAGATCATGACACTGAACTGCTTTCTGAACTCCATATAGAGAATACAGCCGCTTTTACTAGACACTATATTTGTTGCAAAAATGAAGATAGAATTCGGAAAACCTCCACAAGTTCAACCGAAGTCCGACATTTTTGAGAAAAAAAAGCGCAATTGGCAGTAACTTATCTTCCACCATGATTATTAGCCAGTTTTTTTTTCAATTTTTAGAAAATAGATACTAAATATGAGGAACGTTGTTTGAAACCACCTCATAAGATATTTTTGTATAATATTTTTGTAGGTAATTAGCATAGTATTTAAACCCTTCTCATGCACTTAGAGAACGGTCCATAAATTTATTGAGAACATTCATAAATAATGCTTAATTGTAAGTAATTTTGTGCATGTCTTGATTAAATAATGGAACACGGCCATTTCAGCTACATATCTTTCTGTTGATCAATATTGATGCACTTCTGTATGCTTTGAAAAAATTACTGATGTATGAGTTGAATGTGGCCTACTATCATTGACCAGATGAACAAGACAATACACATCTGGCACTATTATCATGTATGCTATTTCTATTTTGAATATTAGCGATGAATCCAACTTTCATGAAAGATATATGAAATCAATTGTTTTTGTCTGAAATATCACTTGCACTACTGTACGATATAAATATAGGAATTGATTTGTTTTTGTATATGATCATCAAATATATGTGATATGTTACTCATTTTCTTTTGATTATTTTTTTTTTCAAGAGAATTATCTTACAAAGTAATAATTATATTAAATCTGTGACGACCATAATCATCAGAGATTGAATAGATATCATTTTAGATCACATCGAATTAATATTATCCCGGTTTAGATTAAATTAGTTTCAATTTCAAGTTTTGCATATTAGAATAAATTTGTTTCAGTTTTTAGGAATTCTTCATGTTAATCCGTTGAGAGAAACCCAACAATCAAACAAAAAAACAAACTCTGGGAAACTGGTCTCATTATATCTAATCGTAGCCACTATCCCAAACGGAAAAGGAACTGTCTTAAGGGCCGGACCAGGTAGTTACCCCCCTTGTTGTTGCCACCGATTTCTGATGCCTCAACAAAACCTAAGAGTGAAAAATGCATTTTTTTGGATATTCTGAAGATTTCAAAGGATATAGACTTCCTAAACTAAAATCCAAAAATATAATCATTATAAGAGATGTAAAATTTGATGAAAATATATTGGCTTGCGAACCTAGTTTGGCAGGTGTGCCACCTTTGGCCTGCGAGCCTGATTCGACATATGTGCCACCTCTCTCTCTCTCTTCTATTTTTAATAGCATTCCTTCTAGTTTAGATGATGAAAGCGAGGATGAAAATCCTCCTCCACCTCTTGAAATTGTTCCTTTTACTCCACCGCTTCCAAGATGGGTCTGATCTACTTGGGATGTAGCAGGTTCTCTTGCATGTGACCTTGTCGATTGATGATGTACACGTTCTCAGTTTGAAAGAGCCTCTTCCTTATTGGCTCAAGTTCCAAAAAATCATGATCCAGAAACCTTTGAAGAAGCCTCTGGTCATCCAGATTGGGATGAAGCTATGAATGAAGAATATCACTCCTTATTGGAAAATGATACTTGGGATCTTGTTCCTTTTCCAAAAAAAAGAAAACTTGTCAGATGCAGATGGGTTTACAAAACAAAGTTTGGACCAAATGGAAAAGTGGATAGACATAAAGCTCATCTTGTTGGTAAAGGATTTTCACAAGTTTAAGGCATTGACTATACTGAAACCTTCTCCCCTGTTTCCAAAATGAATTCTATCTACCTTGTTCTTTCCCTTGCATCCTCCTTTAAATGGGAAGTCCATTAGATGGATGTTAAATCCGCCTTCTTACATGGAGATTTACATGAATAAATCTACATGGAATAACCCCCTGGCTTAATCCAAAAGACTCTAGCCTTGTTTTTCACCTTAGGAAGTCTCTCTATGCTCTCATACAAGCTCCTCGGTCTTGGTATGCCAAAATGGATACAGTTCTATTAGATAATGGCTTTTCTAGGTGTCATTCTGAAAACATTGTCTACACGAAGAAAGTGGGTAAGTCCTTCACCGTCCTTTTTCTTTATGTTGATGATATTATCCTTACTGGTAGTGATCCAAACCATATAAACCATGTGAAGTCTAGCCTCAAAAAGAAGTTTGAAATGACAAAAATAGGACACTTGCATTATTTCCTTGGTCTTTAAGTCTTGCAATCCAAGGAAGGCATTACCCTCTCTCAGTCCAAGTATGTTTGTCACCTTCTACACCACTTTCACATGGAAGAATATAAGCCATCCCATTCTCCCTTTCAGTCTGGAGTCAAGATTTCAGTTACTTGTACTACTCCTGAAGTTGATGCTACCTTATACCGTCAACTTGTTGGTAAAATTTTGTATCTAACCCATGACCGTCCTGACCTTTCCTTTGCCATTGGTCTTGTGACTCAGTTTATGCACCAACTCCATGAAAGTCACTGGAAAGAATCTAAAATAATACTTCGATATAATCGAGGTACAGTTCAGTTCGGGATTCATTACAGTGCAGGTGCATCCCCATTGTTGATTGGTTTCACTGATTCTGATTGGATTGGTGACCCTGATGATCGAAAGTCTACTGCAGGATATGTATTCACTATTGTTTAAGGACCTATTACTTTGTCTCGTAAGAAATAAAGTGCCATCTCATTTTCTTCAACAGAAGCGGAGTACCGTGGTGCAG
This sequence comes from Pinus albicaulis, assembly GCA_034641835.2. Lineage (NCBI taxonomy): Eukaryota > Viridiplantae > Streptophyta > Pinopsida > Pinales > Pinaceae > Pinus > Pinus albicaulis. Next base: position 781,495,164 of record CM076570.1, read on the forward strand.
TTGAAGCTAGCAAGGAAGCCATGTGGCTTCGTCAAATCCTATCTGAATTTGGTCTTCATCAGCAACATCCAACTACACTTTGGTGTGATAATCAGAGTGCCATTCATATATGTAAATATCTAGTTCAAAATTAGTGTATGAAACACATTGAACTCCACATACACTTCATGGGAAATCTCATTCATGATCATGTTCTTGAAGTGCAGTATTGTCCAACAAATGATCAAGTAGCCGATATCTTTACAAAGGCTCTCACAAAATCAAAGTTTACCAAACTTCAATCCATGCTTGTAGTTCATGAAAGTTGTCATTAAGGGGGGATAGACTCTAACGCCTCCTTACTTCTCCTATTATGTCACTCTTTTAAATCCTTCAATCCTATCCCAATTTGTTCTTAAGGGGGGATGTTAGGATATTTCGACACATAGGAAATAGGCTCGTTTTTTGTCACCTTTGTAAATCCTTCAATCCTATACCAAGTTGTTATTAAGGGGGGATGTTAGGATATTCCAACACATAGGAAATAGTTAAGAATAACTTATTCTAGTGTAGAGTTAGATAAAGTGTGTTTCTTTACCATGTACATTTGTAACTTATAATCCGACGGTCACGATTTGTAGTGATCTGACGGTTATCTCTCTCCTTGGTTTTAACGACACTTGATCCATGTCTTAGCACCTGATTGGTCCATGATCTCTATTTAAAGAGCATGGAGGGTCATTTGTCCGGTAACCGTTTATGAGAGAAACATATGTAACTTTTCTTTTTATATTAATAAATTTCCTGAAGTGGCCACGTTGGCTTAGGCCGTGGAATTTTTCCCTCTTCAAGGGTTTTAACCATGTGATTATACTGGTGTACTAATTTTTGATATGTTTTTCAGCAGTGACCTTTGGTTCTTGATCTACGAAAATTACCCTGTAAATTCCTACAACAATGCTTTCTTTTTGAAATAAATGGATGGATCAGATCTGCTAGGTGGATCTGTCAATGGCAGAATGTTGAAGCACTACTACTCCTCAAAAATAACCAATAGTTAATTTTTTTTTCTTTTTCCATTGTAAATAACATTACAGATTTTAGATTGGATTGGATGTTTTCCTTACAAAGTTGAAGCCCGAAGAGAAGGCCCTAAGCTTTGAAAGGTAAGAAATCAATTGCAGATATTATAATAACACTTACAAGGTCAGCTCAGTCAAGATTCAAAGGCTACTACTCTCAAAGTTCTTGACATTTCACTAGGAAATTCCATCCCCATGTGGAGCCATTGTTATGGTCCTAGAATAATAGGGTTCATAATTTTTGAATTGACTATGATTAGTCTTGTAAATATGTACATACCTTGCTTTTTGCAAGTTGTTTTCCCATATTTAAAAATAATAAAAAATGAAAAGAGGGTAAAAGTCCTAAAATAAATATCAAAGGACATGAAAAGAAAAGATCAAAAAGAATAAAAATGGACCCCAAAAGAAAAAAGAGATAAGAATAAGACATGAAAGTGAGCAAGTCAAAATACCACTACTATTTACTTTACTACAAAAATAATGATTATGTGCATCTTTTTCAAAATGCCATAATCCATGATGAGTTAAAATAGTTTAATCTTAACTTTTTCATGCTTTAAATTTTATGTTTATAGATAGAGAATAAAGATCTTTCAAATAGTTTAAACTTGACAAATCAGTAGATATTTAGAGAATAAATGAGAAGCTCAACAGTTTAATTTGAACCCCTAGATGAAATAAGGTTATAATTAGATAGTTTTATGATTTAAAAGAAAAATGGATTTAGGGTTGCAAGCTCAAATGCACCCATGCAAATGAAGCAAAAAAATTTAGAATACTGATGGGTAGGTAAAAAGAAGTTGTTCAAGGAATGTAATAAAACATCATCTAGAAAAATTACTAATTTCCCCTCCCCCACAATGTTCCATTATTCAAAACCTTCAGTTAAAGAGGCTCAGAGCATTTATTTGACTTTTTTTGGGAGTGGACCCAAGGCTTGATGACTGATTGGTAAAATTACTAGATTCCCTTCATAAAAGCCCATTTCCTCAACATATTCACCCTTTTCAAAAATTATAATCCCTTTTCCTAGGTAAAACAACTTTTTTTCTTAGAAAAATTAAAAACCCCTCTTAATTAATTTCATTTCATCCAAAAAACATTCAAAAACCCATAAAATACAAATTATCCTAACTATTGTGTGTAAATATTTAAAATGGGACTATTATTGTGCTGAAATGCCTATTTTCGCACCTTGCTTTGTTTAAATTATATGTATTTTCCATTCATTATATTCACCTCATGTTAACTCTAACATAGTGCAATAATTCCCTTTTTAATTACCCCTTCCCGTAGATATATTAATTCCTTTATTTTGAATATCCCAAACCCATTATTTTAAAGCTTAACCTATGGTTGAAATAACCATGTGTTAAAAATTACCCTGCCCATCCCCCAAAGGTTAAACACGTTATATAACCCACCTTCATAAAACACATAAATATCTTATTTGCTATATAAATACATACCCTTCCTATCATATTAATACATTGGATTTAACGTTAAAAACATAGGTTTTAAACAAATTAAAAAACCATGACACATAAGATTTCCCAGGTCCCATGCCCCACATACCAAGCAAATCCATCAATCAATCTCCACCATTCACACACCTCCCTCCAGATCTGACGATCCAAATGTGATATCACATTTCTAAAAGTGCGATCATTAATCATTTTTTATTTTGCAAAATGGGCAGTTTTTATCTATTATCTCTCCTATACGTGGTGGTTTATAACTGGATCGCATTCGATCCAAATAAACCATTTACCACCCTGAACCTATGCAATAACCATTGATGGTTTCTCCTTCCGGTGCCAAAACCACACATCCTATGATTTGATCGCCATTCAATGCTTAACCTGTTTTAACCTTAAAAAATTATAAAACTTAATAACGTGCATAATTAAGCCCTTTCTGCATTCTCTGTCCATTTTTAAACCATCTCTGACTGAAGAAACAAACTCAGTACACCTTTTTCATGCTCAAAGAACCACAAATCCATTTCAACTATTGCTGAGACTGCTTAAAGCTTCTAATTTACATCTAAAGACTTCAACAACCATCATAAAGCCTCTTTGACGCCTTAGAAACCTTTTCAAGACCAAATACCTACAAAAATAGGTACTTTTCGAAGAAAATAACCTTGCCTTCATTTGAAAGAATCAATTTTCTGAGAAATTGAGCCTTGTAAAGTTGTTTTCCCGCAGGAAAACCCTTATTTTTCTTGCAAAGAATAGATTCCCCTGATAAAATTACAATTTTGATACTGCAATATGTTTTTAAATCAAAATTGGAGTTTTAACCTTTCACAGACTTTAAAGACTCTTTAATTGATTAGATAAACCCTTTGAAAATACTCAAGATCCTTATGTACCTTAATTGAACCATTTTTAGTATAGTTTATGCAAGAAGAGCAGAAAACTCTAGTTCTATCTTTTCCTGAACCTGTAAAGAGTTTGAAGATCAGTTTTAAAGAAAATTTTAAAGGTTTAAACCAAAAAAGAAAGCCATTTTGTGCCTTTTACTATTCAAGAAACCTCTGTCACACCAAAAATACCTTCTTTAAATAGTTTAATCTTACAGAAGAGTACAAAAAAGTCTAAATATAGAGTTTCAATCATCCAGAAGGTCTAAAAATGTCAACATCAAACCCAATAATGACTTCCAAAACCACTATTGTTGTAAACCCTCTACAAACTCCTATTGTAGATATTGAGCATCCACCCTTAGCTGATGTTGATTACAAAATAATTGATCCAGTGATAGATTTTAATCTTGTAGAACTCCACTGCTGGAGTCTTGAAAAATCATTAGATCAAGTAGATGAAATTCAGATTTGGGAGTCAAATCTACCCAAGTATGTAGTTCCACATACTCATCAATGTCCAGAAGTCATTAGGCTGTGTCAAACCTATTATTCCCCTGAAAAAAGAGGTATTTTTGATGCTAATAAAGAAGTGTTTTTCACTATTACTGCAGAGTCTATAAACCTAATGCTTCAGTTGAAACCAGATCCCAATGCAGTTCCCTTATCCATAGAAGCACCCACAAAGATTTACATTATTCTAGAATTTCCTAAAAGGTTTCAGCTCTTCCAATCGTTCATGCCTGCATCTGATGAAATTCAAAAGATAAACCCTCCTTATTCTACTTCCAAATTTCCAGAAGGGTCAAGGGATGCCATTTCTATGTTACCCTTTATCCTAGGTTATTTTACTGATGAAAAAGAAGACAAGTCAATTCTTGGTTTTCTATCTACCTTTTTACCTAGACAGCCTCCTTCTGTCATTTACAGTTATTCTAAATACATAGATGATAATATCCATGATCATCTTGTGAAATTGCCAACTGAAGGAGCATTTAGGTATACTTCGTTTCTTTTTCATATGTTCCTATACTTCCAAGCAGACAAATTCCCAATAACACTTCAGAAGCTGGATGTAGAGGGAAATCCATTGTCAGTCATTTTTTGGACTTCTTTAATCCAAAAAGAGTCCATTGAGTTCAGTTATGCAGATTTTACAGATTCTTTTGTTCACCCATTGGTTAATATGCTTACAAATAAGGTACAACGAAGGATAAGTCTTGAAATTAAGAAATTTCTATAGCTATCATAGCAAAGTAGAACTGGATATTGGTACTTATATTATAACCATACAGAAATTAGAGTTTTTGGGTCAAATAATTTACCTTATAAACTACCTATGTATGTGCCAATGAGAGTGTTTTCCTTGGAGCACATAAGGAAATTTTTAAATTCATATTCTATCAACTTCTTGGTTGCCAGAAATAAGACTCAATTTAAGTTGAAGAACCAGGTGGGACCTTTTATTTGCAAGAATAGGGATGTAGGAATAGAGGTAGAAAAACAGTTGCTGGAATACAAATTTGAAGAAAGTTTCTTATGGAATTATGATCCTCAGGAAATACTCAGTAAAATGAGGGTGAAATGAAAATTGATCCATTATATCCATGATAAAAGGCCTGAGATTGAAAATTTTGTTAATCAAATAGAGTGGCTAGAAAATACCTTGATATAAGTATTTAAACAGGGTGATACTAGTCACACCTTGAAAACTATAAATCAAGAAGATAAAGCTACTAAGAGAATCAGGGAAGAAGGAACCTACACTATTGAAACAAGAATAGAGACTAGGTTTAAACTCAGATATAATAAGAAGCCTAAACTTAATCCAGTTGATAAAGAAAAAGAGACCATTGTAGTGGAAGATACAGATGTTCCAGAGACAAACAATGAGTCAGCCATAGATATTACAAATGAAGAGCATCTTGCTACTTCAAACACACAGGTAATTGAGAAACAATAAAGTATGGAGGCATCTTCCTCACAACCAACAAAGGATAAAGATATTGACATCAGGGATAAATATAAACAAATAAAAGCCAAGAATGAAGAAATCAAGAATGATATTTATTCTCAGTATTTAAAACAAACACTAGGGATCTAGAATAGGCTTCTATCAGCTTTTGATTATTTAAACAAGAACTTGATTATCTCAGTGCTTCAACCAACAATCAAGACACCCAAAACAACAACAGATTGCAAGAAGGTTGACCTTGAAGTACCTTTTGATAGCATTCATCCATTAGATCAAATTGAATTTCATAGACAAACTTCTGAGATGCTTTATTGTACTATGACTACAAAGGAAATGAGTGCCCAAAAGATCCAGAACGTAGTAATAAATATGAGAGATCAAATGGAGGTTGAAAAGGCTTCCTCATATGCTAAAGACTGTAGGATTAAGTCTTTAGAAGAATTGGTGATTCAAGTAGGATATGACCCTGCCAATGTGAAAGTTGTAAAAGAATTAGTGAAGAAAAAGAATGTTGATATTGCAGCACTTAGAAAATAACTCAAGTTTCCACCAACAAAACATCCACAAGCCAAGGAAATTGTGCAAGAGGCAAGCCAAAAAGATGATATGATGAACTTGATTTTACAAATGATAAAACAGATTAAAGAGATGGAAATCCAAATGGATAAGCTTATCCATGAAAGAGAAACTGCAAAATCACAAGAAGTTCCTACAGTAATTCCCATGGCAACAACAGTTGTTCCCTCAACATTGGCAGAAGATTTTGCACCAAAAGTACCACTGGCCACAACAATACCAGTGACTTCCTCCACTACTTCAACTACAGATTCCTCTGCCACAATAGCTCAACAGTCTGATGAAGCCAATAAAAGCATTAAGGCCATGGAGGAAATGTCAAATCAAACCAATGAAATCAATAGGTTGAAGAAAATGATTAAAAATCTTGAAGACACCAAGAAGCTAGCCCAAATTAATGCCAAAACTCAGGAACAAAGAGCTAACAAGTTAAATGTTGAGTTGAAGAACTTACAAAAGGATTTAACCTTGAAAGAACATATTTCCTATATGAAGAATAAACTATGGACCAAAATCATTAAATCCATCAATGATGTTTGGCCATCAATACAAGTAATTTATGAGCAAAAGGATTTACTACAGGCAACTCAAGAGGAAATTCAGAAAGCAAAGGATGAACTAGATGCCAAACCTGAAGAGGCCCTAGAAATAATAAAGTTTATTAACAATAAGAAAAAGAAATAATTGGAGGAGATAAAAATTACTGACAGAAAAGAGACAATTCTTGAAATAAGAAAAGTAATTTCAAAGAAAATTTTGATGAAACAACTAGAAGAAAAGTGTGGAAACATGAACATAGCCATAAATAAATTTTTGGTTAAATTTGAGATCTTAAGGAAAAAAGGTTTGCCAAATATTCTTGTTCTTAATGATAAATTTATGCCACAAGAAGACTACAACAAGAAGATAAGAGATCATGCAAAAGAGCAAGTAAATAAAATAGAAGGACAAGGAATTCATACAGGAAAGGTTCTACATAAAAGCTTTGAAGAGTTGTTTTATCTACAACATGAGATAAAACACCTCTTTGTGATCAAACCAACATTTTCTAGGTACATAGAGGCAAATGAGAACTTTAGGAAGTTAAAAAATATCAAAATCCCTGATGAATAATTTTGTGAAAAACTCATTGACTTACTTTAAAATTCAAATTGCAGTAAGAGAGGAACAAAAACAATTTGTTGTTTTTACACAGTAAAAACAAAAATTTATAGCAGTAAATTAGTCATCAAGAAGATGAAAGAGTATCAGAGGTAAAGAGTATCAGATAAGAGATAACATTTCAAAACAAATTAAAAGATCTTTGCCAGCAAAGAAGACAACAAAGCATCTAGCTACACCTAATCCAAAACAATATTTGTATTTTATTTGGATAAATAGGACAACTTGCTAAGTTGTTAAGTAGCTGTCACTATAATGCTGTAAAAGATATTTTATTTTCCTTATAAAATTCCTATGAGTATTCTAGGATATTTTGTAAACATTTTTGTATAAATACTTCATCCTTTGAAGTATTATTGTGGAATAAATTGTTAAATATTTCTATAGTCAATATTTATGTATGTGAAGGCTTTTTGTAGCAAGCTCAAGTAGTAGACTAGATCAAATCATAAAGCATCATATTTCAGGATTCATGTGATGAGCCATTGAAGTGAAGTACTTTCTATTGTCATTGTTTATCTTCTTATGTTTTACATGCATCCATATATGCGTTCTAATTTTGAATGATAAATCAGGAATATTATTACATGATTTGTTACACACACCTTGTCTTTAACTATTTATCATTTCTATGTTTTCTGCTGATTTCTAGAGTAGGGAACCCTTAACTGATCCCTCTTTCAAATTACCCCTGTGTTATCCTTCCTTATCTAGATCAAAGAATTATTAGTTTTTCTTTATCTCGATTAAACCACTTCACTAATCAGCCTTCCAAGATCTTCAATGACTTGTCTACCTTGCCCTGAAAATATTTGACTTTTTGACCTTGATCCTAGTCCTGTTTGCTTGACGTTTGAATCCTTTTCCCAATGGACAAAAAAATCTATCACTATCCATCTCATTAAGTGATTTTTTCTCACCAAACCAAATATCAAAACCAATTTTCACATCATAACTAGCCTAATATCATATAATTAAAACAAAGTTAAACCTTATAGAGAGAGCCCTCAAAGAACCCTAGGAAGGATATATCCTAGAGTTTAAAATTTGGTCTGTGGTTATCTCTAATGTTCTTTGAACTTTAAATCAAAATATCACAACTTAAAAATTATTAGAGTAATAATAGGGTCCATACCTAATAGATAATTGCCATCATAATGGATTTGTTTTGATTAGAACCGTTAATGAATAAGGGAACTCTTTTCTTGTGAATAGTTATAGACTAAAATTATACAAAAGACCTATGACTAAGGTAGAGTTCATCAATAAAATCAACAAATAGGTAAATTTAAATGGGAGACTCATAGATTCCACTCCACATCACTCCTATAAATTATAAAAATGAAAAAATAAATATGCTTGGGTGAAAACCTCCATGAGGCATCCAAGGGCAACTCTAGGATTGAAAACCTTTCTAAGGCAGTCTTGGAGAAATAAAAAAGAAAAAAGAATAAAGATAAATATCCCTAAGTGAAAAACTCTTTGAGGCTCTAAGGTTAGGATTTTGGGTTGAAAACCTACTCTAAGGCAGCCCACTTGTCTTGAAAAAAAACAAAAAAATAAGAAACAACATGAGATGACATCATGATTGTGAACCTTTTTTTTGCCTTGAAATATTATTTACAATGACATGTTATGGTTACAGGTGAAAGGATTTTCCCCTTTTTTACCCGTCCATCCCTTCACTCCTTATTCATCAACACTACTCACCTCTTCATCTCCCTCAACCATCCCATGAGATCGAAAACCAAATTTTACCCTCTCTTTTTGATGTTATAGGAGGATCTTGTAAATCTACAGGAAGTTCCTCTGGTGCTACAAAATGGATCTAAGAAGCCACAGGAGGAAGAATCGAGGGAAAGGGAACCCACCAAGTATCCTGTGGTCTTAAAAAATCATGAAGAGGGTCTTCCCACCATTACCCATCATCATCTCATCACTCCTCCCTCTCACTCAAAGAGATTTCTCACTCAACCCGTTCACTCTGTCCTATCTGTAAACATAATTTTTTCTGCAAAAGCATGTGTTCCTTATCACAATTCATCCAATCCCAAAGCACTCCCTCATAATACTATCATTATCCTAGTGACTTTCCACATTTTCTGTCATCACCCCATGTAGATTGAAGGTCCAAAAAGTGTAAAGAAGGGTATGCTTCAGGAAGAGAACATCCTCATATAGCAAACCTGTGTAATCACCAAAAAATCAAAATATTGTTTTTTTTTATCATCCAAGGAGATAGGGAATTTTTTTGAGGTGACTGTGAAGAAGCTATGGATCTTCGAGCATAACTCTCAACCAATAGCAACATTTTTAGCCTCAGAAAAGTACCTATGCACACAACAAACAATACAATTAACCACCAAAATAATAATGAAGACATACAAAAAGATGTAAGGCAGTAAGGAAAAATATTTTGGTGCCAATACAATTGTCCAGCTCCATCATGCAAGGCCCTGCAACAAATATACTAGGAGGTAGGCTCAGGTATTGAAGTCTCTCACCCTCTCCTTATGTGTAATTGACTAAAATGAATGAATTTCGAGAGTATAAGTTTTAATAAGATGAAGGTGGCTAGTTAACTTGGCCACCCTCGGCCAGTGCAGTAAAGGTGATTAGTAGAATCCTCATGCAATGTTCAGATGTAACATTAGTCGAAATAGGATCACTAGGAGTGGGTGTTTATTATGAGGAGAAGAGAATAATCACTTAGAGTGGGGCTAACAGTCCCAATGAGGAAACCTCGTGTGAAGGAAAAATCAGCACAACGCTCCAAGCCCAACTAAAAAATGGCATATAATGTACTTGGCTACATTTTCCTTTTCATATTTACTCATTCCAAGAATAGATAGAGAGAGGACGATTTTTTTTTCCCACCAAGGTGCTTCGAATGTTGACCAACTACTGCCAAAGGGAGGTGCTAAATGAAACACTTTAATTTCTATAGGAAGCCTGAGGCAATGCTACAGGAAGGCCAAGGGTTTAAATACAAGAAAAAAAGGGTTCAACTAGTTCATAATATTTCCATATTCATCCTAAAACAATAGTTAAACAAATTAAGTTTCCACCACACTCATATCTCCATCATAATTTCACACAATTTCTCCTAAAAATTATGCAGACAATAGTAATAAAATTTTGAAATGGAGAGGGTCTATGTGAAGAAAGTAGAAGTTAAAACATAATAATTGGAGTGATAAGATCTTGCTGACCCACTTCTACCACTGAATTCAGCACTAATGCTATAAAATAAGCATCTTTCCCTCACTTAGTAAAGAGATGAGAGAAGAGACGGGGGATGGGTTTAACAAAAGAGAGTCTTTAGGTACCAAAAGAATCCATTTTCCCCATCCTGTGGTAGATATCCTTTGGATAAATCAATGGCTAGGCTTCTTCGAATTACTGAAATGGTATGATGATGAAATTTCCATTTAGTTTTCCATGGCCTTAAATTCACAATCAGAGGACAGTGCCACGACTGTTGTGAGGGGGTTATCCATATCAATGAGCCATGAATTAATCAACAATGTGACCACCCTGCCTCTAGGAATAAATTATAATAGGGAAGACAAGTTCACCCTTACCACTGCAAATAAGAATTTATTCATTACCAAGGAGAAACATATGGAATATAAGAATGGGGTTAGGAGATAAATATTTCCTTATCCATGGGATGAGGTAGCTTATCATATTTTGAAATAAATCTCATGTGAAGTAAGAATGAGTGTCGTATATTACTACCACTTTAGACTATTGCATGAGCTCATATTCAAGGAAATTTTTTCTCTTTCCCAAAGATTAAATGTACCATTCTTCCTCCTTCATTCCATCAGGGATATCAGCTAGAAAGTAAGAGAGGGAAAGCATCAACACTTAGCCCACCATGGACTTATCAAAAGGATAGTCCATGATTCCTTAAACAAGTTAAAAAATATTTTCCAATGGTCCAAATTCATATACATGGAAAGAGAAACATTGATATGAACCCAAATCATTACTCCTGGGGAAACTCCTGCATCTAGTCTTAGTGGTAGGGACACAAGAAGAGAGGAGGAGGGAACATAGAGAACAGAAAAATGGATGACTTCATAAGTAGAAGAAATATACGGAGAAGAAGAAGGAGGAGAAAATGAGAGAGAAAGGGGAGAAAAAAAAAAGAATAGGAGGCCTTGAGTCCTAAAGGGACCAATGAATTAAAGGAAACTAAGATATCCCCTCAATAAACTAGTCTGTTAGCAAGGAACATTTTAGATGAGGTAGCTGCCACTTTAGATACCTTGGGAAATCCTGTAAAATCTAAAAATAAAATACGAAGGCAAGCCCATCTCTACTTTAAGACAAAGAAGCACGATAGATTAAACCAAGGGAGACCACAAAATCCCACAAAAGTCCCAATTATAATTGAGGAGTCCCCAAGAAAAAAAGCAGAGGTAAGTCCTGATGAGGAAAAAATTGAGGAGGTCACCTCTCTAATGCCCAAACCAAAGACTCACATATCCTATGTGAGGAATTATACCACTAGAGCAACCTCATTCATGCAAACCAAAGCACCCATAGACCTCCACAAAGAAGAAAAGGGAATGCTACAGGATAAACATAACATGCTATAGGAGGGACACTCATACAACAGGAGAGACAAGGCATGTTATAGGAAAGGAAAAATGTGAAAAAATAGGGGCATAGTTCACAAATATAAGGTCAAGATGTGTAAGAGAAGGTACAAACTTAAAAACAAAAACTAGAAGAGATAGTAGCCTGCCCAAAGACCTATAAAAAATATATCACAAAACTTCAAGAACCAACACCCCAACGTAGTTTGGGATCTTATTTCAATTTCATTTATGAAGGGATACTCATCCCTAAAAAATTCACAGTCCCCTCCCATATGATATGGAGATAGGGAGAGGGCACAGGCAAATATGGATGCATATTTCCAATTCAAATAATGTTGGAGAGACAGGGTTGATGGAAGAAAGGCTCATTTAAATGGGGAAAACGCTATCTAATGTGAGGCTCAGGGAATCTTCTATGAAGCAGGATTTTTAAGCAGAGAACATGAGATTGAAGGATCAACTACAGGAAAGAGACGCCCAACTTGCCACTATGGAAATTCTTTCCATGGAGGCCATGTAGTATAGACAACCTTAAAAGTTCTATACAATTTATCTTAGGGGGGAACTATTACAATTCCAAATTAGGACCTTATGACAACCTGACTCCCTACTCTTTCATAACTCTAGACAATTCATTGAATTATGAAAACAATCTAGTGTAGGAGAGAGGGTTAGAATGGATGAATTCTATATGCATAACTTCATATTAATTGATATGAAAAATTGGTATCCTAATTCTAGCTTTAGTGACATGTAAATAATGTCCTTAGAATATTTCATAATACATAAATAAACATGAGCAACAAAGGTTAAAAGAGTTATGGAAAGAGAGGAGAGAGAACCTCTACAAATCAGGGAAGAACTAATAAGCCCTAGGGGCATCCTTAAAAACAATCAATTAATCTCAAATTATGTTGTGCTAACACCTAGATACATTGAAACACATGATCATGCCATATCACACTTTGATGATACATTCAGGTTGCTAGGAGAAGAGAGGTTGTAGGCATGCCAAGGGAGATGGAATGCTTTTCCACTTAGTCTGCAACAAAGAGAATACCACTCTCCTAAAAGAATGAAGAATTCATTGGAGAATTCACCCTTCTCTAAAATATCTATGCAAAGAATGAAAATACAATGGATAAGGTTGAACCTCAGTCCACATTTTCTACTATGAATACATGAAGGAAGAGATCAATCTAAAGAGAATTAAGAGTGGATTGAAGCAGCAAATAATGCAGGATTCTACCCACTAGATGCCATTCCATTTGAAGTGCCTTGGGATGTCAAGGAGGTGATCAGTGCCATGAGAGATATGAACATGGATGAATGAGTTTCTCAGAGGATGAGCAACCATTTCAGTAGGGGGGTGATGAGGACACTCATCAATAGGTACATTTTAAGGGTTACAATGCCATATTTCAGCTTATTAACTATCTCTTTCTCACATTTATTTACATTTCCTTTACATATTATGCTTAGTGAAAGGGGTAAAATATGTTTTTCATGTCATGTATCCTAATATGATTTAACTACAGGAAATGAAACCATTTTTTAGACAATTTCCACCTAAGGGCTCAGAGTAGATAACAAGGAGAGATTGTAGGATGGTTTTCCACCTCCTTAACTCCCCTAATCATCCCAATATAACAACAATATCTCACCTATAAGCTCTAAGGAAAAGGAATCTAAGAAATTGGTAGTTATGAGGAGCCAATATCCACTCTTATCTAGATCAAGGAGACCATCTTCCTATTTTATAGGGAGTTGTTCGTAGCTACCCTTTTGTATGAATAAACATGTAGAAGACCTCATTAGGATTCAATTTTCTTTTTTCAGCTAGGAATCTCTTGAGCTCGAGATCATTATCTTTTGACTGTCATATGATGTATTATTATTTGATGGAATGATAATGATAATTTAATGTTTGATCCATTACTAAGATAGTTTCATAGGGTTGTTTCTCTTTGGTTATGGCACAATCCATTGGCTAAGTCCCTCTTGTGTACTTGCATTCTCTCTTTTAGTTTCAATACTTTTTTTTATTCTTGAATTTTAGTAAAAAACATAATATTAAACTTTTATTGAAATCTCTACCCCATCTCTCTCATAAGAGCATGAGTAGAAGGAGTTCCAACCATAGGCCAAAACATTTTTGTTGATGATTTCTTGGAAACATGTTTATGATTACTTCTCTTGCTACGCATATGCTTGTTGTATATTATAAGTTAGTTTTTTGGTTAGATTATAATTTTAGCATAAATTATATCATCTTTAAATTCAACTCATCTTTTCTACTTCTGTTTGATTTAATTTGTCAACAATTAATGGATGGATGCATGTAATGGTTGGAATATTATTTTAAGTTGTAGAAAATGACCCCTTCATCATCTTAATTTTTGAATTCATCACTCTTCCCTCCAACCTTTCATTTTTCCACTAAAACCATATTTTATGACATCATATCCATGACCACCGTGAGTAGCCCTCCTAGTGAAAAAAAGGCCCTCAAATAGCTCTAAGCTTAGCTGGAGGCATTGGTAATCCTCACTCACCTACTTCCACATTTTTCCACCTTTCCACACCCTTCTTACATCTTTTTTACCCTTATATCCTTCTATGCCTCCTTCCTGTAGTATTTAAGAGCTTCCTATAGCAATACAAATCTCTTGTAGCAACCTCCTGTAGCATACTTGTAGGTCACAATTTCCACTCCGGTTCTGATCCTTATTTTCATTTGAACCCAGGATATTATGTATCTGACCCCTAGCTATGAATTCTTGACTAGAAGATACCCCTATTCAACTCCAAACCTCCTTTCTTCCTTGTTGCAAAAATAGAGTAGGAATTAGTGTTTAATTCATCACAACATTAGCTTCAATAGGAAAATAATTTACATGTGAGTGTGAGTTTTTTGGAACAATAGATATAGTTTTGATTTAGGATTTGGTAGTGTGTGTGAGATAAATTATTTCGTTTACTACAAAGTGGCTAGATAGTTATATGAATTATTGCAATATAGCATAGTTTCCTTTTATGCAACTAGGTTAACTATTATTTTTTCATGGTTTGATTTTAGTCCCAATTGCAAGTAGAATTTGATAAGCACCCTCTTTTTCTTAGTTAGAAGTATTTCTATGAATTACATTAGCTAATTTCACTTTAATATAATAGGAGGAATGACCTAGAAGCACTACTTATCAGAAAACCTAGTTGAGGGCGGCATGAGTAGAATCCATCGAATGTGCATATAGAACCATGACGTCCAAGTTTGTATGCAACTAGGGTTGATTATTAGAGTTGAGTAGCCCTTGGGAGTTGCAACACTTTTGGTGCAATACCAGGGCTCACCAAAATCAACATGAGAAACATAACAATATGGAAACCATAATGACATGACACACATATAGCTTATAGGAGCTTTATAACATAGCTTGATGTGGTATTTACATCATACATATGCATATACATGGACATGATGAAAACAAAACATCAAAACATATATCAAAATTTCTTTGCATGAACCAACAAACAAGGAAGGATACATAGACTAAATCTAAGAAACCGTCTCCCATGTAGCTTCATCAGGCCCAAAGTGCTTCCATTGCACTTCAACCTGCTCGATTGCTCAGTTCTTGAGCATGAGTGTCTTTCTTTGCAAAATGTACTGAGGTTCCAAATAGAATTCTACTTTTGGCTCCACCTGCAATACATACCATTCAATCATATAAGCAACATCTTTAACATACTTTTTAAGTAATGAAACATGGAAAACAACAATGAATTTCAATGTCGGAGGCTGTGGAAGTCGGTAGCCTACTAGTCCAATCCTCCGAAAAATCTCAAAAAAATTGCAATACTAAGGTTTCATCTTCACACATGTCTCAATCCTCAAGGATCTCTTCTTGGGCTTGATGCACAAGTACACATGTTCCCCAACCTAAAATTCCTTAAACAACCTATGTTAATTGGCATAAAAATTATGTCTATCCCATGTTTCTTTTAAATTCTTCTTGATAACATGCATTTCCTATTCCATCTCTGCCAACATGTGTGGTCTAATCAATATCTTGTTGACTGGATCACTCCAAATAATAGAAGTGTTACAACTCCATCGATAGAGTGCCTCAAATAGACTCATCCTGAGTGACTCCTGATATCCATTTTTTTAAGAAAAAATAACATAAGGTAGATACTCTTACCTCTTTTTTTGTTGATGTAGCACATACATCCTCAACATGTCCTCTAAAATCCTGTTGACCCTCTCTATCTCTCCATCTGTCTATAGATGAGAAGATGTGTTGAAGGCTAACTATGTACCAAAACTTTCAAATAACTCCTTCCAGAACCTAGAAATGAAATTTTCATCCCTGTCTGACATATTATTCTTTGACACACCATGAAACCTCACTAGGTCTCTTATTAATACATGTTTCACATCACTAGTTGAATACATAGACTTCACCAGAATGAAGTGTGTTGCGTTTGTCAAACTGTCTGCTACAACCATGATGGAATCATGTTGTCTAGATCTATTCGAAACACCTGTGATGAAATACATATAAATGACCTCCCATTTCCACTATGGAATCATGTTAGGATGTTGTAATCCACATATATTCTTACACTTTACTTTTACCTATTGAAAACCAAAGAATCTAGCCACAAAATCTACCACTTCCTTCTCTAGTTTTGGTGAATAGTAGAACTTCTTCACCATTGTCAATGTTTTTTGATATCATGAGTGACCTGAATATGAATTAGCATGAAATTCCCTCATCATTATCTTCTTGAGCTCATTGTTTTCTAGCACATAGATCTTCTCCCTAAATTTGACCAAATCACACATTGAGAGATGATAGTCCACATCTTGATCATTTGTACCCTGTTGTAACATGTGCATAAGCTCCCTATAGTTTTTATCCCATTAACCTTCTTATAAGATATGATCCTATTTATCTCTCCCATAAGAACGCATAACTTCTATGTGATTTACTTATATCTGACTGCTAAGAGCATCACCAACCCTATTCTCTTTACCTTTAATGTACCTGATTCCAAAGTTGAACTGACTAATTGTGGCCAACCATCTAACTTTTCTGGCATTCAGATTCAACTGGTCAACTAGATACCTCAATCCATTATGATCACTCATCAATACAAACCTCCTCTTAAGAAGATAGTATCTTCACATCTTCAATGCATGTATGATCACTTCCGACTCAAGAACATGTGTGACATAATTATGCTCATGCTCATTCAATTTCCTTGGTTCATAACACACTATATGTCCTTCCTGGATCAAGACTCCACCAATTCCTCTCTTTTAAGAAACTATACATACCATGAAATCTATTTCGCGATTTTCAATCTTTAAAACTGGAGCATATGTCAACAATTGATTCAACTACTCAAAATTGAATGTCCATTCCTCTGTCCACTCAAATTTATTACCTTCTCTTTGCAAAAATGTAATAGGATAAATGGTATGTGATAATTTCCTAATAAAACTCCTATAATAACCTACTAACCCCATGAATGACCTCACCTCATCCACTCTCCCAGTAGATTTCCATTCCATGATAGATCTAACCCTTTTTGGGTCCACTGTTAGGCCTTTCTTGGAGACAACATACACCAATTAATGTACCTTTGTCTAAAATAAATTGCATTTACTAAGCTTGGAATATAACTGATGCTATTTTAGAAATCTCAATATTGATATTAAATGTTTGATATGCTCTTCCTTATTCTTAGAATATATCAATATATCATCAATGAATACAATAAAAACTTATCTAGACAAGGACACAATACACTAATAATCAAGCGCATAAAAGTAGTTCAAGAATTAGTCAAAATAAAAAGGAACTAAAATAAAATCATAATGCCCATACCTGGTCCAAAAATTTGTCTTGTAAATATCCTCTTCTTTGATGCATACCTGATGGTATCTTGATCTCAAATCAGTCTTCTAGAACATTGTTGATCGATTCAATTGATCAAACAAGTAATTAATCCTCAGTAATAGATACTAGTTCATGATTGTCACCTTGTTCAAGTTCCTGTAATCAATGAATAGCCTGGGAGTACCATATGCTTTCTTCACAAAAAATACTGTTGCACCCCACAGAGACACACTTCACCTAATTTACCCCTTGTCAAACATTTCCTCCAACTTCAACTTCAATTCCACTAGCTCTAGAGTTCTCATCGTGTACAGTTCCTTTGATGCTGGGGTTGCTCCTCTCTACGAAAAAACATCCTGGAATTGTGGTAGAATTTATTACCTGTTCAATACCTCTATAACCTCAACACCCTTGCCTTTATCAATGGAAAAATGTACTGCAAATAGAACACACCCTTTCCTACGACTGTGCTTTGCCTGCATAGTTATAACCATTATGACTAATGTAGCTTTATTCTTACCCTGCAATATTCATTGTTCCCCATTGTCATCGAACCACTCAATAGCCTTATCTTAACATTCTATGTTATTACTATGAATATACAACTATTCCATAGCCAATAGCATATAATATTATCCCAACAATAGTATATTCAAATGTGCTAATGTAAGCATACCATTCAGTTCAAATGCAAAAGCTCTTACACAATGATGAACTCTTTTCTTTGTACTTGTGTCCCGAGGTCTTGTTTTCTTCTTATCCCATTTTCCTTTATATTTTGCATTACCTTTCTAATCCTTCTTAGTCTCAAATCTATGCTTTGATTTCTCCTAACAATTATTTAGCCTCATGATGGATTGCTCCAATGATCGAGGCTCATCAAATTCACTCATGTCTTAGAATGCTATTGGAAACCCATTGATAAATATATGAATCTTATCTTTATGCTCCTTAATATAAGGCACATACCTTAATAAATATAATAATATGCATGCTAGTGTACTCCTCATCAGTAATATATTGCATCTTCAATTCATAGAATTATTTTTCCTTGTCATCATAGTATCTCTCCAATAGATACTTCTTCCTGAATAGTCTCTCAGACTCACTCGAAGTCAAATCCTCTTCATGAATACCTATGAAATTATTTACATCTCCCCACCAGATGTATGATTTACCTTTAATACTAAACGTAGCTATTCTTGCCTTCATATTTGTTGAGTAATCATGCAATCTGAAGAACCTATTAATTCCAGGAAACCAAGCTTCAACATCCTATGACTTCATCCTTTATCCATCAAATGTAAGTGGATTTTTTTTCTTTAACTCATTAAGAAAATATCCCCTATCATTCCTCCTGTATGGATGATAGTTATGATAATAATGATACCTATCTGAACCAGAACTACAGTAAATCCCATGTCCACTACCCCATCTATCAAACGTATCCAAGAATATAATGTATATAACCATTTCATCTCTATCCAACTTGTGCCGACCATGTGACCTACTACCATATTCTCCACTAATCTTATCCTCCTACCCATGATTGATTCTAAGTGGTCCTTGTCTCTGGTATGATAAAGTCTTAAGGATAACTCCATTAACTTCTTCTTGTTTCTCCTATTCCCTATAAAGTATTTCATGTGATTGAATGACTCAGTCATTATATTATTTACAAATCCTTATTTATGCCTTCAAACTTCTTAGAGTGTCTACTATGTGAGGGGAGTACAAATCACCATGCTACTCATTGAATATATAGGGAGAATATCGTGAACTATAGTCTACCATCTTGCTAGTAATATTTTTTCTTTTCTTCCTGCAAAGCATATCATGTCAACTAAACCAAAACATAAACATAACTAGCATACCTCAGTATAGTTCAGGGGTGGGTATATCTTCTATAAGATCAACCAGATTAGTGCAACACATGTATAATCCTAATCATAACCATATATAGACATTAGGTCAATCACCATCCAGTTACCATGCATGATGCCACAACAACAACACCCACTAGACACAATGAATGCATAACAGGATATGTATGACACACATGCAAACGCAATACACACAAACATTGAAATGAATTCATGAAAAACACATTATGATAACAACACCATCAACTTCTACATGAAATCATAGTGACAATCATGACCGCCACCATGCATAGACAAAAAGCACATAGACCACAAGCAAAAGGAAACATATGCAACTGGCATTTGCATATGAAAAAACATTCATCCAAGGATAATGGAAACGAGACATCACCCAAGCATAATGAAACCATGCTTTCATACCACCCTATAACACACTCCTCCCACATTTACCCAAGAAAACAAGTCCTCCATGGTAAACATGTGATGAAGAGTTACTATGATATGATTCAAATCCCCAAGTATAGTTCAGGAAGTGGAACCGAGAAGACACAACTGATTTAACTTTCCTCATATGCTATAAACCCTTCAGGATCCCACTAACCCTTCCAGGTGAAAAAAACCTGAGACAACTTGTTGTTTTTCAGAACTGGAGCCCTAGTCACACTGATGAAAAGCCCTCCACATGACTGAAAGCCTCTGATCACATGCACAACAAGGAATACATGAAAATGTAGCCTTTTTTAGGAAATTTTGTGACAATGACCCTATATTCTGGGCCACTTTTTTAGGGATAGGAATCAAGTCTCTACCAAGAACTTGTTGAAACTATAAAAAATAATGAATAGCAAGATGAAAATCCCTCTAATTCAAAATCTAAACAAGGACATGATCTGAAAAGGCCTAACTATGATAAACATTCCATCAAACACATCATGAACATGTAATCTACAGGTCATATAAACACATGTGAGCATAGGGATTTCATAATTATCTGGGAATCGCTAAGAAGGAAAAATGTCCTCTCATAATAGCTACATTACCATCTATTAGGTCATACATTCATTATCCATTCAATTAATAAACAACACATGATGAGATCCATGACTAAGATCTATAATAAAACCATGCTTATAACCAACAAAATAAAAATGATAAACAACCATCAAGACAAAATAATAAAAAGTACATATACCCATCAAATACAAGAGGAAAAGAGCTCTTATTAACATATGCAAAATGCAACTAGGTCTGGTACTTCCATGTACCACCCAACCATATATTGGGTTGAACCAAATATTTATTTTAGCCAATCACCCCCATGCCATATTCCAAGCATGAATGTTGGATATCATGGAGTAAAATAAGAAAAACCAAAACAAGGCTTCCAAAGGAAAAAACACCTCAACCTTCAACCAATTATTCCACATCACGGTTGGAAATCACTGACCATCAACCGATTAGCCTTTACCCAAGCTGCCGAGGGATCCATAGTGTTTTTTTCCAACCAAGGCTTCTAGGATTAGTAACTTAACCCATGTTTTTTGCGGGCTTCTAGAGTGCTTATCCAACCACGGTTTCCAGGACTAGTGGATCAATCCACCAAGGGCTTCCCGAGCATTTTTCCAGCTAAGGCTTCCATTACTAGTAGCTGAACCCTAGTTTTTACAAAGCTTCTATAGAGTTTTTCCAACAAAGGCTTCCACAAACTATCAACTCAAGCCACAACCATAAGGAACATGAGAACCAACTAGAAAAAAAAGGTAAACCCATAAAACCATGGTTGTATTGGAAATGGAAAGGCTAGGAAACATCACTGTCAATCCAAGAAATCCTCCATGCCAATGAGAAATCATAACCAAGGAACCACATACATGTGCCATTCATGCCAAAACTAGCAAGTAAATCATACATGCAACTCGGTACCTGCATGCAAAACCTATTATCACTGCTAATCCTGATGTCCTCTTGTGCTTTCCTATTTTTCCTTTTCCTTATTCCTCATAATCCCAATCATGCCACACGCTTCCTAGTGTGATCCAAGAAAAATATAAGTGTCCAAGATTATGAGAGAGAGAATAGTGTGATAGATCCAAAAAAGCAAGAAAATATTAAAAAGTGATCCTCGAAAGAATTTTTATTAATGAGGCCTCTATTTTTCTTCAATTTCGATTATTTTCCTTAATTTTTCTCCTCACATGTAAATTGTAACCTTTCACCTTATTTTTCTCCTATTTTCCATTATTTTCATAAATAAAATGTCAATAAATGCCACTTTTCCTTTCCAAAGTCTTTTCCATTGACTTTTCCAATTTCGATATCCATTAATTAATCACAAATGATCCCTGCCACTATGGTTTTGCCCAACATTCATCTTGGAATACGTGTCCCATGACCATGGTTATTATTTTTAATCTATTAACTTTATTACATGAAGTTTTAACCCGAGGTTGTTACAAACAAGATCAAAATGACAAGAAAAATGGTGAACTACGATTCACATGATTCTCCCTATAGATCATACGGACAACATGGTGATGAATACTCCCTTGACATAGAAGACACAGTAAGAAGTTTGAAGAAAAGATCATAATTTTTAAGGCATATAATGATAGTATAATTCAGTCATGGAAAGACTGGCTAGGGAACAAGAGAAAGAAGAAGAGGTTAATGTCGTGATTCCTGATAGTTTATCAAATTTGCAGAGATAGGGACCACTTAGGATCAATCATGGAAAGGAGGAAAGGACCAATGGGGCATAGGGTAGTAGGTCTTAGTTAGGATATAGGTTTGACAGGGATGATACAATCAGGGATGGTAGGTTAATAGATACACCTAACACTATATTTAATGACCATGGGTTATATTATAGTTTTGGTTCAGAGAGACAAGGCATTTATCACCACCAACATTTTTATAGGAGGAGTGAAAAGTAGTACTTTCTAGAGGAATTCAATAAAGAAAAACCTCCTACATTTTATGGAGAAATTAACAATTCACAATATGTAGAAACTTGATTTCTTGGGATGAATAATTTCTTTAGATTGCATGATTACTCATAGAATGTGAGAGCTAGGATAACTACTTTCAGTATTAAAGGAAAATCAAACATTTGATGGGAGGATGTGAATAATGTTAGAGGAATTCAGGAAGAGGAGTTGACTTGGAGATAGTTTGAGAGACTTTTCAGGAAGAAGTATCTATCTGAAATATACTGCGATAACAGGGTGAAGGATTTCTATGAGCTAAATATGGGAACTATTAACAGGGAGGAGTACACTAGCAAGATTTTAGAGTTGTTAAGATATGTGCCTTAATGTAAGGAGAAGCCAAGATTCAAAGATTCATGTGTGGGTTTTCGATATCATTCAAAGAAAGGATTTAATTTAATGACCCAAGATCATTAGAGGAAGCCGTCATAAAGTTGAATCATTTTGATGAGAAATCGAAGTGTAGGAATGAATCTAGATAAGATTGGAAAGGTAATGAGAATAATAAGGAAAGTGGCTTAAGAGGAAGGAAAAACTGTAGGATACAAATGAAAAAGATAATGAAGCACCACACAAGAAGTTAAATGTAGTTGACAGAGGATATGGATTTCAATCTAAGGAGTAGAACAAGGGTGATCACAGGAAACCGTTACAATGTTGGACTTGTGGCAAGGTCCATCATACGAGAGATTTTCCACAACATCAGGGTGGAATACCATAGATTTATATTTTTCAAGAGGCACAAAAAATTGGGGATGTTGGATAGACTATTCCTTGGATTTATACAACATTGTATAGTAGGTAGGTTGATGATCAAACATCTATTGTAGATATGGAAGGTAATATTTGTGATCAAGTTGTTTATATTTTGATTGACCCTCGATCTAACTATAGTTATATTAGTCTTTACCTGGTAGATAAGTGTCATATGAGTAAACAATTGCTTACAGAGTCTTGATAAGTGCAACTAGTTACAGGTACTAAGAAAAGAGTTCATCGTTGGGTAAGATATTTTTCATCTAAGCTGAACAGTACGTCTACATCAATGGATATAAATGTGATTCCATTGGGATCATATATTATTCTATTCAGTATGTATTAGTTGTACATTCACATGAATAAGGAGGATTTCTATGATAAGGATACAGAGTTCTTAGATGATGACGGAGAGAAGAGAATATTGCATGGTAAGGGGAATACTATATCAATGAGAATTGTTCCAGCTATGCAAGCCAAGTGCAGTAGCAAGAAAGGATGTGTATTATTTTGAGTTCACATTTCCAGTGATAAAGGTAAGGATTTTAAGGATGTGGAATTCTTGAAAATGTATCTGGTTTTTCAACAGTTTCACGATGTATTTCCATTAAATATTTCAGAGTTACTCTAGAAATTTGAATAAATGATATGTTATCCACTGATATCCTCCTGATCGCACACTATTTTAACTTCATGCACAATACAGAATCTCTTCTACCATTGATCGTTAACTGAGGAAATAAAAACAATCGCATGCGCACATTAAAACCATAAAAAATCACACATATGAACACAGTATTTCATGGGAAAGCTTAAAGCTAAAAACCCCCAACTATATATATATTATATTTTATATAGATCATGTAACAGTCATTATACAAAGCTCCTCACAAGCTCTCAGTATAGTCTCCAATTGCTACACACTAATCAAGCTAGATCTAGAAAAACTCATGCTCCAATCTCTGCCACCTGATAGCCTGCCTCTACTGCGTAATCAATGCTGAAGAATGACTCATAAATAACTTTGAACCACCTGGCTTGTATTGTGCAATCCTCATTTGCATCTCCAATCACTGGTTGTTGCAAATCATGCAACAGTATAGTCACAACTGATAGTCACATTGCTCTTTCACCTATCTCTTCATTGATCTCCACTGAAATTGTCCATGCACTGAAGTTAACTAATGTATTCTTTAGTTGATTAATGAGTTTATAATTAGTGAATTAATTAATAATTAATTCACACCACTCTCACTAGTGTATCAATCAGTTAGACTAGATACAACTAGCTCAACTGAGTCTAACTGAGTTAAACTAAATACAACTCCACCAACTACTTCTCCAACTCCGCCAAACTCTGTCGCATGAGTTCTAACTAAATTCCTCCATGCAATAGCTCCAGCAAACCCTCAGGAATAGCGTAATTCCTTTTTTCATCTGTTGTGCCACATCTGTGCACTTAACTGAAGTGCTCCAAGAGAATAAGATAATGTTTATAGTCCAAATATTATTAATAGCTAATAATATTCGACATATCTATTTTTAGACTGGCAATCTAAAAATAAATTCCACCCAATATGTCTAAAATTAGAAGTCCATTTATTTTTTCCGACTTGACCAACCATCCAAAAATAGCATCCTGCAACTCATAGAACATGATCCATATGTCTAAAAATAGACTTTGCGCCAAAAATAGTCTGCGGGCCCACTTAGTGAAGGCGACTTCTTTCCACTAAGCTCATCATCTTGTTGCGATCTCAACACTCCCTCTCAACAAGATAATGATTATCTGCCACCCCTATCCTGCCCCTGTGGTATTTGAATTTGCTCCTGGTGAGCGCCTTCGTCAAGATATCAACATCTTGATCCTCCGTGGGAATATATGAAAGTAACATGATCTTCCGCTGCACATAATCTCTGATATGATGATACCGAATGTCAATGTGTTTAGATCTATCATGAAATATTGGATTAACTGAGAGTTTGATGTAACTTTGATTATCACAATATATCAGAGTAGGATCTAAGTGTGAACCGAACAACCCGACCAGGATCTTCCTCATCCATATAGCCTCACATGCAGCCAAAATTGCTGCCATATACTCGGCCTCTGTTGAACTGAGTGCCACGGATCTCTGCTTCCTGATGTACCAAGAAACTGTTGTCGACCTGATACTAAAAATCCCTCCAGATGTGCTATTTTTGTCTGTTGGGCTTCCTGCCCAATCTGCATCCGTGAAGCCACATAGACTCACCTCATCCGACTGTCTGTACTATAATCCATATCCCGATGTGCCTCTGAGATATCTCAATACATTCTTGCCTGCCTTCCAGTAGAGCTTGGTAGGCTTAACCATAGCTTGTGAAAGCTAGTTAACAGCATAGCATATGTCAGGTCGTGTATTGACCAGATACATAAGCAACCCCACCAACTGTCGGTAAACAGTGGCATCCACTACCTCTGCCGATGTAGCATCCTCTTTCCTCCAACCACCAGGAAGAACTGCATCAACAGCTTGGCAGTGTAATCAAGATGTTGAACTTGTCAATATCTCCTAGGCATATCTTGGCAAAACAATAGTCCATCACTGCGCCGCCAAATTTCCAATCCCATGAAATAATGAAGGAGGCCCAAGTCCTTCATCTCAAACTCTTTTCGCAAGATCATCCTTGCATGAGAGTATCAACAACTCATCACATGTCAAAATCAAATCATCTACATAAAGTACAATGATCAGCAACTTACCCTCCACCACTATCTGGTATAGGTTCGGATCCGCCTCACTCTTGGAGAATCCAAGTCCAGTGAAATAACTGTCTATCTGTGTGTACAAAGCATGAGGTGCTTATTTCAACCCATACAATGCTCTCTTGAGCCTACACACATGTGACTCGTTGTTGAAGATCTTGAAACCTTCGAGCTGCTCTATATACACCTCCTCCTCAATCACCCCATTGAGGAACGCAGTCTTCACATCCATCTGATGAATGTGCCACCCCATCTGTGCTGAGAGAGCAAGAATCGTCTGTATGGAAGAATACCTTGCGACAGGTGCAAAGGTTTCCTCATCGATCCCTCAATCCGTGAGAAGCCTCGAGCAACAAATCTTGCCTTGTACTTCTCCACACTCCCATCACCGCTTGTTTCCACTTTTTAGATCCATCTCGAACCCACCACTAATTTCCCTTACGGCCTTCGAAAAATCTCCCATGCACTCGTTTCTGAAAAATCGAATCATACTCTTCCACCATGGCATCTACCCATGCGGATCCTCCATGCCTTCCTCAAAGAGGATGGCTCCATCACGATACACTTTGTCATAATATCCGCATCCTTGTAAGGACTGCCTATCCGCACCGTGGATGTAGGTGCTCCTACAACCTTCTCTACATCTTGAGCCAGTCGCTCAACTTCTGTAGTGCGCTTCCACCCTCTGATGGTTGGCACTGCATGAGTGGTCTCTTCCACTCCATGAACCTCATCTTGTGGCTGATCCACATCCCGAGACTCATCCTTAGGAACTAATAGATCCTCATATGCATGCAAGTGTGGCTCCCTCTCAAGCAAACACTTCATGGCTTTCTCCTCGTGAAATTTGATATCTCACCGCATAACAGTCTTGCTACTGTCTGGAAAATACACACGATAGTTGTGGGGTGTATCAGTGTACCCCAAAAATATCCCAACCTCCGTAGTCAGCTCCAGCTTCTTCCTGGCATCCTTCATCACATGAATGTAAATAGGTGAACCAAAAATCCTCAAATGGGAAATATCAGGCCTCTTACCAGAAAACGCCTCCTCGGGTGTACTCATGCCAAGTATCCCGTGAGGACAACGGTTCTGCACATATCGCAAATTGATAGAGCCCGACCATAAGTGTATGGAGAGTATGGGAAGGCCCTGATCATGCAACATCGCCCGTGCAACACCCACGATCGTTCTGTTCTTCCGCTCAGCAACCCCATTCTGCTGTGGGTTATGAGGTGCTATGGGCTCTCTTCGAATTCCTTCTGCGCTGCAAAATTCCTTGAATTCACCATAGATGAATTCACCACCATTGTCGCTCCTAAGAGCCTTCACCTACTTCCCTAATTCCTTCTCAATCGGTGCCTTGAACTCACAGAACTTTGAGTATGTCTCGCTCTTCTTCTGCATGAAGAAGATCCAGCACTTATGAGAAAAATCATTAGCAAATATCACATAGTACCTGTGCTTTGCTGTCGATGCTACTGAGAAAGGTCCACACACGTCCGTGTGAATTCTCTCAAGGATCGTCGTGGCGCGACTATCCTTATTGTGAAAGGTGGCTTTCACAAATTTTCTCAAGGTACATCCCTTGCACTGATCTGACTGTGCAAGAGTACACTTAGGAAGCCCAGTAGAAATCTGTTGCAGTATCTTCAAAGCTCCATGGTGAAGGTGGCCCAATCTCTCGTTCCATAGCTCACCATCATCCCAGCTCACCACTCCTTCTACCTTGCCTACCATTTTTGTGCAACCATCTACCTGCAATTGATAAAGGTTCTTAACTCGAACCCCTATCCTCCGGGTCTCACCAGTTGCCTTACTGCGCAGGAAAGCCTTTCCCTCACTAAAGACAACATCATATCCCTTTTCTTCTAACATGGCCACAAAGATAAGATTCTTCTTCAATCCTGAAACATGCATCACTTCCTTCAATACGAAGGGTTTACCAGACTCCCTCTCAAAGGAAATGGTACCGATACCGGTCGCACTGTATCTACCATCATCACCCATCTCGATGTGCACTCCAATATTTTTCTCATCCAGATCAGTAAACAAATCTCGATCTCTTGTCATGTGAAAAGACGCACCACTGTCAAGAAACCACACTAAACCCATCACACTTGAGACCAAGCATGTGATCAGCGAAAAATCCAGCTCAAACTGTGAGGCTAAGGCCTCTCCAGCTGCAGTCCCAGCAGCCTGCTTATTTTTCTTCTTCTATGGACAATTAGTGGCGTAATGTCCGTGTTGGTGACAGTGAAAGCACTTCCCCTTGGACATGTCCTGCTTCTTGCCTTCGTACCGGATTGAGAAGCATTCTCCTTTGCTCTTTTCCTCTTCCTTGCTTTGGTAGCCAAAGCGCAATTTTCTTCATTTGATTTCTTTGATGAAGATCTCAGTCTCCGGTACTTCACTCATTCTCCTTGCACAAGATCCCATCAAAGTCGTCCCATCCCGACAATTTCTCCCGACCATCGATGTGAGTCCTGATAGGAATGTCAACTATTCAGAAGCCCAAGGAGAGCCAAGCTCACCAAGTACTCGTCATCAATATTAACCCCCACACTTCCTAGCTCATCCCTGTATTGGATGAACTTCATGAGGTACTTGGGCATACTGTCGCCTTTCTCCATTTTTATGTTCCTGAGTTTATCCTTGAGCGCCAACATCCTCTGGTCGCTCTTGCTTTGAAATAAATCTGTAAAAGCTTTCCAAATCAAGAATGGAGAAGCCTTACCATGAAGGCTGGACACTATGTGATCCTTCACTCCTTCCAACAAAATCCTTCGACACTTTGCTGTCTTCTTTTGCCATGCGTCAAGTACGACAACATCACTAGAAGTAGGTTTTGGAATTTCTGCATCTATGAACTCCTTCAACCCATTGTCATCCAGCACCGCCTCCATCCTGCACTTGCATGAAATATAATTTGAGCTTCCCTCAAGGGCATACTCCAATCGCAATCTGTTGAAAGACATCTCAACTTTGACACCAAGAAAGCACTGCTGCAAATTCAAATTCCACTAGCTCAAAACTCAACCGCTTCAATGTTTTGCAATTGCTCCAATGATCAGTATTGCTCTGATACCATGTAGAAATTTGAATAACTGATATATTATTCATCGAGATTCTCCTGATCAAACACTATTTTATCTTCATGCACAATACATAATCTCTTCTACCAATGATCATTAATTGCGGAAATAAAAACAATCGCATGCGCACATTAAAACCATAAAAAATCACACATATGAACATAGTATTTTATGGGAAATATTAAAGCTGAAAACCCCAACTATATGTATATTATATGTCATAGAGATCATGTAACAATCATCATACAAAGCTCCTCACAAGCTCTCAGTACAATCTCCAATTGCTACACACTAATCAAGCTAGATCTAGCAAATCACATGCTCCAATCTCTGCCACCTGATAGCCTGCCTCTACTGCGCAATCACTGTTGAATAATGGCTCTTAATTAACTTTGAACCACCTGGCTTGTACTACGCAATCCTCATTGGCATCTCCAATCATTGGTTGTTGCAAATCATGCAACAGTATAGTCACAACTGATAGTCACACTGCTCTTTCACCTATCTCTTCACTGGTCTCCACTGAAACTGTCCATGCAATGAAGTTAACTGATGTATTCTTTAGTTGATTAATGAGTTTATAATTAGTGAATTAATTAATAATTAATTCACACCACTCTTCACTAGTGTATTAATCAGTTAGACTAAATACAACTAGCTCAATTATGTTTAGATTAGTTAAACTGAACACAACTCCATTAACTCCTCAATCAACTCCACCAAACTCTGTCACATGAGTTATAACTGAAGTATCCATGCAATAGCTCCACTTAACCCTCAGGAATAGCATAATTCCTTCTATCAACTCCTGTGCCACATCTGTGCACTTAACTGAAGTGCTCCAAGAGAATAAGATAATGTTTATAGTCCAAATATTATTAAGAGCTAATAATATTCGACATATCTATTTTTAGACTGGAAATCTAAAAATAGATTCTGCCCAATACATCTAAAAATAGAAGTCTGTCTATTTTTTCCAGCTTGACCAACCATCCAAAAATATCATCCTGCAACTCATAGAACATGATCCATATGTCTAAAAATAGACTTTGCACCAAAAATAGCCTGCGGGCACACTTAGTGAAGGCAACTTCTTTCCACTAAGCTCATCATCTTGTTGCAATCTCAACAGTTACTACCTCATAGGGAAGTGTACTTTTCTATTGATTTAATTCTAGAAGTAACACCAACATCCAAGGCAGTGTACAGGATGAACACTCTAGAATCGGTGGAACTGAAGTTGTAGTTGAAGGAAATGCTTTATAACAGACACATTATGCCAATTGTGTCACCTTGGGGTCTTCCAGTGTTTTTATGAAGAATAAGGATGGTACTTGCAGGTTGTGTATTGAATATAGGCAATTGAACAAGGTGAAGATTAAGAAAAGGTAATGTTTACCACAGATTGATGACTTGTTTGATCATCTAAAGAGAGAAACAATGATCTCAAAGATTGATTTGATATCAAGATATCATCATCTATGTATTAAAAAGGAGGACATCTACAAGACTGCCTTCCAAACCACGTAGAGGCATTATAAGTTTGTTGTGGTTCCTTTTTTTTTTACTAATGCTACAACTATTTAATTTTCTTGATGAATAGTGTGTTACATCCCTATCTAAAGAAGTTTGTAATTTTATTCATTGATGACATATTGATATATTATAACAATGAGGAAGAACATGTAGAACACTTAGCAAAAGTTTTCAGGTTGCTCAAAGAAAATAAATTGTATTCCAAACTGTGTCAATGCAATTTCTTTCAATTAGAAGTTCATTACTTGGTGTATGTGATTTCCAAGGAAGGTATAGTAGTGGATCTGTAAAATATCAGAGCTATCATGGAATGGGAAACTGCTATAAATGTGGATGAGGTCAGATAATTTATGGGATTAGTAGGTTATTACAAGAGTTTGATCAGGAACTTCTCTCATATTTCCTATCTTATTACATCCTTTCAGAGGAAAGGAAATAAATATGAATGAACGGAGGAATGTGCATCTAGTTTTGAGCAGTTGAAGAAATTACTTACAAATGCTCCCATTCTAGAGATTGCAGATCCATAAAAATAATTCGTGTTACATACAAATTCTTGTAAGAGAGGACTTGGTGGAGTCCTCATGCAGGAAGGAAATGTAGCATAGTCAAGGAAATTTAATGAGCATGAGAAGAAATATAGGACATAAGATCTTGAGTTGGAATCTATCATTCACACATTGAAGATGTGGAGACACTATCTTCTCGGAAGGAGGTTCATCTTGATGAGTGATCACAATTGATTGAGATACTTTTTTGACCAACCTAATTTAAATGCCATGATATCTTGGTGGTTATCTACGCTAAGTGAGTTTGAGTTTGATATCGAGTACATTAAGGGTAAAAAGAAGAGGGTTGCGGATTATTTTAATAGAAGAGTACAAGTAAATCACATAGAAACTATGAGTTCATATGGGACATATTTACACGATCAGATATTATAGGAAGGTAAATAGGATGAGAGGTACTAGTAGCTTAATCACAGGTTATATTAACATGTTATAGGTGAACAATATGTGGATTATCAGCTCACAGCAAATGGTTTGGTCATATTTAGGGGTAGGATCTATCTGCCAGATGACGATGAAATAA
Source organism: Pinus albicaulis (assembly GCA_034641835.2). Classification (NCBI taxonomy): domain Eukaryota; kingdom Viridiplantae; phylum Streptophyta; class Pinopsida; order Pinales; family Pinaceae; genus Pinus; species Pinus albicaulis. The sequence continues at coordinate 781,526,928 of CM076570.1, forward strand.
AGAAGCTTATCTTGTGAAATTTTCATGTTAATTCATATTCAAGTCAACCAGGATATCAAAATACGTTGGCAGTAGTGACAACATTCTACCATTGGCCAAAATTGAAGAAAGAGGTCGTAGAATTTTTTGTGAGAAGTTTCAATTGTCAACGTTTCAAAGTATAGCGTAATCATTCAGGTGGTCTATTGTAACCGATTCCAATTCCAGAGTGGAAATGGGAAGTCATTTACATTGACTTCATTATAGTTTTTCCGAGGAAACTTAGACAACATGATTCTATTATGTTTGTTGTTGACGAGTTGAATAAGGTATCTCACTTCATTCGAGTGAAATATACACATTCAACAAGTGAGGTCTTCATCAAGGAGATAGTCATATTGCATTGTAGTCCTAGAAATATTGTGTCAAATAGAGATGCGAAGTTCACTTCGAGGGTTGAGAAAGAGTTATTTCCAAGTTTGGGTATAGAGTTGGCTTTCAATACAACTTATCATTTGCACACAGATGGAAAGATAGAGAGGGTCAACATGATTCTAGAGGACATGTTGAGAATGTATGTTATGCATCAACAATGGAGGTGGGAGGAGTATCTCCCACTAGTGGATTTCACTTACAATAATGTTTATGAGGAATCCTTGAAGATGATGCTATTCGAGGCACTTTATGGGCAAACTTATAATACTACTTTCAATTGGACTATCACAATGAAAAAGGTATTGATTGGACTAGAAATGTTGGTAGATATGAAACAGGAAATGTAGGTTCTCAAGAAGAATTTAAAATCAACACAAGGTAGAAAGATAGGTATGAAAATAAGTATAAGGTGTTTAAGTAGTTTTAGGTTGGGGAACATGAGTTACTTCACATTAAGCCGAAGAAGAGCTCCTTGAATATTGGATCATGTGCCAAGCTAGAACCCCGGTATTACGGGCCTTTCAATATCCTTTAGAGGATTCGACCGATGAATTACCAACTTGCATTACCTCCAACAATGAAATTGCATGATTTTTTCCATGTGTTATTTCTTAAGAAGTGTGTGAAATATGTTAATCATGTGATTGAGTAGTTTATATTGTAGGTGGACCCAGAAGGAGAGGTCCAGCCAGAACATGAGTGCATTTTGCAACGAGTGATGCTCATGCTCTAGAATCAAGTAGTCAATCAAGTCAAAGTGTAGTGGAAGAACTTTGGGCTTGATGAAGTGACATGGGAGATGGATGATCAGATGCAGCCTATGCATCCTTCTCTATTAGCTACTGATTGGATGCATTTTGATGTATGTTTGATGTTTTTTTTAGTTAAGTATATATATGTATATGTATATAAATACCGCATCAAGTTGTGTTATAAATATATGATATTAAGAAGTATGGTGTTCATGATATGTTAGTTATGTCTTAAGAAATATGATATTATGTTAATGTATTATCAAGTTGTGTTATAAAACCCCAATAAGTGGTATGGTGTTCATGATATGTTGAATATGTCTTCAGTAGTATGATATTATGTAATTGTTGTATTAAGTAGTGTTATAAATATCCATGGGCTGCATGTGTTTTGTTGGTTTATTAGTGCCATTGAATGGTGGTCTCATAAGGGGGAGGGGTTTGTAACAATCCCTAATTGATTTATTATGTAAATAAATAAAAACAATAACCAAGGTCATGATACATATATTCCAAGATTATTTTTGGGAAAAAACATAGTGATGGGGATCACTTGTGATTAGTTCATGGCTATGGAAATTAGAAAAGGCATTGGAAAATTAAAAGTGGCAATAATTGGCATTTTTTTAAATGGAAATACAAGAAAATAGGATAAAGGGGAGATGAAAGGTTACATATTTTCATGAGGAGGAAATTGAAGGGAAATTTAGGAAAAATGATGAAAGTAGGGACCTCAATGATAAAAAGTCTTCCAAGGCTTCGATCATAACTTTTGACAGTTGAGTGTTTGGAACTTTAATTCTATTCTATGTCTCTCATACTCTTGCACACTTAGAGAAATATTGGACCATTGTTGGAGAATGTTTGGAGCACTCTAGTTTTCATTGGATTTGGAGGAAGAAGGAAAAGGAAAGTGAGGAAGCGCAAGGGAAAAAAGGAATAAAAACCCACAATGGGATTTATTCTCATGTCTAAAGTTCCATGTATGATTTCCTTTCTAGTTTGATCGTGCATGGTATATGCATTTGGTTATTTATTTATGATTTTTCTTTGGCATGGAGGATTCCCCAGATTGATAGTAGTTTTGCGTATCCTTTCCATTTCATGGATAACCATAGTGTTATGGGATTTTCCACTTGTTATTTATAATTGGTAGTTAATTTACTTATGTTTTTGGGTTGAGTTACTAGCTCATGGAGTCATTGTTTTGAATAAATTCTTTGGAGCCCTGGAATAGCTTGGGTTGAGTTACTAGTCCTCGAGCCTTGGTCGGAAAAATGCTCTGGAGCCCTTAGTGTGTTGAGTTACTAGTCCTGGAGCCTTGGTTGGACAAATTATATGCAGACCTAGAACTTTGTGGGTTTATTTATTAGTTCGTGGACCTGTGGTTGGGAAAAAAACTCAGGATCCTTGGAGAACTTAGCTAGATACTGATCTGGTTGGTAATAATCATATGTAACTGTGAGCTGGAATCACTGGTTGAGGGTTTAGGTGGTTTGGCACCCTGGTTTGGTTTTTTTTTGTTTATTTAATGAGATCCCACATTAACACTTGGAATATGGAGCGAGGGTGATTGGCTAAAAGGGAGATTTGGTTCAACCAAATTTATGGTCGAGTGGCATGTGAAAGTTTCTGACTTGGTAAATTTTTTTATATTTTAATAAAATATCTTCTCTTCTTGTATTTTCATGATTAATTATAATTTTTATTATGTGGCTTTAATGTTTTTTCTATAATGGTGTATATTTTTTTCATTTTCTAGTTATGTTCTGGTTATATGATGTATAATTGCCATGTATCTTGATGTGTTTTGATTTTTTTATGAATGGTTAATGAATGCATGACCTCATATATGTTATTGTAGATATTGTGAGGGGGAATTATACCTTCTTGAATATTCTCAGATAAGTATCTGACCTCTATGTTTAAATATGCATTCATGACCTCTAGATTAAATGTTCACTATGTGTTTGACGACATAACAGTCATGGTTAGGCCTGAATAGGTCATGTTTCTGATCAAGTTTTGTATGAATTGATTTTTCTGGATGTCATTTATCATTCTGGAAAGTCTCACTAAAATCTGGGAAGTGGTCTGGAGGTTGACCTGGAATTTAAGCTCAGAATCCAAGACAACATGGTTTGAACTGGACTTTTTGGGTTGCAACTACATGGATGTGGGCTTATTCATGTGGTTGGGGGCTTGCAACTACATGGAGGGATTTTTTTGGGAGGGTTTGGGGACCACGGTTAGAGAAAAGGTTATCCAACTCAATTTTTGGTCACCTGGGGTGTTTACTCAGCCTCTGAGTGCCCTGTAGCCCCTGTAGAATGTTACGAGTTGTGAGTTTTTCTTTTGTAGTGGGACCCACTTCCTTAATGGGACCTAGGAGGTCAGTTCATGTCATAGTATCTCCTCCTCTCATTTTTACCCTAGTAGGCTTATGAAATTGGGTAGATATGGGAGGGGTCATTACAAATCGCTACATGCCTTTCTTGGTCATCTAAAAATATTTTTTCCACATATCCAATTCACAATGGAAATTAAATGTAATAATTCTCATCCTTTTATTTAGGTTCTTGTCACATATTTACTGAAGGCTCCCTTACACGCCAAGTTTACTGAAAAAAGACCCATATTGATTGTTATCTTCACGCTGATTCTAATCACCACCCTTTCCAGAAATTATGTGTCCTTAAGACACTTTTCTCTCGAGCCCTTAAAATCTCAGCTCCATATTTCTTTCCCTAAAAAATATCCCACCTAATCCAATATTTCAAAGCCAATGTCTACTTGGCCACTCAAATTTGTAAATATTTCCAAGCTACCTTTCACCCTAAATCCACCACTTGTGATCCCTCCCTTCCTGTAAACTAATTCACTCTCCCTTACATTGAAGGAACCACTAATATCATTGATAATATTATTAGAAAAATTAACATTAAAATTTTCTGCAAACCCAGTATGACCCTTAGATAGTTATGCTGGTTAGCCAAAGATAGTCCAGATCCCATGCAAGGATCAGGTGTCTACCAAATTCCTTGTTTGTGCAGTAAATATTACATTGGCCCAATAGGTCATTTAGCCATTGGATGCCTTAAGGAGCACATTGTGGATAACAACCATCATAGAGTGGATAAGTCTACAATTTTTGAGCCCTCTTAGAAAAAGAAGCACCTTATTTTCTTTGACTATGCTCGAACCCTAGCTTGCATCCCTATTCATAATTCTTGTGTAATTGAGGAAGCTTTACAAATTGAAAAAAACCCCAATAATTTCAATAGGTAAGATGGCTATAAGCTTAGCAACTCTAGGAAGCCTATAACCCATCTCCTCTCTTCTTAATCCACCCCCTATATTTCCTAAGTTCCTCCTCTTTTTAGAACATATTTTTATTATTCCCACAATACAAAAATTTATTAATTAATTTATCTATATCACTATAAAGGAAATATATTTCCTTTATAAAATAAACCCCCTTCCCTACCTTTCGGCCCTTTAAATAATTTAATAAGAATTTGAATAATATGTATATATTCATACAAAATTTTTACTAAAACTCTAAAATAGTAAGCAAACAATAATAATAAATAAATATATTTTCAACAATTAGATATAATATTGTAAATTTCCAATTAAAAATACTATATTCTTAAGATTTTCTTTTCTTTTCTTTTAAAAAATAGTAAAATCATAAACGTTTAACCATTTAATTATAATAATAAAATTATTAATAATTACATTAAAAAATTATAAATTTAAAAATACAAAAATATCGAAATTATTAACCATTTAATATTACTAATATCATTTCTATATAAAATATAACCAATTAACATTAACATTATTCATTATTTATATTATTTAATATTAATTCGATGTTAAAATAATATTATATATTAAAAATAAAATATATTGTTAGTCCAAGGTTTGACCATCATAATAATAATAGAAATAATAATAAATAAACGAGTTGTCTTTAGTGCGACTTTTTGAAGGCTTTTCTTGTGGATTTTTCCGGTCTAACTTCTCTAAAATATGGTAGGAATTCATTGAAAATAGAAGTTTGATGGTTAACCTTGCACAAGTGAAGTTCCCTAGGGGTTTTTTAGGGTGATGAATCCATATATATAGTGAAAAACCCAATTTAAATAACATAAATCAAGATTTCACCTCAAAATATTTCACCCAATTTCGACATCGAAAACTCCAAAAAGTTGCACTAAAGACAACTCCATAAATAAATAAATTAGTAACCAATATATTATTCTAATATTATTATTATTATTATTATTATTATTACCTTGACTTCTTCCTCTATCATATTTTTACATCTCTTTGATTTTAAATATTTTTTGTTTTTCGTCGATGCTCTTAATTCAATATTTTATCTTTGTGATCATTATCTTAGTCTCTCACCTATCGTTACATATAGGTTTGATCATCTCTCACAGTTACCATATGCTTTCCTTTTGGTCCCTCATGATGTGTGGAGTGTCCATTGAAAACATCACACAAGGAAACTTTCTACAAGTGCACATCCAAAAGGTTCCAACAATAGATTGGATTTTCTTGGTTGTCATTGTGCTTTACATTTTTTAAAATAGAATAGATTTATTTTCTGTCATTTACTTTCCAGCAAAAGTAAATTATATTTTCTCATTTTTATTTACCTTTGGAAACTTAGGATTGGTTGATTACCTAGATATTTACTCATTTGAATTTTTTTTCATTTCCTTCTTTCAATTGCATCAAAGGGATTCACACTAGGAAGAGGAAGGTGCCTATTGCACATATAGTATTGGCCCCTCTTAAGTTTGTATGAATTGACGATTGATAATTTAATTTCATATCGTTGGGAATTGCAACATTCTTGTTGCAATACTAGGGCTCATCACACCTCCCAGTGATTATCAACCAACAATCCTCACGTATTTATCGGCTATGCTATCATCAAATCTTCTCTAATCCACCAAAATATCTTCTAGCATCGACATAACACTTCGTAAAGTACATTCCCAATCCTGTAATCAAGTATTATAATTATTATTTAATGTATGTACTACCACAACCATTAACATTTCCTTGTCATCTACATGACACACCATGCACATATAAAATCATAATCTTATGACATTGAAATCACTTGTCAGCTAGGGCTTTTCCGACCCAATTGATTCCTTTTTAAACTAGAAATATCATTAGACAACTTACTATTTCATCCCATCTATCCATTTTCATTTGCATGAATCAAATTTTATACAATAATTCTTCCATAAGAATGATTCCTTTCAAAAACCTACCAAACACAATGGAATTTATACGTGTATTAGTATGATCATAAACATACATTTTCAAATGTAACAAGAGAACCTCCTTTGAGCCATTTACATGGATTTGAATCATTGTGAATTATCCCCATTGACCTATTTATGAACCTTTATGTGGCTATAATACAATGGTCATTTTTTTGATAATTTTTGGACTAAATAATTTTTTGAAAATTTGATGGAAATTAGATCAAATTTGTTATCACTAGTTATTGTAATCACCATATAGCTTACAAAATGTATAATCGTATTACTCATAAAGTTTTTGGTACAAATTTATCTTGGAATTGATTGAAAATGCCATTTATTAAACACATGAACATGGATTGTGTGTTCATGAGCCCAAAAGGCAGTACTGTGAACTCATAATGGTTTTAGCAAGTTATGAATGTTGTCTTCGATATATCCACCTCTAAATTTCTTAACTAGTGATATATTGATCTAACATCTATCTTGCAAAATATCGCTACTCCCCTTGATCAAAAAGGTCGCCAATCGTGGGTAAGGGGTATTTCATCTTTATTCTTATATTATTTAACTATATGTAGTCTATATATAGCTTGAAACTTCCTTATTTTTGACGAAAAGAATCGATTGCCCCAATGGGGATAAACTGGGTCTTATATAGCCATTTTATAACAGTTCTTGTAATTGGATTTTCAACTCCATCAATTCTGGAACTCTCATTCGATAGGGAGCTTTGGACACTGGCACAACCCTAGGTATGGGCACTACTAAGAAATGTGTATCTCTTTTGGGAGGTAACCCTGGAATTTCCTTTAGAAACACATCAATAAATTTTTTTACCACCTCCAAATCCTCCAAGGTTGTTGTCTTTATTTTCAATTGATCTTATATTTTGATAGAAAAAAGCTGAAAACCCCTCTTGGAAGCCTTCTTAAGTTGTAGGGTTGATATCCACATTAAGAAACAAGCCTGAATATGTCGTTATTAATTTGTGGCCTCTGGTAATCTCTTACACAAGTGACCATTTTCTACAAATATTTTACAAGGGATTGGTGTTTTTCCATTCAATCCATAGCTATTAACATATTGTATGAACCCAAAGGTAAAATTTTTAAATTCACATAATTTGGCTGCCCATCCAATTCCACTCTGCAATATTTAATCGTTTTGGTAACTCATTTTTTTTTTCTCATGTGGGAAAATATAGTATCCATGGGGTCATATATTTTTTAGTTACCAATTTACAACTTTCTATGATTTTATGACTAACATAGCTTAGACTAGCTCCTCAGTCAATTAATATTGTGATACTTTAGTTACAAATTTTACCTTCAACTTCCACCATGGTGGAGTGGTGATCTACCTAATGTTCCTCTAACACTGCACTGATGTGAGGAATATTCCGGGCCACAAAATTCATGGTAGAGTCATCTTTCAAATATTGAATATTTTGAACAGATCTTGGGTTGTAGGGAAATTTTGTAAGAGATGGTGCTCCCCATATCCCTACCACTTCAATGACTCAGTGTGTTTACCATTGGATCATTTACTAGAATGAACTTGATTTAATCTAGTTTCAATTGGAATTTGTAATTTTTGAGGTTGTCCATTAATTTTATTAAAATTCTAACTTTGTCCTCCCTTACCATTCTATCTCACCTGTCCTTTGCTCACCTCATCCATATTTTTTGTATTATCAGATTCTATGTGCTCCTTAAAGGATAGTGGAAGACAAATTATAAAGCATTGAACTTTGGCCTTTTTCACTTTAATATAAGGAACATACTGCAACAGGTGGGTGAATTTGGTTATTAACTCACCCATGGCCATCTTATCCAATTTTAACGCAAAAAATTCTTTAGCGCAATCATCGAAATAACATTATATTACATATTTTTCTTTAAATAGTTGTTGAGACTCTTCTAAGCTGATTTTGTTCCCATTTAGACAATGAACTATACAAACTTCTTCCCACCATACTGATGTTTTCCCTTACAACTAGTAGGTGGAAAACTTAGTTTTAAACTTTGCTGTGTAGTCAAAAACTTAGAACGAATGGTTAATGTTTAATAGCGATGACTCCCTCACTTCCTTCGACTCCCCATCCTAAGTTGGGGGCCTAATCTTCTTAAATTCTCCATGCAGTTCCACCTTTGGTTTGTTTTCGATTCTATTCTTAGGTTTGGACGAGATTTGTTCCCCTTCCTCAACCAATATTTTTCTATTGACTACGTCTTCTTCTAGGTGTCTACTTCCAATAATTTCCTATTTATTTATTTCATCCCTTGTCCCTTCCACATGTTTAATTTGAGTCAGCTTGATGAATTTCTTATCACTTGTTCTTTTTTCGCATTTTCCTTCTGTAATATTTCTTGATCCAACCGAATATTAGATAACTCATTTTTTAATTGCCTCGTCATATTCATGAGTTCACTAGTGGGAATTCAGGCTTGCTGCCCCAAGTGTACATATATTTCATCTTCTCTGACACAATTTCCTTCTAGAAATTCTTCCATAATATATTTGTCTGGTCTTTAGCAAAATGGAAATTTTTAATTTTCTTTGTCTAACATAGAGAGTACATATTAGTCACAATGGAAATCATGATTGGTCAAGGTCTCTAGTTTGGAAATTTGGCTATGATACCACTTTGTCACGTCGCCATGATTTTAACCCTAATTCATTAAAAGAATTTGTAATAATAGTAATCTTGAAACTATAGGAAATTAGGAGAAAACAAGCCATAATCTCAAAACCTCTAATTCTTATGTCTATTCACATTTAATCTTTCGACATAATATAACAATGGTTTTCCTATATTAAGAGTTGTTTCTTATTTCCTTAGTAGAAGGTATAATGTGTGCTTACATTTGCATTATGATATTGGTTACAAACTGTTCCGCCCATCTTCACAAAGTAATACACTTCTATAAAATTACATTTCAAAAACAAGTTATAACAAAACGTTAAACTATTGTTGGTCGGGCATAGAAGGATTTAGACACATTTATGTATCTTTTAATAACGTCTATGTTGAATCCCATTCTCGTGTTAATGTATTACTAAACCAAATTCCTATGCTTGGGAACTTGCAACTTCACAAAGAATTACTACTTCTTGTTGAATGTTCTTTGGTACACAAAACATGTGGGATAATCTTCTATGTCAATCTCTTGGGACCATTTGAAAAATATAGAATTATAAAAGTTTGCACCCAACCTTATGTTAACAAATTACAACCCTTGGGTATGCTTGTTCGAAATTTCGAGGCAGCAAAATAAATTGATATTTGATGGGTTCTCGATTTGGATCCTCTATTTCTCGATTTGGACTCGATCATCCGACCGCTAGGTAACTATTCCAGGGTTTGTCGATGGTTTTTGCCATTTTGCATACTGCGGAAAGAGCAATCCTAGTCTCGCTGGTTAGGGTTTGACAACTTAAGGGAGAAAAAGAGGCGGTCGATCCTAGGCAGGGCACGACTGCAAGCTCAAAAGGAGCCATGCTCGCCAGTCATACCATATCCTTTTTTCGAGCTATTTTCCTATTTCCCCACCAGGTTTTCCCTCAACTTTTTCGACTAAATTGGATCAAGGGTTTATAGTACTAGTTTAATCCAATAGGTTTTTTGGTTGTTTGGTATTTTCCAAGACTATACTACACAAATTCCTTTAGACCCTCTATTGTTATCACGTGAGGTTCATAGTTAGACTATTATCAGCAGAGCGAATCTTCTCTTATGCTACCACTTTAGCCATGTCCTTCCTTGCGCTACTGATTTTCCCTTGCCATGATATTTTTTTTCTGTTAATTCCCAATTTCTTGTTATATAACTAGCTCTTCCAACTGTCCTCTCACTAAAAAGGGATTTCAAATACAGGAGTGCCCTTGTCACATTCGCTAGGAATATATTATATATTTTTTTACGGACACATAATATATTCACTTCATAAATTTAAATTTTTTTACAGTTGTAATATATACATATTCACCTGACTGATTTTCATTTCTAACTGATCAATCAAAATGCATAATTTCTACCACTTTTAAATTGTCTGAGTATTCAAATTAAATCATAAATAAATTTTGATATATCAATTTCAATTTGATTGAAGCTTTAGAAATATTTTCGAATTTGATTAAAAAATAAAATCAATTGTTTGTTTAATCTTAATTGGTGGCATTCTGAAATATTCATGAATAGTTGTATTCCGAAATAGTCATCAAATATACCATATTAATAAATATGGATGGAATATGCAATACGGCCCCTGCTGAACTACCGACTCCATTTGTACATCACGTTCTCTGGTGTTTGTTTTATCTTCAGAAATTTGCTAAACTACTGACTTCATTTGTACATCACGTTCTCTCGTATTTGGTTTTTCTTCAGAAATTTCCCTCACGCTCTCTGCTCCTTGTTTTTTCTAGAGAAACTTTCCACACTGGATTATTTGTAGCTATTTTTTAAAGTTTTGTGTTTTCTTGAGAAATTGGAGAAACTTTCCACACTAGATTATTTAGTAGCTATTTTTTGAAGTTTTGGTTTTGCTTGAAAAATTTTCCACACTGGATTATTTGGTAGCTTTTTCTTAATTTTAGTTTCTTTTGAAGCTTTAAAACAGTAAATTTCCATAATAGTAAAGGTTTTTTTCTAAACTGAAAACTCATGTCTAGAACAGTTCATAAGCATACGACAATATTATTTAATAGCTAAAAAATTACTTGGTAAGCTATTGTCGTGGCTTATTGTATGCCACGCATTTTATACTATCTTTCTCATTTGTAAATGTTTTTCAACATCGTCAGTTATTTTTTTTTATTATAAAAGTTTTCTGTAAGTTATATATTTATGTGTTGTGGATAGGGAACCTGTTTACTTAAAAAAACTATTTTTGATGACCTGGGCCTAGCAATTTTTTTTGTAAGAGTTTAATAATTTATTTAAATTAATATTATATTAAATTATTATAATTTTAAATTCCAATCCTATCAATTAGAACTATAAAATGATATGATTTGTTTTGGTTTAGATAAATATTTCTCTAAAAATTGCGAAATGATTAAAAAAATTAACAAGTTTATTTTTTCCTTCTCAAAAGCATGTAAATTATCCTTTTTCATAAAAATTTGGAATTTCATTGGTAATAATTTTATGTTTAGGTATGTTACTTGTCTAATTCAAAGCAGATCAGGCGTAGTGCCTCCTAAGTATGCATCTATGTAATGTCTCGACCAATTAATGATTATATATAAGTATGTATCTATGTATCTATGTCACTATATGAGTGTTTTGTATATGTTGGGCATGTTGTATATTCAGTGACTATACCTATGGTGATGTGTAGATGTAACATATCTATTACTATGTACCTAGGTTGTTGTATTTATGTTATTGTATATATATTGCATATCCAATCTTTGGTATAGATTCTTCTATGTACACGTTGGATGTGTGGTGTTGTGTACATGTCGTGCATGTGGTGTTGTGTACACATTGAACAGTTGGTGTGGTGTACATTTGGTGTTTTGTACACATTGTGCAAGTGGTGTTGTATACATGTGCACATGTTGTGCAGGTAGTGTTGTGTACAGGTGGCACTGTGTATATGTTGTGCATATGGTACTGGTATACATGTGGCATTGTGTGCATGTCATACATGTTGTGTTGTGGGAATGCGGTACTATGTATGTGCATGGGGTAGTCGTGGTATCATGACATGTGTATTCGTTGTGTTGTATGTTGTATATTTATATCTATTGTGTTGTGTTGTACACCGAACGTAGGCGTATGTGTTGTGTTCTATTGTACACCACATGTAGGTGTATTTGTTGTGTTGTGTTGTACACTAGGTGTAGGTGTATGTCTTTTATGTCGGTGTAGGTATACGTATTGTGTTGTATTGTACACTGGGTGTAGTTGTATGTGTCATATTCTGGTGTGGGTGTGTGTATTGTATGGTGTTGTATGTCGTATGCCAATGCGGGTGCACATATTGTAGGGTGTTGCATGTTCTATATGTGTATACGTGTTGTGATGTACATTATGTCTATGTTTATGTGGTTGAAGAGAAGGGATTGGGTGCTTACTGAGTGTGGAAACGGATCCGGTGTGTGTTTAGAAAAAAAAAAGGTAGAAGTAAGGACCGATAAAGCATAAGTATTTTATTTAAGTTCTATTATGCTTGTAATCTACGATTCTAACTTATCATGATTACATGCGAGTTATGATTATGCTTTTTGATGATTGCATATGATTCATGATTTTGACGTATGATGGTTTTGTTTTGAGCTACCCAAATGTGATATGTTTATATATGATGATTTGATCGAACAATTGGTTTGACTTGTTGTGACTAGAAGTGAACAAAAGTGAAAGTGTACCTTATTGATGAGCTACCAATGAGGTATGATGTGAATTTATTTCAATTTATTTTGAATCTAATGGCAGTTATGTGTTTGGTACAAGAAGCATGGAAATGTTTAGTTGGGTGGTTGAAAATGATTGCAAGAATTAGTAGTAATAACAAAAGGAATTAAAATAGGCAACAATATGCTATTAATGCACTTCAGGAGCAGGGTCATTATGGGACACTGGTACCCAATAATGTCCATCTATTTTCATGAGCATGTTACGACAGTTATGATGGTTTTGAGGAAGGGATATGGCTTGGGTTTTAGTATATTCTGATACGAGGAAGCCTTGCAAAGGGATGGATTTCCTTGGATGGAGGTTCAAGCAGAACTTGGAAGGTGTGTGACTGCACAAAAGGGGGTGATCAGATTGCCTTAGGTACTTTGTATGAGAGAAGGGAGGGTTAAGGATATATTTGTTTTTGTCATTATAATTTCGAGATTGAATCAAACACACATTGGGAGCGTGCCCTAGAACAATGAGTTGTTAACTTTTCACTGAGATGAAAAATGGTGTAGGTTTGTAGCGCTGGAAATTGGATGCATCTTTGACGTTGATAGTGAATTATGTACTTCCTCGGAAGGAAGAGAATCTAGGTACTAATTTTACGGTACACGTGTGAGCCTCTCAATTTCCTTGTTGTCGACACATGCATCACATCCTTTTATTTGTTGGTTGAGAAAATGTGTGTATGTGTATATTATTGTAAATAATGTATTGAGTTGGTTTATAAAGATGTGCAAATAGTATGGTTATTTTCTAGTTGAAGCAAATGTGCTTAAGTATATGTGGTTCTGATTGTAAATACGATTATGGGTTTTGCTATAAATTTCCAGTAAACAATATGATTTTAATTTTTTATCAGATGGTCATTATAAATACTACAACGAGTCGTGTTATTAATCTCCATAGGAATTCTGTTTTGTTTCAGCGGTTTACTGGTTTATAGGTGTCATTGAACATAGAGGATGGTGTTCCCCAAAGGGGGAGGTTTCTGTAACATACCTGGTTAAAAATACATGTAAATTATATAAGAACACGGTTGATGGGACATGTACTCCAAGCTGAATGGTGGAAAAAACATCATAGTGGGTGTTCATTTCATTTATTATGACTAAGAAAATTGGAAAAGGCAATGGAAAAGGCTTTGGAAAGGCACAAGAAAATAATTGGGATTTTATTTATAAAAATAATGGAAATTAGGATAAAAGGAAGGTGAAATGTCATAAGCTTCATGTGAGGAGGAAATTGAAGGAAAATAATGAAAAATGAAGAAAATAGAGGCCTCATTAATAAAAATGATTATGACGATCAGTTGGTAATCTTTTGTGAGTATAGTTTTGGAGCTCTCATTATTCTTTCTCTCTCCTATACTATTGGATACTTGGGGTTTTCTTGGAGCACCCTTAGAGATTATGGATTACTTATATATTTGGAGTAAGAAGGTAAAGGAAGATTGGGACAATGCAAGAGGACCTCAAGATCAACGACTATAGCTGGATCGCTTTGCAGGTATCGAGTCGCATGTATGGTTTCCATGCTAGTTTTTGAATGCATTGTACATGCATGTGGTTTCTTGGTTATGATATGCCATTGGCATGGAGGAATTCCTAGATTTATAGTGGATTTTCCTAGCCTTTCCTTTTCCTGGATAGCCATGGTGTTGTGGGTTCAATTTCATTGTTTGTTTTCTGGTTGGTTCTCATGTTACTTTACTTTTGGGTTGAGTTATTAGTTCTTGGAGCCTTGGCTAGACAAACACTTTGGAGCCTGGCGGAAAGTTGTTGGGTAGAGTTACTAGTCTTGGAGCCTTGGTTGGACAAACACTCTAGAACCTTAGGTGGTTGGAGTTACTTGTCGTAGATCCTTGGTTCAACAAACACCCTTCATCTCAGAAACAACTGGGTTGAGTTACTAGTCCTGGAGCCTTGGTTGGAAAAAACACTCTAGAGCCCTAAACAACTTGGGTAGATACCAATATGTGATGTTTGTGATGTTTGACAGCGAGGTGGAATCATTGGTTGAGGGTTGAGGAGGTTTGGCCTCTGGAAGCCCTGGTTTTGTTGTGATTGATTTTTTTTGATGAGATCCCACATTCATTCTTTGAATATGGCATGGCAGTGATTGGATGAAGTGAGATTTAGCTCAGTCAATATATGGTCGAGTGGAACACGGAAGTTATCCGATCTCAGGTTGGTTTCTACATTCAGTAATGAAGAGTTCATTCCTTTATTATTTGATGTATAAATGCATTGGTTTATATGTGGATTATATTGTCGTTGTATCCATGGTATTTATATTTTTATTATGTTGGTTATAAGCATGTATGTTCACAGTGATGATATATGGCTCTACCAATGATTTTTCTTGTAAATGAATGCACAATATCTCTATGGTAAAATAGATGGCATTGCAGCTAATGATGTAGGGGATTAATTCTTCATACAATTCTCTTATAAGTATGAGACCCTTACACTTAGATCTTTTGTTTATAGCTATAGTTTCAATGTTTGTGACATGTTTGAAAAAAGTCATGTCATGGATAGTAGGGGTCTGGATGAATTATTATTGATGTGATTACTTTTGTATCATTTTCATGTTGGTATGTATCATCTCTAAACTTTTCATGAAGTTATCAGAGAATAATTAGGTTATGGGACTGAAAAAGTGTCTCAAATCCCGGAGATGTAGGCACAAAACTAAGTTTTTTGGGTCTTGGCTGCTAGCATGCAGTGTTGTTCCTATGATTATGGCTCAAATGGAGTCAAAATTTCAGTGTGACCCATGGATAAGAGGCCTTAATGGTTGGGTTACCACCCGAGGGTGTTGTGGTTGTTGTACAAGTTTTGTATGTTGTGTTTTCTGTCAGTTCCACTTCCTTAAGGTCACATAGCAGGTTGAATCTCATTATAGTACCCATTGATCACATGTTTACCCCTATTGGCCAATCACTTGGGTAGATGTGGGAAGAGGTTGTTACATCAAATGCATGTTTCTCAGCAATATTGAGGTAATTGACTTGGATGATCAATCAAGTTCCTTATATTTTATTGCACAACCAAATTTAATAATGGTTAAATAATGAATGTTCAATATTTACATTCTACAATTATAATATCCACAAATTGTAGGATATTAAAACATAAGGTTATTTGTAACACCCTCTTCCCACATTTACCAAAGCTACCAAGTCGACTGGGGTAAACATGCGATGAGAAGCTACTATGATCTGATTCAACCTCCTAGGTCACCTTAAGAAGTGGAACCGTCACCACACAACTACAAAAACCTTCTACACTTGCTACAGGACACCAAGGAGCCATCCAAACCTTCCAGGTGGCTAGCCCCTCAGACAAACTAACCTTTTTCTGCATCAATCCACAACCGTTCCCTTGATATGGGTAAGAGTGTGACTAAAATCCTCTAGTCGCTCACATCATGGGCATGCGTGCGACAGGGGATTTTTCGAGGTAGTTCTGAGCCCGCGACCCTAATTTCTATGCCACTTTGTTAAGCACAGGGCTCAGGTCACTTCCCAAAACTCCATGACACTTATAGAACTGAAATATAACAATGGAATAATGGTGTATATACAATCACTTAAACAAGGACTTGATTGGACCCCTACTAGCCATGCTAGGAATTTCGTGAAACATGTCACAAATATGTAATCTACAAGTTTAAACAACATATCTCAGCATAGGGGTCTCATACTTGTCTGAGATTCGCTAGGAATCATTTTTCCCTTATCACATTAGCTGCATTATCATCTATTAGTTCATATATTCATTTTTCATTCAATTGCAAGTCAAAACATGATGAGATCCATACATCATCACTATCAAAATACATACTCGTAACTAGCATAATACCAACATAAATACCAAGGATATAACAACCATAGAATCAACATACAAACAAGTATATTAGTCATGAGAGAACAAGGGTAAATACCTCTTATTGATGTATGCAAAGGAAAAATAGGTTTTGGACTTCCATGTTCCCCCCGACCATAGATTGGTTGAACCAAATCTCTCTTTAGCCAATCACCCCTGTGCCCTATTCCAAGCATGAATGTGGGACTTCTAGCCAAAAATCAACCAGGGATTCAGAGGCTACACCACCTCACCCTCATTAATAGAACCATACTTTACCACAATCCACACCAATCACTAGGCCATAAGCCATAAACATACAATACTAATATTTACCACAATCCATACAAGATCATTAGGCCAGCACAAGCATCAATGCCACCAAATCTCTTCACATAAAGAGTGAGGAATTTGTTTTTATCAACCTCTTGGTTTTACCATGTATCCCACCATTACTGTTTAAGGGATTCCTAGGCCTATGAGGTCTTCACCCTTTGGGATTTACCATATATCCCAACTCGAGATTCCTAGTCCCAATCAAGGGTACACACCACTAATATTTATCGTATATCCCAACTTTACCGATCAAGGGATTCCTAAGCTTAATCGAGGTGTTCAAATTCGGGCTGGCCATTACAGTATATATTTCAAGTTCTTTAGGTCCATTACTATCCCTTCTTCCGAAACTACATGGCCCAAATATTGTATTTTTCTTTGATAAAATTCACATTTAAAATTTTTTTCATATATTTGATTCTCTCTTAGGCTTATGAGTACCATCTCCAAATGTTTCTTGTGTTCTTCAAAAGTGTTATAATATATTAATATATATCTTCAAAAAAATATGAAAGAAATTTATCCTGGAATTTATTGAAAATGCAAATCATTAAACACATGAACGTCGCTGGTGCATTCATGAGCGCAAAATGTAGTACTGTGAACTCGTAATGGTCGTAAGGAGTTATGAATGTTGTATTCGATATATCCTCCAAATTTCTTAACTCGCGATATCCTAATCCAAGATCTATCTTGCAAAATATTGGTGCCCCCCTTACATGATCGAAAATTTCATCAATCGTGGATTAGGGGTATTTGTTCTTGACTATTAGCTTATTTAAATCGATGTAGTTTATAAATAGCTTGAAAATTCCTTCCTTATTTTTGATGACAAGAACAAGTGCCCCCGATGGGGATACACTAGGTCTTATATAACCTTTTTACAACAGTTCTTGTAATTTGATTGTCAACTCCATCAATTCTAAAAATCTCATTCGACAGGGAGCTTAATTGCACACTGGCGCAACCCCATGTATGAGAACTATTTAGAAATATGTATCTTTTTGGGAGGTAAGCCAGAATTTCCTCTCGAAACAAATCAATAAATTTTTTAACCACCTCTAAATCCTCCAAGGCTTTTTTTTTTCCTTTCAATTGATCTTTTATTTTGATAGAAAAAAGATGACAACCCCTCTTGGTAGCCTACTTAAGTTGTAGGGCTGATATATATTGTAAAGAAATAGGACTAACTATTTCCCTATTTATTTGTCGCCTCTCGTCGTTTGTTACACAAGTCATCATTTTCTGCATACAGTTTACAAGGGCTCGGTGTTTTTCCAGCCAATACATACCTATCAACACATTGTATGAACCCAAAGGTAATATTTTTAAATTCATAGAATTTGGCTTCCCATCCAATTCCACTGTGCAATATTTAATCATGTTGGTAACTCTTTTTTTGGCTCATGTGGCCAACTATAGTATCCAAGGGGTCTTATATTTTCAGTTACCAATTTACAACTTTCTATGATTTTAGGACCACCATAACTTTGACCAGCTCTTGGATTAATTAATATTGAAACAATTTGGTTACAAATTTCACCTTGAACTTCCACCATGGTGGATTGGGGATTTGCCTGATGTTTCTCTAACATGGGCCACATCATTCACGGTAGAGGCTTCTTTCACATTTTTAATATTTTGAACAAATCTCTAGTTATAAGGGAAATTTTGCAAGATATCAGGCTCCCTACAACCCCAACACTTCAATGGATCATTTTCTTTACCATTGGATCCTTTACTCAGATCAACTAGATTTAATCCATTTTGAATTGGAGTTCGTAATTTTTGGGGTTGTCCATTATTTTTGTTAAAATTTTGACTTTGTCTTCCCTTACCATTTTATCTCGCCTATCCATTATTTTCTCACCTCATCGAGATTTTCTGCATTATCATATTCTATCTGATCTTTAAAGGATAGTGGAAGAGAACTTATGAATCATTGAATTTTGGTATTTTCCTCTTTAATATAACGAACATACCGCAACAAGTGGGTGAATTTTGTTATTATCTCACCCATGGTCGTCTAACCCAAATTTAACTCTAGAAATTCTTTAGTGCAGTCATCAAAATAACATTTTATGATATATTTTGTATTTAAATACTAGTCGAGACTCTTTGCAACTGATCTCCTTCACGTGTAGACAATGAACTATCCATACTTCTTCCCACCATAATGATGCTTTCCCCTGCAACTGGTAGGTGGAAAACTTATTTTTAAACCCTTGTGTGTAGTTAAAAACTTGTAACTAATGGTTAATGTTTAAAAACCATGATTCTGTCACTTCCTTCGACTCCCCATCATAAGTTGGAGGCCTAGTCTTCTTAAATTCTCCATGCAATTCCACCTTTGGTTTCTTTTCGATTCTATTCTCAGCTTTGGACGAGATTTGTTCCCCTTCTTCAACCAATATATTTTTTTTGTCTACCTCGTCTTCAAAGTGTCTCCTTCTAATAATTTCCTCTTTATTTGTTTCATCCCTTTCCCCTTCTGGTGTGTTCTAGTTGAGTCGGTTTGATAAATTTCTTATCACTTGTTCTTGTTCCGCATTTTCCTTCCGTAATATTTCTTGATCCGTTCGGAAATTAGCTAACTCATTTTGTAATTCCCTCATTATATTCATCAATTATCTTGTTGGAATTTAGGCTTGCTGCTCCAAGTGTACATATATTTCATCTTCTCCGGCAAGATTTCCTTCTAGAAATTCTTCCATAACGTATTTGTCCCATCTATAGAAAAATGGAAATTTGTAATTTTCCTTGTGTAACATACAGAGTACCTATTAGTGACAATGGAAATCATGGTTGGACAAGGTCTCCATTTTGGAAACCTGGCTATGATACCACTTTGTCACGTGGGCATAATTCTAACCCTCATTCATTAAAAAAAAAAAATAGTAATAATAATAATCCCGAGACTATCGGAAGTTAAAATAAAAAAAGAAACAACCTGTCTATTCACGTTAATCTTTCGACATAATATAACTATGTTTTTCCTACATTAAAAATTGTTTGTTATTTCCTTGGTACAAATTATAATGTGTGCTTACATTTGCGTTACGATATTGGTTACAAATTGTTCCTTTCCCCATCTTCACAAAGTAATACACTCCTATAACATTACATTTCAGGAACAAGTTATAACAAAAAAAATAAAGTGTTATTGGTTGCATGAGAAGCCTTCACACACATTTATGTATATTTTAATAACATCTCGGTTCAATCCCATTCTCATATTAATGTATTACGAAACCAAATTCCTATCCTTGGGATCTTGCTACTTGTGGTTGAATTTTCATGGTACACCCTATGCCATGCTCTTATGCTCTTGGGACCATTTGAAAAAGATATTAGAAAATTTTTCACCTAACCTTATGTTAGCAAATTTATTTATTAAAACCATTTGTGAACCCTCTACAACCCTTGGGTAAGCTTGTTGGAAATTTTGAGGCATCAAAATAAATGACTCAGACTTGATCATCCAACGGCAACGTAACTACTTGAGCGGTCGTCGAGGGTTTCGACCATTTTGCATACTACAGAAGGAGAAACCCTTTTATCACTGGTTTGGGTTTTTTAGCTTAAGGAATAAAATGAGTTGGCCAACCCTAGGTAGGGCACAACTGGAAGCACAAGAGGAGCCTAGCTCGCCAGTCATACCATCTCCCTTTTGGTCGAGCTATTTTCCTATTTCCCCACTAGGTTTTCCCTTAACTGTTTTAGCTAAATTGGATCAAGGGTTTACGATACTAGTTTAATCCAATTTTTTTTTTTTTTTTTGTATTTTCCAGGACTATACTACGCAAATTCCTTTCAACCCTCTGTTGTGATCACCTGAGGTGCACAATTACATTAAAGGTAAACATTTCCCTATTTCCTAGTTCTTCTCTTATGCTACAACTTTGACTTAATACCCTCATTTACAAGAGCGAATTAATCTTTAATGTTTTTGTGTTACCCTTTATTTTCTTTGCAACTGTTAAAATTTGGCTTTTCCCTCCGCCTAGGGTTCATCTTTGTCATTATTCTCATAGCGATATACTTCTTCCTTCAGCGACATACCTCTTTTCACATTAAAATTTTCTGGTTTACCCTTGTAGAGTTTTCTACTTGAGGATGATTTATGTTGACTTACTCTAACCTTGACCCTTATTTCTTGGCTAGGTGTCTCCATATGTCGTAGGGCCATTGTAACATAGTTATTGTAAATTGTCCTTGGTTCAATGTTTCGTTTGAACTCTTTTCCAGGTTGCAGCTTATACCTTTTTTATTAATTGTGATTATTTTATGGTTGTCTACTACATCCCTGCCATATCTAAATCTAGAGGAAATTTGGAATTATTAATAAATACAGTTTTAATGGTAAGGATTTACCCACTTAGGAAACCCTTAGGATTCTAATTTTTCCAGGGTTGCACTATATTTTTTTTAGAAAGAACTCTGACCGTTCTAGCCTTGACCGTCTTCTTGTATAGAGTTAAAATCTTTGCTAAAATTTGTAATTATTACTGAGATATCTGCATGCAGTGCTTGTCTATTTCCTACAGAGGAATTACCATGAATTTTCGACCAATCTTGGAATGAAACTCTTAAAGGAGTGCCTAACAATGTAGACCCATGTATTTTGTTCTCGTTAAAAAATCATATTAGATATCATGTTATAGTTAACACCATTAGTCATATTTCCATATATGTGTGTGTGTGTGTGGGGTAGAAATACTAGAGGCCTCCATGGTTATTTTATTTTGAAGTATAAGCTCTTGGTTCTGATTTATCTTATTTTTGTTTCCAACAATAAGATAATACATTCTAATAAATGTGGATAAAGAAAAATAATATTTCTGTTTCCTGTTGTTATTTTCTTTCTGTAATCAGCATCAACTCTATTAGTGTAGCTAAAACAGTTTAGGGATACATTAGCTAACACTCCATTTCCACAGACCGTGCCGACTGCTGAGGAGTTGACTACAAGCTATTGAAAATTTTTAACGCTCTGATCACATGTTGGAATTTATGGTTATTCCGGAACAACTGAGAGGTAACAAAAATTCCTCTTATAACACAAAAATAATAATAAAACCAATGTGTACAAAGAGATGGAGTAAAACTCTATTTCATTTATACAAAAAAAACTGTTACAAAATACAATCTTTCACGATAACTACAGTTCTAGATTACAATAAAAACACTTCTCACTGTGTTTTTCATTTTCTACCTTTAGACAGTCTTCTGTTACTGCTACACCCAGTCTCTGTTGTGACAACACATAGTCTTCTGTTGCTACTACAAACATCTTCCTTTGCGGAAACACCCAATCTTAGTTGTTTCTGCACACATAGAGTTAGTTGCTGCTACACACACAACATTCTTTTGCGGCAACATACAGTTTCAGTTGTGGCAACACACAGAGCTTGCTTTGCTGCTACAAAACACAACTCTTCAAGATTTCTCTGTTTTCTACTCTCTATGTCTTCACTATTTAACACACGATCTCTATTATACTAGCAACATTATCATAATACTGTTATCTATTACATATATATTGTAAACATATTATGACCTAAACTTTAAAATTCAAAATTCAAACATTGTCCTATCGCACCTTTTAAATTTCGTTAGGTGAATTATGTTAAGGCGGAAGGTAACATGGTGCAGACCACGATTTGATGGATTGGGAGATGGATGCGGCTAGGTTGCTGATGCATGGATTTAAACCCAGAAATTTAATGCACGATTGAGTGCAAATATAGATTAAGACTTTGTTGTTGCTATCATTCAAAAACTCACATCAAAATTAAATCTTGTTGTCCTGCTTCTTAGGTTTGCAGTTGGAATTAATTTCCAACACTCCCCCTTAATTATAACTGCTACTATCTTTCATACCCAGACATTCTCTGAGATAATTAAAAATTTTCTACCCCAATGGTCTTGTCAAAATATCAGCAAGCTTCTCTTCTGTTTTGCAGTTCTTTAGAACAATTTCTCCATTGCTCACCAACTCTCTGATGTACTGATATTTTGCATCAATTTATTTTGTCCTCTTGTGAAACACTGAATTCTTGGATAAAGATATAGCTAAGCTATTATCACAATACACTGTTGTGCCTTTTACCTATTCATGAGACAAACTTCTTAACATTCTTCTCATCCATACTACTTGACATGTTGTTGTTGCAGCTGCCACATACTTTGCCTCTACTATTGATAAATACACAATTGGTTGTTTCTTATAATCCCATGAGATGGCTCTTGATATCATATGGAAAACATATCCAAAGGTGTTTTTTCTGTCATCTATAATTCCAGCCCAGTCACTGTTAGTATATCCAATCAATTCAAAAATGTCTGAAGTGATGTATAAAATTACATACATCTTTGTTCCTTTCACATACCTTAGGATTCTCTTTGGTGCTTGCCAATGTGCCTCCTTTCGCCTTTCCATAAATCTGGAAATTAAACTCACAACATGCATAATATCTGGCCTATTTTTAGTCAAATACATAAGGCTGTCAATTATGCTCTTATACAAACTTGGATCAAAATCCTTGCCGATGTCTTCTTTACTTAACTTCAATCCCATCATTATAGGAGTAATTGCTATTTTGTAATCTTGCATGTTAAATATTTCCAAAAATTATTTAACATACTTTGCTTAAGAAATAAAAATCTTATTTTCATTTTTCTCTACTTCTATTTCTAAGAAGTATCTCAGCAATCCCATATCAGTAATTTCAAATTCATCCTTCATAACTGTTTTAAAATTATCAATGAGGTAAGCAGCATTACCTATGAATATCATATCATCAACATACAAAAAAAAAATGAGCATATTACCATCTTTCTCCTTGATGTATAACATGGGTTCTCCTTCACATTTCTCAAACCCATTTTCCAGTAGATAGGCATCTATCCTACTATACCATGCTCTTGGTACTTTTTTCAGCCCATACAGAGCTTTCTTCAATTTGCATACCTTGTGCTCTTGGCCTTCTTTCTCACAGCCCAGAGGTTGTTCAACATAAACCTCTTCCATCAATATTCCATTTAAGAATGTTGATTTCACATCCATTTGGTAAACTTTCCACTTATGTTGTACTGCTATGGACGACTCTCCTCTCACTATTTCCATTCTTTCAACTGGTACAAAAGTTTCCTCATAGTCTCTTCCTTGTTGCTGCTTGTAGCCTTTGACAACAAGTCTGGCCTTATGCCTTTCAATATCACTTTCAACATTGCTTTTGGTTTTATAAACCCATTTCACTCCAATTACTTCTTTTCCTTTCGGGAGATCAACTAATTCCCATGTTTTATTCTTCTCTATTGCATTTATCTCTTCATCCATAACATCTATCCATTTATTATATTTTACAACTTCTTCAAAATGAATATGATATTCTACATGACAATATAATGAAAATGAAGAGTTCATGTCTTCTTCTTGGTCATAGATTTCATTCAGACTTTTGAATCTAGTTCCTCTTTCAATTGTTGAGCTTGTGGTTGGTAGAAGCACTCAAATATGCTCTTTGTGATGTGCTTGGAGAAGAATTTTCATCACTTCTCAAGGGTGTTCTCATACCAGCTTGTGGTGTCCCTTGTTGTCCTTGTGTTGGTGGAGGTGGTGCTGCTTATGAGGGATGACTTTCATCCATTTCTTCCTCATCTTCGTCATGAGACAAACAACTTTTCACATTCATTGTTTTCTCAATGCTTCCATCACTAGCTTCTTCCTTAATAAATTGTACATCACTGTTTATCATAAAATTCTTGGTAGATGGGTTATACAATCTGTATGCTTTGGATTCTTCATTGTATCCAACAAATATGCACTTCTCCCCCTTACTGTTCAACTTCTTTCTCAACTGATCTAGAATGTGTGCATGAGCCACACAACCAAAAACTCTCATGTGTGTGACAAACTATTTTATGCCACTCCATTATTTTTCCAGAACTCTATTCATAACACTCTTTGTTGGAAATTTATTCAAGAAATATGTTATACAATGTACAAATTTAGCCCAATATTTATTTGGAAAATGTTTGGCCTTCATCATGCTTCTTACCATGTTCATGATGGCTTCGTTTTTCCTTTCAGCAACTCCATTTTGTTGTGGTGTATACCTTGCTGTAAATTTCTTGTGCATTCCATTTTCTCTGCAAAGACACAGAAATTCTTTGGTGATATATTATCCTCCTCTGTCTGTTATTAAGCCTTTAATATGTTTCCCACTTTGATTCTCAACAAGAGATTTAAAGTGGCAAAACTTTTCAAGCACTTCACTCTTCAACTTCAAGAAATATATCCATGTTTTTCTTATGTAATCATCAATGAAGGTCAGCATATAGTGGTTGTCTTCTAATGATGATGTTTGCATTGGTCCACATAAATCATAATGGATTATTTCTAAGGGTTCTTTTTCCCTTATGCTCTTTCCTGATGGAAAGCTTTCTCTATGTTGTTTGCTCAAGATGCAATCTTCACATAGGCTGTTTGGTTTCTCAATCAATGGGAATCCCTTTACCATTCCTTTACTATGCAACAAATTCAGACCTCCAAAGTTGAGATGTCCAAATCTCAAGTGCCATAACCACTTTTCATCTTTTTCTTCTCTTTGGAATGTCTCTTGTGTTACTGATGCCATTGCAGCTCCTTTCTTCAAATATTCTCTCATATTAAGAGGAAAAATTATGTTTCTTTTCATCTTTACTTGTTCAACCCTCTGCTTGCTTGGTGGTATGTCCATGATGATACATACATCATCCTCAAAGAATACATTATAGTATTTTTGAATGAGCTGTCCAATGCTCAAAAGGTTACACTTCATACCAGGCACATAGTAAACATCGGATATGGTTTTTCTATCTCCTCTCTTTGTAAAAACACTCACTCTGCCTTTTCCCATGACAGAGACCTTACTATCTGTCCCCAATTTTACTTGAAACTTTACAATTTCATCTAACATGAAGAACATAGAAATTTTTCGAGTCATATGGTTGCTACATCCTGAAACTAGAAACCATATATCTTGACTTTTCTCTACAGCCAAATTACATGCTAAAAAAAAAAAATTCTTGACTGAGATGCTCTTTAGTAAATTTAGAACTGGGTCTATTACCCATGTCAGTTTGTTTCTTTCTACATTCATTGGCATAGTGGCCGTACTTCTTATAGTAATGACATTGGACTGGGGAATTATCATACCTTTGTCCATGTGCTTAATTTTTTCCACCTTGTTGGATGTTACCTTGGCTTTGATTGTTTCCCCTTCCACTAGTACTTGCAGGGTTGTTTCTTCCTTCTCGGTTCTGGCTTCTGACTCTACCTTTTCCTCTGTAGTTTGATATGCCTTGACCTATTCCTTTTCCAAAGGACATTTGGGTCTTGAAGGCATGATCCAAAGATGACTTTGATGTTCTACTCAATCCTTGTTCATGTGTCATCAATGATGCATGATGCTCTTCAAAAGTAAACAATGAGAGATTCTTTGTCTCTACAATGGTTGTTACTATCACATCAAATATTGAGAGTAAGCTCTGCAATAATTTCTGCAATATTATTCTCTCTTCTATGGTCTCTCCATGAGATCTCATTTGGGTAACCAACCCAATCAACAATGTGAAGAATGATTCTATTGTATGATACTCTTTCATGCAAATGACTTCAAAATATCTTCTCATTAATTGAAACTTTGTTGTGTTTACCTTCTCCATACCTTGATAGGCTGTCTGGAGGGTATCCTATGCATCCTTGGACTTCTTTGCTGCTACAATTCTTGGAAATATGTTTTCATGCTCTACCTGATAGAGACAGAAGAGGGCTTTTGAGTCATTCTTTCTATTACTCTTCAGCAAATCTTTCTCTACTAGTGTTAAGGCATTAAATTCTTGTTCATCTGCGGGTTCTTCTAAACCATCTTCAACTAGCTCCATAAATCTTGAGAGACAAACATGGCTCTCATTGTGATTTCCGAATAGTCATAGTTCTTCCCATTGAACTGTGGGAGTTGAGTATTTCACATACTCATGCTTTTGCTGGCTCCTACCATTGCTAGCTTACTGAACTATGCTAAAAACTTGACTATGTTTCTTAAAAAAATAATAAATCTGTTTTGGATAAATACCTGACTTTGTTGACCCTTCACTCTGATGGAGAAAACTTCAACAAACTTCTTCTTCCTTCCTTTAGCATATTTGGTAAATGCAAAGAGCCTAGACTAGCTCTGATACCATGTTGAAATTTGTAAAGCTCTAATAACGTGTTGGAATTTCTGGTTATTCCGGAACAACTGAGAGGAAACAAAAATTCCTCTTCTAACATAGAAATAAGAATAAAACCAATGTGTACAAAGAGATAGAGTAAAACTCTATTTCATTAGAACAAAAAAAACGGTTACAAAATAAAATATTTCATTAGAACTACAGTTGTGGATTACAATCAAAATACTCCTCACTATGTTTTTCATTTGCTACCTTCACACAGTCTTTTGTTACTGCTACACCCAGTCTTTGTTGAGGCAACACATAGTCTTATGTTGCTGCTACACATAGTTTTATTTCCGGCAACACCGAGTCTTAGTTGTTTCTACACACACAACGTTAGTTTCTGCTACACACGCCATGTTATTTTGAAGCAACATAAAGTTTCAGTTGTGGCAACACACAGAGTTTGCTTTGCTGCTACACAACACAATTCTTCAAGCTTTCTCTGTTTTCTACTCTCTTTGTATTCACTGTTTAACGCACAGTCTCTATTCTACCAGCAACATCATCATAGTACTGCTATCTAGTACATATACATTGTAAACATATTATGACCTAAAACTTTAAAATTCAAAATTCAAACTTTTTCCTATCGTGCCTTTTAAATGCAGTTAGGTGAATGATGTTAAGTTGGGAGGTAACGTGGAGCAGACCACTATTTTATGGATCGAGAGATGGTTTTGACTAGGTTGCTGATGCAGGGATTTAAACCTAGAAATTTAATGCACGATTGAGTGCAAAGATAGATAAAAACTTTGCTACTATTGTCCTTCAAGAACTAACATCAAAATTAAATCTTGTTGTCCTGCTGCTCAGGATTGCAGTTGGAATTAATTTCCAGCAAACGCTGATAGCGAGTGGCCAGCCCTTACACTGGTCACGCAAGATATTTTTTTTAAGAAAATAATTATAAATAGTAAAGAAGGAATAAATATGATTCCAGTAACTGTTAACTACTAACTCCTCCCTTAGATAGGTCATTTTATTCTCTTATTCAACTTAATATTTCTTAAATCCCTTCTTCATCTTCATACTTATAAAATTTTCACATTCCTGCAAGCACATCCCCCTAGAGTATATACAAAACAACATACATACACCTATGATTACCCTTTTTTGGCAAGAGTAGAGATTAAATCAACACAGCAATTATGATACTTATCTCAATATCACTGACATGTGCCAAGGCTACTTTAGGCTTCCCAACACTAAGTCGGTTTACCACCCGACTTCCCCCAAGCTCTAACCATTTTTTCAGCTAGGAACAACACCATTCACATGCCGAAGAAGTCTTAAACTTTAACCCCCCGTTGTACTCTGTTCCTAATGGTATCACAACAACATTTATTTCCCACTGGTAACTTGGAAGTCATTGTATTTTTCTCGCACAATGGCTCTAAGATGAGAGTACACAGTTAATGGTGTTTATCTCCAGCCATTAGCACTTTACCCAAACTTTCTATGATTTCCTCAACAGCTTGATGTTGTTTGTGATTTCCTCAATAGCTTGATGTTTTTTTTCTTCAGCCATCTCCTTCCTTGGGCTACTGATTTTCAATTGCTATTTTTTTTAGCTATACATTTTTTTTCTATTATTTCCTAATTTCTTGATATATAACTAGCTCTTCCAACTATCCTCTCACTAAAAAAGGATTTCAACTAAAAGAGTTCCCTGGTGACCCTTGTCACATTCTCTATAAATATTTTATATTTTTTAATGAACAGACAACATATTCACTTCATAAATTTAAGTGCTCATATACAGCTGTAACATGTTGTAACATATACACATGACTAAAGTTAAGTGCACATATACAGTTGTAACATATACACATCACTGATTTCCCTTGTCACATTCTCTATGAATATTGTATATATATATATTTTATGAACATATAACATATTCATGTCATAAATTTAGGTGCACATATACAGTTGTAACATATACACATGAATGATTCTCATTTCTAACTTATCATTCAAAATGCATAATTCCTACCACTTTTAAATTGTTTAAGTATTCAAATTAATTCATAAAGCTTTGAGTCATTTCACCAATGAAATTACGAAATATTTCTAAGTACTAAGTGAATAGACAAATTGGGATATGTCAACTTTACTTTGATTAAAGACTTCATAATTTTTTATTTATTTTTGATAATTTGGTTATGCCTTGCTATTTTCTATTTATCTTTTCAAAGCAGGTTATAGAGATAAAAAATTTGCGGCCTCAACCTGCCCATAGGAAACTAGGTCTATTAGCCACCTTAATGCTTTAAAAGCCATCCAAAACTAAAAAGGTTTCATTCTACGTCTTGTTTCATACGTTATCTGACTATTTAATTTATTATCAAAGTAATTGTTTGGACCTATAGTCCTTTGTAGAAAACAAAAATTCATACTATTAAAGAAACTAAACTTCTATCCATATGAAGATTCAATTGGGGCAGGATCCTTTGTAGTGGATCCTGGCATGTCATCTTGTTGCAGTAATTGAATCTGCTTCTCCATTCTTCCAATACGATCATCAATTCTGCCAATGCAGTCAGTGGCTTGGTACTGAGTAACCTTGATGTGTTGCAACTGATTATCAATATCTTGCAGTTGATCTAACATCTTTGGTTCCGGCTTCTCTCTGGTAGGATGAAAACTCTACATTACCTTGTCTATAAAACATTTAACAATCCAATACATGTGGACTGTTTTATTAAAAAGAGATAGGCGGCCTCTAGTATTTCCAGGATCAATCACAAAGTCCAGAATCTCTTCTTCTGCATCGCTGTCTTCCTCATTTTGCTGGATTTCTCTCTCCCATCCATGTATTTCCTATCTGACCTGTGATGAATTTTCAAGTGAATAAGTGGTGGAGAGGTTCATTAACACCTCTTCCTTTGTCTTCCTCCCTCTTTTCCTATTCTTCTCTGTTGGTTGCACCATCTTCTATTTCTCTTTATCAGTTGTATGGGCTGACAAATTTCTTGTTTTCCTCTTGACCATTGTGAGCTGAGTTATCGGTAGCCTATGCTCTGGGATGAGAACAAGAAAATAAGAAAATGAAATAACAATTAAACTTTGGAAGTTGATGCCCATAACAGCTTTTGGATGGTTCTGAAGCTCCTCGACGTCAGTATGAATCCGTTAAGTCTGAATATAATAAAGAACCCAGTGAAATACCAAGCACCTACGAAAAAATGTTATATGAACAAGACTGCTTGGAAGGCGACGAGGTTGAGACAACATATGACCAATAATAGAGTATGCCCAGACCTGTAACCCCCGGTAATGTCTCCTATGAGTTTTCACCAATATATTAAAACTTCCCCAGCTATCAAACCCTAGGCTAAACAATGCTTTCAACAGAAAACTGAATCTGTTGACCTTGACAGAAAATCTTAAATTCGTAACCAGAAAGCAGGGTATACAACTCTCACCTTGTAAACTGCAGCAGACATTCCTATCGGCATTATGGGTATTGGAATAATCCACCATGCAACCTCTGGTTTTGAAAATTAAACAAGGATGATGCCTCCTACTGTCATGCGTAAGGTTATTGGACTCGTTAAAGCAAGGGTCACGGAAGCAGGGCGCGACCACTGGTAACTAAACTAACACAGACCATACAAAACAACTATTGGAAGGATTTCCTAACTTGTTCTTAACCAGATACATTTCCCCAATTTTGGTGATGAGCATGGATTTAGGAAGGAAAAGTACATACCCCAGTAGAAATAGGAGCCTGATGCTGATGAAGACTGCTACCGTCCTTGTACTCCTCTATGCGTAAGCTGCAATGGATGTTTCACTACCTTTGTTATTCCTTAAACTGGTTCGAAACCGTTTTGCGGGATTGATGTTTCCCTCTCGACTCTCTGACAGCACGGGCTATCTTTCCCTTCCTCGCAGCACTACCTTATCGGTCACGCGCCTCCATAGTATCTTGCGCACTGGGTTCATTAATTTGCATAAAGTGGAGAGGCCACTTGGCCACTTTTCTGATAGCCAGCCACCGTTTAATGATCACCCCAATTGGGGGACTTTATAAATATCAAAGTTTAAAAGACTTTATAAATATTTTAAACTTTGATTTAAAAAAAAAATTAATTGTTTAATGATAATCTTACTAGGTGGTATTTGGAAATATTCTTTGATTAAAGACTTTCGAAATATTTTAAAATTTGATTAAATTTTTTTTAATTGTTTAATGATAATCTTGCTGGGTGGTATTCTGAAATATTTATGAGTAGTTATATTCTGAAATATTCATCAAATATACAATATTTGAAAATATTCCTGAAATGTGTAATATGGCCCCTGCTAAACTACCGACTCCATCTGTACATAACGTCCTTCTCAGGTGTTTGTTTTTTCTTCATAAATTTGCTAGACTACCGAATCCATTTGTACACCACGTTCTCTGGTGTTTTTTTTTCTTCAGAAATTTACCTGACGCTCTCTGCTCTTTGTTTTTTCTTGAGAAATGCTCCTTGTTTTTCTTGAGAAATTTTCCACACTGAATTATTTAGTAAGTTTTTTTTGAAGTTTTGTTTTTCATAAGAAATTTTCCACACTGATTATTTGGTAGTTTTTTTTAGAAGTTAGATTCCTTTGATGGTAGTTTTTTAGAAGTTAGATTCCTTTGAAGCTTTACAATAGCATTGTCTATAACAGAAAATATTTTTTTTTAACTGAAAAATTATTCCTAAAAAACTTACAAGCAAATAATTTTTTTAACTGAAAAACTATTCCTAAAATATTTAGGAGCAAATATTTTTTTTAACTGAAAAATTATTCCTAAAGAAACTCAGGAGCATACATAGTCATGTTCTGTTCAATATTAGACCACAAGATCTATGAGAACAAATTTTCCCAACTAATTATTAAACCACATTTTTTGGACTACATTCTTTAATAGTTAATAAATTAATTAGTAGCTATTGCCTTGGCTTATTATATACAAGGCATTTGATCCATCTTTCTCATTAGTAAGTTTTTCCACACCGTCATTTACCACATTCTTTGGACTACATTCTTTAATAGTTAATAAATTATTTAGTAGCTATTGCCTTGGCTTATTATATACCACGCATTTTATCCATCTTTCTCATTAGTAAATTTTTCCACACCGTCAGTATTTTTTTTACTTATAAAAGTTTTCTATAAGTTATATATTTATAAGTTCTATATTTATCTGCTGTGGATAGCGCACAGATATTTAATCTTTTTACTTAAAAACTATTGTTGATGACCTGGACATAGCACATCTTTGTCATAAGAGTTTAGGAATTTATTTAAATTAATATTATGTTAGATTATTATTATTTTAAATTCCAACCATATGTATTAGAACTATAAAATATTTTTTTTTTCAAATATAAATCTTTCTCATAAAATTGTGAAATGATTAAAATAATTAACAATCTCATTTGTAATAATTTTATATTTAGGTATGTTACCGGTCTAATTCAAAGTGATTAAAATAATTAACAACTTCATTTTTTCCTTTTCGAAAGCAGGTAAAGTATCACGCGCAGCGTCTCCACCAATCATTATTGTTCGAGACAAATTCAATGGTGTGTTGTACAAATTTGATGCATTGTGAAGTATAAATTAATATTAACAAGTATATGAGACTCACAGGAGTGAAGTAATAGGAATAAAGTAATAGTTATAGTAGTTAGTAAATCTCCACGTGACATTAACCAAATTTTTATATACAAACTAGATATATATTTATTTTAATAGTATTATTATAGAGAGAATACATTTATTTATTTATTGTAATTTATATTTTAAGTGAGGTAAGACAAATTCAATGGTGTGTTGTACAAATTTGATGTATTGTGAAGTATAAATTAATATTAACAAGTATATGAGACTCCCATGAGTAAAGTAATAGGTATAGTAGTTAGTAAATATCCTAGTGACATTAATCAAATTTATTATATACGAAATTTGAAATATATTTATTTTAATAATATTATTCTATATTATTTATTTATTGTAATTTATTTTTTAAGTTAAATAATATTATATCTTTATCATTATGTTTAAATATATCATTTCAATTTAATGAGGGAATTGAATCACTAACTTCATATTAAGGAGTGTCTTAACAATATCTATGACTTAATAATTTTTATTTTTTTTTAAATTTTAGATATCCTATGAATATGAGGAGAAATGAGGAGCAATCAACATTTGAATATTCATTTAATGCTTAAATATATAATGAAAATAAGTTGAAGTTCATATATATATTCAAAAAAAATTGCCAGAAATATACAAAGTTCATATAACTAGATCAAATCCATATACTTATTATTTACTATTTCAACTTAAGGTGGATGAGGATTTGTTGATTTTTTTTAGTTGATGGACTAGATTGATTCTTAAGGGAATATGTTGAGAAATTTCCTAAGGATTTGATATTATTCCAATTCTAATATTATTTTTATATTATTATCCAATTTTAAGGTCTGACACCCAATTGGTGTATAAGACCCACTTCTTTGTGGGACAAGGGAACTCTAACATAAATTGGTGTATGAGACCCCCTTGTTTGTGGGAAAAGGGATGTCTAACATACTCCGCTATCATACTCTACCCCTCTCTCTTTGAACTTGTGACCTCTTAAGAGGAAATACATGCCCACTCAGGTTGTAGGAGTTCATCATTATTATTTATAACATTCATATATATATATATATATATATATATATATATATATATATATATATATATATATATATATATATATATATTAAAATGGTCCATTACTTCTAGTAAATTTCAAAAAATATATTGGTGTCAAGTGGCTCCCCCACCAATTTCTTAAGGATTTGACATTATTCCAAGTCCAATAAGTTACTCCATGATAAATTCTTCATTATTATTTATAATATTCATTTATATAAGAAAATTTTATTTAGCAAAATGGTTCATTTTACAATAAGATGTGTAATTTTTTTTTCTTAAATTAAAATTACCGAGTAAATTTTTTATACATTGTTAATCAAATAAATGTATGCATTGGTAAGGCATTATTAGTATTGCAACAATTTTTTATTGTATTTATGGAACTTTAGACTATATCAACCAATTCAAATAAACCAAATTCAATCACAATAATATTTTTAAAATGTGTGTAGTAACATACTACTGCACAATCTTCCATATACTTAAATTTTTATAAAATAAGGAAGGCCAAGAGTTATTGGGAAGTGAATCCCAATAGCCTCACCTCCATGTATAAGTACACACACAATATCCATCTAATACACATTGAGTTTTGTGGAGTTACCTCCTGGTCTGACATGGTATCAGAGCCAGTCCCATTTTTGGCATTCCTGCCTTTGCTGTAACTCCCTCATGTTCTGCATTTTTTCAGACTATCGTTGTGCATTTAGTTTTCTGTTTTACTGCTCCTGACATTTTTTACTGCTCCTGGCATTCTGGCACTCCTGGAATAATTCTACAATTTTTTTCTCTGCACATTCTGCCTACTTTTGTTTCTGCACACCACTGTGCAATTTTCTGCTGGTGTGCAATTTTTGCCTAAATTCTGAGCACAGTTAAATTCATTGTATAATTTATTATTTTTACTATTCACATTCATTGCCATTCGCCTCCCTCACGGTCAGGCTCACCTCTCTTCCCCACCCGCTCCCTCACAGTCTCTCTCAACCTCTCAGCCCCATCTCCCTACTCTCTCACATCACCCATCCCCCTCACCCACTCTCACCCATCCCCCTCACCTCCCTCCCCTCTGCCCTTGACCTTCCCACGCACTCACCCATCACATCACCCCCTCACCCCCCACCCTGCTCTCTCCCTCATAACCCTTACCCATCCCCCTCACCTCCCTCCCCTTGGCCCTCGGCCTTTCCACGCACCCCCTCACATGCTCTCACACATCCCCTCACCCCCTGCCCTGCTCTCTCCCTCACAGCCCTCACCCATCCCCCTCACCTCCCTCCCCTCGGCCCTCGGCCTTCCCACGCACCCCATCGCATAGCCCTCCCTTATCCATTCGGATCCTCACGCCGGCCCCCACTGTCCACTCTCCCCTCCCTCGAACTCTCGCAGCCTTTGCTGCACCTCCCTCCCTGCGTTTTTTTTAATTTTTTCTATTTCCTAGCCATAATATTATTCTATTTTTTTTTACGAAGTTTGTCCTTCCCCAGAAAATACCTTCCCCAGTAATCACTTTCCCTAGAAAATACCTTCCCCAGTAATCACCTTCCCCAGAAATCACCTCCCTCAAATAATACCTCTGTTTATTCCCCAATTTTTGTACAAAAAAAAAAAAAAAAAAAAATTGAGTTTTTTTGCAGAATTGAAAATAGAATTGAGTTTTTACCCAGCAAAGTATTTTATTATTTCAAAAGAATTTATTCTCTCATATATATTGTAGGATTTTTTCTATCTGGGAAGGAGAACTATCCTGAATGGTCTTGGAAAATCAAGCACACTCTCATTTTTAATGAGCTGTGGAGAGGAATTTTTGAAGGAGAAGAAGACTTTCCACCAGCAAAGCCCACTTCAGATAAGGAGATCGCCATTTGGGAAAACAATAACTGCAAGGCCTATGCCTTGATTGCAACTTCCGTAAATGAAGAGGTGAGTCACCATATTACACCATTTTCAAATGCATATCAAGCCTTGAGAAAGCTAAAAGAATTCTATGAATCACATTAAAAACTTGAAATTGCTCAATTAATGATTAAGTTGTTTAGTCTAGAATTGAAAAATGATGATCCTCTTGCATTAGCTTCAGAAGTAAGATCTATCATGCAGGACATTAAGAGCACTAGTGCAGATGTTGACATATCTCCCATATCATATGTTAGGGCTTTGTATCCCACTTACTCACATTATCTTGAGTCATTGCAAACAAATGGAAACCTCGTGAAAATCACTTTTGAGTCCCTTGAGAAAAATTTTGCAGAAAGAGAGAACGATTTTGGAAAGATGACAACCCCTTTGTCTTCTGAAGAGGCTGTATTCTTTTCACATAGAGAGAAGAGTCATGCTCAAGATTATTCTAGAGGAAGAGGTGGCCGAAGAGGAAGATGAAGAAGAAATTTCAGAGGAAGGGGGGGCAGACAAACTCAAACTGAAAAATATGATCTTCATTGCATACGCCACAATAAAGACTAGCATGATGCATCTACATGTAAGCTGCCTTGGGATAAATTTGAGCAATAAAGGAATCAAGAAAAAGGTAAAAATCATGATAGAGACAAAGGTAAAGCACCTAAATCCGATCATTATGTTGTACCACATTGTAACAATGGAGTAACTGAAGACTTGTTTGATGTTTCATTTACTTCTTGGAGAAATGATTGGTTGTTAGATTCAAGAGCAACATGTCACATGAAATTTAGAATTTTTTTTTTTAAAGAATTTACTGAAAAAGTTGATGGAGCAGTGTACTTCACAAATAATTCTAAACTCAGGCCATCAGGTATTGGCACAATCAGGCTTAAGTTGCCTGGTCTTCCAAATCATCTTCTACATGAGGTTCTATACCTCTCTAAGTTGAGGATAAACTTTTTTTCCTTGGTATACATATGCTAGTAAGGACACTCCATTCACATGTTCAATGGCAAGGTTGAGGTCAGAAAAGCATCATATCGCTCACTTGTCATGGAGGGAATAGAAGAAGGAAGACTCTTGAAACTGCAAGGTTCCTCTGCTCATGAACAAAACTTTGCATTCAGTTCACATTATGATGAAGGTACATTCCCATCAAGTCTTTTATGGCATGCTAGATTTGGACACTTAAACTATGACAGCCTTCGATTGTTGAAGAAGAAAGGTTTTAATGGATTGTCTACAATTCCTAGGAAACTTAAGCAATGTGATGCTTGTATTCTAGGAAAGCATAGCAAACAGCCATTTCATGATTCACATTCCATAGCACATAGAAAACTTGAGATTATTCATTCATATTTATGTGGCCCTATGCCTGTTTCTTTTGCAAATCGAAATAAATATATGATGAAATTTATTAATGATTACACCAAAATGTGTTGGGTTTACTTATTGAAGAACAAGTCTGGTGCTTTTCAAACATTCAAGAATTTTCATGCATGGATTGAAAATGATGCACAAACTCATATTGACTCTTTACGTACTAATAATGGTAAAGGATACACTTCAAATGAATTTTAAAATTATCTTCGTCAAAATGGGATCAAACATCAAACAACCGTGCCCTATAATCCCCAACAGAATGGTATAGCTGAAAGAATGAACATGACAATTTTAAATATGGTTCACTCCATGATGTTTTTTAAGAATGTAAAATTGATGTTTTGGGTTGATGCAGTTCTATGTGCTATATACATAAAGAATAGGTGTCCTTCAAATTCAATCAGAAACAAAACTCCTTATGAAATGTGGCATGGCCACATTCCTTCGGTAAAGCATTTCAAGGTCTTTGGTTCCACCTATTATAATTTGATACCCAAGGTACAAAAGAATAAAATTGGTGCTAGAAGTCGAAAATGTATCTTCTTGGGGTATTCCAATACCTCCAAAAGGATATCGTCTCTATGACGAAGTCAATAAGAAGTTTTTAATAGCAAGAGATGTCATATTCTTTGAATATTTCAAGGCTGACAATGTTGTTGAGCGGCAACTCGATTGCCTGGATGATTCACACATGCAAAGTATTTTCAAGAATTTAATAATCAGATTCCACATCTTGAAGGGGGGATTCCTATACTAAATCAATCTGTGGAATCATTTCCTGAAGCACTCTCTCCCCCACCTGAGGAACCAACCACAGATGACACCTTGAACGATGTGATTGACAGAATTGAGAGATTGAATCTTGATTCAATTCCAACTCATTCAAATGAGCAGACTGGGCCATCTCAAAAAGATCCCCCCCAAATGGCTGACAAAGACACTAGAAAATGTTCATCCTGAAGAGGTTGGAAAGACACGAACAAGAAGTTCCACTAGAAAAAATGAAGGTGATGTAGATAATTCTGATTCACCTGTTGATATGGATATTGCTTATAACTATGAATTGAGTTTTTCTACGGATCATGAACCAAATTCCTTCAAAGAAGGTGCTTCTCATGATGAATGGAATGAAGCGATGCAAAAGGAGTATGATGCATTGATAAAGACTAGCACTTGGAAGCTGGTTGATCCTCCTTTGGGAACCAAACCAATTAGCTGTCAGTGGATCTACAAGAACAAGTACAAAGAAGATGGCTCACTTGACAAGCACAAAGCGAGGCTTGTGGAAAAAGGTTTTGCACATAAAAGAGTGGTCGATTATGAAGAAAATTTTTCTCCCACAGCAAAATGGGCACCATCCGGGCAATCTTTTCCCTAGCAACTCAGAAGGGATGGAAACTCCATCAAATGGATGTAAATACTACCTTTTTGAATGGAGACATAAAAAATAAATTTTTTATGTTACAACCAGAAGGATTTGTTGTGAAGGGCAAAGAACAAAAAGTATGCAAGCTTATAAAATCTTTGTATGGCCTCAAGCAAGCACCGCAAGCCTGGTATGAGAAATTAACTGAGCATCTTCTGAAACTTGACTTCAAACATTTTGACCTTGATGATGCAACTTTGTTTGTTAAGCAAGTTGGAAAAACAGTTGTATATCTTGTGGTGTATGTAGATGATCTTTTGATGACAGGGAACAATGAGAGTTATATTGCATCCATAAAGAAAGAATTGAAGAAAGGTTTTGAAATGACCGATTTGGGTTATGTTCATTACTATCTGGGTATTGAAGTAACTCAACATCCTAAATTTATATTTCTTTCTCAAAAGAATTACATTGGAGATCTTTTGAACAAGTTTGGCATGGATGAATGCAATGCCTTAACCACTCCAATGGAAAAAAACTTGAAGCTCACATCCATTGAAGGGAAGGAATTCGAGGATGCAACGAAGTATAGACAGCTTGTAGGAAGTCTTATCTACCTGACTCCCACTAGACCATACATCTTATTTGTTGTTGGAATCCTCTCCAGGTTTATGCAAAAACCTTGTGAAGGAGATTGGTCTGCTACAAAAAGGGTTCTAAAGTACTTGAAGGGGACTCAAGACTTTAGACTCAAATATACACAGATAGGTGATTTAAGCTTGATCAAATACTCTAATTCAGACTTTGATGGGGAAAAATAAATTGGGGTGTCTACTTCAGGTTATACCATGAGTCTTGGATCAGGAGCTATCTCATGGAGATCACGCAAGCAGTCAGTTCCAGCAGATTCCACAACTGAGGTAGAATATGTGGCAGCAACAGTTGAAGCAACAAAGGAAATTGTGTGGCGCAGGAAAATCCTAGAAGATTTTCATATGAAACAAATGCATTCAACAACACTCATGATCGACAACACTTTTGCAATAAAGTTGGCCAACAACCCGAAGTTCCATGATCGAAAAAAGCACATCAATACAAAATACCATCTGATTCGACATCATTTTCAGGCCAAAACCATCCATCTACATCATTATTCCACAAATGAGTAGACCACAGACATCTTCACCAAAGCACTTGGAAGGGGAAAGTTTGAAAAGTTCAGAACGATGCTTGGACTCACTAACATCCCTTCGGATTAAAGAGGGAATGTCGACACCTAATCCTAAAGAGTCGGGTGAGATTGTATATTATTATAATTTAGTAAATAAGGAAAGCCAAGAATCATTGAGAAGTGAATTCCAATAGCCTCACCTTCATGTATAAATATACACACAATCTCCATTTAATACACATTGAGTTTTGAGAAGTTACCTCTTGGTCTCACAAGAAACCATTGAATTTTTCTTCAACAACCTTAAAAAAAAACAATTCTTGCCATATTCGTGATCGCTAGAAACATCTCGAACAATACAAGGGGAGCTAGTGGCCAAGTATTATTCCATCTCTTTTAGCAAGCCCGGATATCCAGGAGCGATTAGCACGCATTCTTATACATCACACTCTCAATTTCCCAAAACGTGGCTTTACTAGGGGAGGGAGCGGCCTTCATATGAATTTCGTGTGGTGTGAGCTAGTTTAAGACCATGTTTTGTTTGACTAACCCCACCTATTTATAGAATCGCATCTGTGGTACGAGCATGAAATAAGCTCAACTGCAATTTCTTGTATCGTATTGTTTAGTAGTTGTGTTTAATTAATTGCTGGTGGCCGTTGCAATGGGGGCAAGAACATTAGCAGTTTCGATTACTATTACAGAAATGCTAGCATTAATATTTAACCTCTTTCTTCAAGGTCAAGTGGTAAACCCTTGACTGTATTTTATGTATATAAATGAGTGGTCTGTCTGTTTTAACATATTATAAAGAAACATGTGTTATCTTTTGCAGGTGCAGCAATTTGGGTTGCAACGTTTGTGATCCAGAACCAGTGTTCCTTCACAGTATGGGCTACAGGAATTCCTGTAGGTGACGATCAAGCGCTGGGGCAGGTCCAATCATGGAGTGTTCAGGTGCCCGCAAGAACAAGCGCCGGCAGATTTTGGGCACGTACAGTCTGTTCCTTCGACGCTTTTGGTACAGGCAGCTGCAACACTAGTAACTGCGGCGGCTTGCTCAACGGAAAAGCCTCTGGACAGCCTCCTGCAACGCTAGCTGAATATACTCTGAATGGGGCCAACGGTCAAGATTACTATGACATCTCTCTCGTTGATGGATTCAATCTCCCTCTCTCCATAACTCCATCGGACAGTTGCTGCGAAAGCACCAAATTGCCAAAACAACATAAACGCTGACTGCCCTGCAAAATTGAAAGTGACTGATGGATGTGACAGTGCCTGTGTTGCTCTCAATATGCCTGGATACTGCTGCACTGGGGATTACGCCAACAATTTCCCTCCTACAAACTATTCCCAGTTGTTCAAGGGGAAATGCCCATTGTCCAGACGCATACTCTTGTGCCGATGATAACAGTGCCACCTGCAAGTGCGCTTCTGGTGCTAATTACAACATCACATTCTGCCCTTAATGAGCACATAAAGTCCATCCTTCGAACTTATCATACTGAATTCTATGTTGATTACATAAAATTCATCCCCACCTTTCATAAATAAACTTAATTCTATGTATTATCATTTTTATAAAAAAAATACCATTGCTTGCATGCAACCAAGAAGTCTGTCCTATATAAAAGGAAATTAAAATGGTTAGAAAGTGATTATTAAACTCAAGCCTAAATGTTTTTAATAATATTTTTATTTTAAAATAGTTAGAAAGTGATTACTAAACTCGAGCGTAAATGTTTTTAATAATATTTTTATTTTTAGTGTGGAAATTAAAATCGTTATGGATGATTTTATAAATGTGTTTTATTTAAATAGTTCCTATGTGTAGTTATGTTGGTTGAGCCTCGTGCACTGCCATTGGCTTCTTTGTAATTTAGACTTAGTTCAATTTTTATTTTTTTGGGGTACATCATGATTACATATTTAGTAATAAAGTGTTCTAGGTGGGTGTCATTCAACTTAATTAGGAACATTACATAGAAAAATATGTATTTATTTAAATGTAAAGAAAAATTATATAGATGAGATGTTGTTTATTTATAATAATTTTTTCAGTTGCGATGTGTGGTAAACAATTTTTGCATGATAATTTAGTTTGTCTTACTCAAGTGTAAATTATGTTTTTGGAATAGTTGATAAAAACATTTACATATTAAAGGGAAAAGTACAAATTATGCTTTCACAATAGTTGCAAATTGATATATAAAGTGAAAAAATCATTTACATATTAAGGAGAAAAGATTTGCATAAATTTTAGTAATAAATAACAGTTATATTTTTACACATAATAATGGTGGTAAGTAACTCATGGTAAGTGTATTTATTTACACCTTGTTTCCATCCAATTGTTTTATGCAAATATACAGTTAAATAATTGTTGGCAACAATTCATGGTAAATATATTATTTATGTGAATGAGAGCTAACTTCAAATATTTAAATTTTATGTGGTTTTCCTATCAACCTTACCAATAATGTAGAGTTTCTACATTATTGGAAGTCCCGTCTCTGCTTGGTTTCTACATTTAGTAATGTAGAGTTCATTCCTTTGGTATTCGATTTATAAATTTATTGGTTTATATGTGGATTCTAGTGTTGTATGCATGGTATTTATGTTTCTATTATGCTGGTTATAAGCATGTATGTTGGCAGTGATGATATATGGCTCTACCCATGCTTTTTCTTGTAAATGAATGTACAATATGTTTATGGTCAAATAGATGGTATTGCAGCTAATGATGTAGGGGAGTAATGATTCATAGTGATTCTCATATAATTATGAGACCCCTGTGCTTAGATATTTTGTTTACAGCTGTAGTTTCAGTGTTTGTGACTTGTTGGAAAAAAATGCTTGTCATGGCTAGTAGTGGTCCGAATGAATTCTTATTGATGTGATTTCTTCTGTATCATTGTCATGTTTTTATTTATCATCTCTAAACTTTTCATGATGATCTAGGAAAAGCACTGGGTTCTAGGGCTGAAAATGTGGATCAAATCCCGGAGATA
The DNA here is from genome assembly GCA_034641835.2 of Pinus albicaulis. Lineage (NCBI taxonomy): Eukaryota > Viridiplantae > Streptophyta > Pinopsida > Pinales > Pinaceae > Pinus > Pinus albicaulis. The sequence continues at coordinate 781,569,806 of CM076570.1, forward strand.
CAGACACATAACTGAGTTTTTGGTGCATTGGCCGCTGGCATGGAGTGTTATTCCTACGATTATGGCTCAAAGTGGGTCAAAATTTCAGTGTGACCCAGGGATAAGAGGCCTGAATGGTTGGGTTACCGCCTAAAGGTGTCATGGTTGTTGTACAGGGTTTTTATGTTGCGTTTTCCGTCAATTCCACTTCCTTAAGGTCACATAGCGGGTTGAATGTCATTATACTACCCACTCATCACATGTTTACCCCGGTTGGCTGGTTACTTGGGTAGATGTGGGAAGACGGTGTTACATCCAATGCATGTTTCTCAACAATATTGAGGTAATTGACTTGCAGGATCGATCAAGTGCCTTATATTTTATCACACAATCAAATTTACTAATCATTAATTTTATGAAGGTTAAATATTGACATTCTACAATTATAATCCCCACAAATTGTAGGATATTCAATGATAAGATTATTTGTAACATACTCTTCCCGCATTTACTCAAGCTACCCAGTTGACTGGGATAAACATGTGATCAGAGGCTACTAGAATCTGATTCAACTTCCTAGGTCGCCTTAAGGAAGTGCAACACCACACGACTGCACAAACTTTCTACACCTACTATAGGACACCTAGGACCCATCCAAACCTTCCAAGTGGCTAGCCCCTTAGATAAACTGACAATTTTTTTCATCAATCCACAGTCGTTCCCTTGATGTGGGCAAGAGTGTGACTGGAACCCTCCAGTCACTCATAACATGGGCATGCATGCGACAGGGAACTTTTCCAGGTAGTTTTGAGCCTACGACCTAATTTCTATGCCACTTTCTCAAGCCAAGGGCTTAGGTCACTTCCCAGAACTCCATGACACTTCCAAAACTGAAAGGTAACAATGGAATAATGATGTGTATGCAATCACTTGAACAAGGATTTGACTAGACCCCTACTAACCATGACCAAAATTTCATGAGACATGTCACAAATATGTAATATATAGGTTTAAACAATAGATCTCAATATAGGGGTTTCATACTTATCTGAGATTCACTAGGAATCAATGTTCCCTTATCACATTAGCTGCATTATCATCTATTAGTTCATATATTCATTATTCATTCAATTTCAAGTCAAAACATGATGAGATCCATACGTCATCACTATCAAAATACATGCTCATAACTAGCAGAATACCAACGATACAACAACCATAGAATCCATATACAAACAAGTATATTACTCATGAGAGAACAAGGGGAAATACCTCTTATTAATGTATGCAAAGGCCAACTAGGTTTTGGACTTCCATGTTCCACCCGACCATAGATTTGTTGAACCAAATCTCTCTTCAACCAATTACCCCTGGCACTTGCACCATATTCCAAGCATGAATGTGGGACTTATAACCAAAAATCAACCAGGGCTTTGGAGGCTACACCACCTCACCCTCATTAATAGATCCATACTTGACCGCAATCCACACTAGATCACTATGCCATAAAAACATAAACATACGATAATGATATTTACCTCACGACGCAATCCACACCAGATCACTAGTCCAACACAAGCATGGATGCCACTGGATCTCTCCACATAAACCTTGAGGAATTTTTTTGTCTCAACCTCTTGGCTTTACCTTGTATCCCACCATTACCGGTCAAGGGATTCCTCGGCCTACAAGGTATTCATCCTTTGGGCTTTACCATGTATCCCAACTCAATATTCCTAGGCCCAATCAAGGGTGCACACCACTAAGATTTATCGTGTATCCCGCCTTTACCAATCAAGGGATTCCTAAGCCAAATTGAGGTGTCCACAATTAGGCTACACATCCCAATATAAATTTCACCTTCTTTGGGTCCATTACTATCCCTTCTTCTGAAATTACATGGCCCAAATATTATATTTTTCTTTGATAAAATTCACATTTAGAAAATTTTTCATATAGTTAATTCTCTCTTAGGTGTATGAGAACCATCTCCAAATGTTTCTTGTGTTCTTAGAAAGTATTATAATATATTAATATATATCTTCAATAAAAGCTAACACAAATTTATCCAGGAATTTATTGAAAATGCCATTCATTAAACACATGTACATGGCTGGTGCGTTCATGATCCCAAGATGCAGTAGTGTGAACTCATAATGGTCGTAACAAGTTATGAATGGTGTATTCAATATATCCTCCTCTAGATTTCTTAACTTTTGATATCATGATCTAAGGTCTATCTTGCAAAATACTATCGCTCCCCTTACTTTATCAAAAAGGTCATCAATAGTGGATAAGCGGTATTTTTTCTTCATTGTTAGATTATTTAACTATATGTAGTCTATACATAGCTTGAAAATTCCTTCCTTATTTTTGACAAAAAGAATAGGTGCCCCCCATGGGGATACACTGTGTCTTATAAAACCTTTTTACAACATTTCTTGTAATTTTATTTTCAACTCCATCAATTCTAAAACTCTCATTTGATAGGGAGCTTTGGACACTGGCGCAACCCAAGTACTAGTACTATTCAAAAACATGTATCTCTTTGGGAGGTAACCCTGAAATTTCCTTTGGAAACACTTCATTTAAAGAAATTTCTTTTGAAAATCAATTGTAAAGAAATAGGCCTGACTATTTCCCTATTAATTTTTCGCCTCTCGTCATTTTTTACACAAGTGATTGTTTTGTACAAACAATTTACAAGGGCTCGGTATTTTTCCATCCAATCCATAGCTATTAACATATCAGATGAACCCAAAGGTAATATTTTTTAATTCACGAAATTTGGTTTCCCATCCAATTCCACTGTGCAATATTTAATCATGTTGGTAACTCTTTTTTTTGCTCATGTGGCCAACTATAGTATCCAAGGGGTCTTATATTTTCTAGTTACCAATTTAGAACTTTCTATGATTTTAGGACTAACATAAATTAGACTACCTCGTGGATTAATTAATATTGAAACGGTTTGGTTACAAATTTCACCTTCAACTTCCACCATGGTGGACTGGTGATCTGCTTGATGTTTCTCTAACGTTGCACTGATGTGAGGAATACTTTGGGCCACGCCATTCACGGTAGAGGATTTTTTCAAATTTTTAATATTTTGAACAAATCCCAAGTTATAGGGGAAATTTTATAAGAGATGTGGTTCCCCACAGCCCAACACTTCAATGGCTCCTTGTCTTTACCTTTCGATCCTTTACTAGGATCGACTTGCTTTAATCTAGTTTGAATTCGAGTTTGTAATTTTCGGGGTTGTCCATTATTTTTGTTAAAATTTTGACTTTGTCCTCCCTTACCATTTTATCTCGCCTATCCATTCTTTTCTCACCTCATGCAGATTTTTTGGAATATCATATTCTATGCGATATTTAAAGGATAGTGGAAGGAAACTAATGAATCATTGAAATTTGATTTTTTCCTCTTTAATATAAGGAACATGCCACAACAGGTGGGTGACTTTGGTTATTAACTCACACATCGTCGTCTAACACAATTTTAACTCATGAAATTCTTTAGCGTGGTCATCAAAATAACATTTTATTAGATATTTGTATTTAAATAGTAGTTGAGAGTCATCCGAGTTGATTTCCTTCATGTCTAGAAAATGAACTATCCAAACTTCTTCCCACCATAATGATTTTTTCCCCTACAACTAGTATGTGGCCAACTTATTTTTAAACCCTGGTCTGTAGTCAAAAACTTGGAACTAATGGTTAGTGTTTAACAACCATGACTTTGTCACTTCCTTCGACTCCCCATCATAAGTTGGGGGCCTAATGTTCTTAAATTATCCATGCAATTCCACCTTTGGTTTTTTTTTAATTCTATTCCCATCTTTGGACAAGATTTGTTACCCTTGTTCAACCAATATTTTTTTGTTGACTACCTCTTCTTAGTAGCCTTTTTTTTTTAAGTTTTGTTTTCTCTTGAGAAATTTTCCACACTAGATTATTTAGTAGTTCTTTTAAACTGAGATTTCTTTAAATTTTTATAATAATAGTGTCTATACTAGCTAACTCTTTTTTTTAAATTGAAAAACCATGTCTAGAATAATTCACAAGCATATATAGCTCTGCCTAAAATTAGACCACAAAATTTATAAAAACAAACTTTCCAAGCTAACCATTAAATCACATTCTTGTAATTAGATTATTTAATAGCTAATAAAATATTTAGCTGCTATTGCCATGACTTACTATATACCACACATTTTATCCAATTTTTCTCATTAGTAAATTTTTTATAAGTTATATACTAGTAATTGCACCATATGTTGTGAAGGAAACGTTGTAAAGTAGTAATATAGGAAAGAGTAGTATAACATAGGAAAGAGTAGTATAGAGGAAATTCTCTCACATGAATCATGTAGGTAGGAAAGAGTAGTATAGAGGAAATGCTCTCACATGAATCATGCAAGTAGGAAAGAGTAGTATAGCAGAAATGCTCAACTACAGAGAGTGAACAACAGGATTGGGCTATTCAGTTACATAATTTGGTTACAACTACATATGTTAATATCATTTTAAGATAAGTATCAGTTCTTTGTTCCTAATATGAAAAAAGAGACTACATCAAAACCACAAAGAATAACAACTCATCTATGGTATAACATAGGTATTTAATGAAATAACTTACAAAATCTCTTGATAACATAAATAATTTCATCATTTTTCCTCTTGAGTAATCATACATTTTTCATTTTTCAAAAATTTCAACGAAAAACAACTAATTACATCATTTAAATAATCCAACATAAACCTCAATGTGTAATTATAATATTTACCTGATATCATTGAAAATAAATGAACATTAATTTACATCATAGCATTAAAAATACAAGAACATCCTCAATGGCTGCTAAAAAAAAAAAGAGCATTAATTTATGTGACAGCAATAAAAATACATGAACGTTAATGGGTTACTATGAGAATATATAAACACCTTAAAGCACTCAATAACTCTTTCAATTTAAAAAATATATTATCACATTTATCAAAGGAATATGTGTTACAGGATTGGTCCTAAGATGAAGCAGACTAAAGAAGAGATACCGATATCATAATATAATCACTCCTTATTAGAGGGATTAAAGCTGTAATTGTTGGAATATGTAATTCCTACTTGTCTTTAGTTGTGGTTTTCTCTATGTATAGAGTCTGTTCCTATTTTATAGGTTAGTTCCTAGTTTGGTGTGAGGTTGAGATATTCTGTCAACCAAATTATTGTGCATCTAAGATAGCTTCTCTATCTTGAGACAATTCCTTATGTATATATGTAACTTGATTTAATTAATGAAATATAGCTTCTATGTTCAGTTCTTCAGTTGGTATCAGAGCCCATTTGGGCCAAGGAAAACAAAAGAGAGTTATTTTTAGTTTGTCCATCATAATCTACAGCACAGTCTGAGGTATTCTATGTATTAACAGTCTCGTCAACAGACATTGTTTGGAAGGTTATGCACTGAGCAGTTAGAGCTCATGTCTACATGAGCTCATGATAGGCGAGCCAACGACGTCAGTAAATATTGAATTTATGAATGTTGGAGATATAGAGTCTGTTCTGTTTCAAAAATTGTGAAGTGGTGGAAATTGTCAGAGTTTTAATGGAAGTTGATGTCATAGTTCTAGACAGTCTTGGAAGTCGTCGCTGGCAGATATCCTAGAGAATTTATAGTTGTTTGAATTTCTCAAGTGATGATCGAAATCCCTTTGGTCAAGAAGAGGAGCTTTGGTCAAGAATAGGAGATCCAATCAGCGCATTGATTCAATGAACATTGGCATCAAGATGTCGTGAAGAACAACTGGTTTCCCTTTTCCAGATTGTGGCAGAGTAAGTCACTGCTGAGCAGGATAATATTTCTTGAATCTTTGTTGAATCGAGGATTTTAGATCATCCACAATGGCATTATCACTCAGATCGATGCCACCCATGCTGATCAGGTGCTGGATCGATTTGGTGCAGCAGAAGCCTACCAGTCCATTTTCTGGTGGCTTTGTGGGATCGACTAATGTTTTGTTTGACGGATAGAAGCTGTGGATCATATTTCTGAGGTGACGGTTGAAGATACAACAACGAAAGCCGTGATGTTCGTTGTGTGTGTAGAGGCAGGAAAAACCTGTGTGGATCGATCAGCAAGCATACCTGAACATAAAGGTATTAATGATATGAAGGATTCAGAGGTCAAAGTTTTTTTTTTTGAAAGAAAGCACGTATTCTGTGCATAAAATCACAGTGTTTAATGTTTGAAGGTTTTGATAGAAGACACTATGTTGGATTCACATTACACTGAACTTGTAGAGTTAGTCGAGAAGGCCCTGCTGATGCTGCCATTGGAAGAGGTGGTGGGAAGCAGCAACATTACCAATTTTTTTTTTGCTCCCAACAATGTATTTTTTTTTTTTTTTTTTTGGAGAAGAATTTGTATCCAAAGTTCAAGCGATTCCTGTATGAGCTTGGGAACCTAATGTCTCTACAGTGTTTGCTTCAGTACCATGTGGTGCCGAGAAGGATCGTGGTGGAGGAATGGAGGAATGAAACCCATCAGGCTTTGAACAGAGATGGTCGTCATTGGTTTGATGGGGAGAGCCAGCGATCTGGTGGATTTTTAGATCGAGCCATGAGGTGTTTTTCTTGCTGCGTGGAGCTGGAGAAACGTTCGGACCCATTGAGAAGGCAAAACAGTTTACTGTTCGAACCTGTTTAGATCATTCCTTCGATCTCTTCTTCCGTGGCTGCTTTAAATCCTCGAGGCCGGAAGAAGAGAATGCCTGGTATCAGAGATCCCCAATCCTAACACTACAGCCTGATCGGAGGGCATTGTTGCGTGGACAGAGCCAGCGTGAAGAGCCTCTTTTCCATATGCGTGGACTGGATGCTGTTGTACGCTGCCTACCTGAAGATTTGTTGAGGAGGATGAACGCAAAGGCTCCTCAGATCCTGCGCTGCCTACATATACCTGAGAGATCTGTGAGCTGGAGACTATCTCCCTAGTCTCAGATTTGATGAATAGCGAAGTTTTATTATGTTATTCTATAAGATTCCTTTTGCAAGACTCCTGCGCGCCCAACAGATCATCGGTAGATCACATTTACATTAAGGATATTGCAATTGGAATGTAACTGTAGCAAGGAGACATGAGAAGGTGAAAGAAGTGTTGTTGTGTGTCATGTATACCTTGATGCTTCAGAGATCCGGCGTCAAAGAGGAGAAGGAAGTGTTGGTGCATACACTTGTGCCATAAATCGGACATCATACAACTGAATATTTCGACGTGCGATGGTTTGAGCCGAGATTGGGTAGATCTTAGCCCGCTCGGAATTATTACGCTTGTGCTAGTGGGCGTGTACGCAGGCCTATCGCTACATGAGACTATTGGTGCGAGATTTTTGGTGAAGCTCGCTCGATCTGCAACGTGGTTGGAGAAACGCAACACAAAATTTTCACTGAAATCCTCATTGTAAGTGGGGATAAATGGCCGCAACAAAAGTAATTTAATATTCTAATCAATGGCCCTCACTGTTTTGGTTTCCGTCAAAGTGCTAGGACAAATCAGACGGTTGCGTATCGAAGTCCTCTCTGCTCGAAGATTCAATTATACAAGGAATTGCCAAGATGAGAGTGAGGAGGATCACTGGAGGACATGATGGTTCATTGCTGCCAGTGAACTGAGAATCGCAGCCATTACAATAACAAAAAGGCCATCCTTTCAACAACTATTGGTGTAATTTTTTTTTATGACATGTCATTAATCTGGTACCGCATGGTAGCTATGTTGAATCCTCAAATGAGATTGCAAGGGTATACAATGCATTGCTAAGGGATTTGATCGTTGAACTCAACAACTATGTTCAACGCTGCCACGGTGCATCGAGAATCTACTCATAGACTGCATAGGAGGAGATATAATCGAATTTGAAGGGGATTTGTAAGGATGAATGAATTATTTTCTCATACAGGATCACAGTTGTTTGGTGGTATAATACACGATGTGAGGTATAATAATATATGCCGCCATTAATGAGGTGAAAATGTTTTACATAAGAAAATTTAAAACCATGTGTATTGAAATTTATGCTGGCAACAAACTCGTCTTGCATAGGAGCAAGTCAGCCTTCAATGAGAAGTGTCAAATATTTTGAAGATGCAAACAGTAAGGTAAATCTGGTTGAAAGAATTGAGTTATTTATTGTGAAATGTAGTTTGGCCAACTATTGTCATGAGTTTGAGTCTTTGTTGGAGTTGGCCATTCCAACAATAGACAAATTTATTTGCAAGATTGATTTTCTACCAGATATGATGAAGACATGACAGTGAAAATGGCATCAAAGAGTAGTGGTTGGAGCTACATGATGATTGTGTCTGTGTGTGCCCAGTGTGACCAGGGGAGTAGATTGTGATGGAAAATAGAAAGCATGAGGAGGCATGCTTGGAAGCAGTTACCCTGCCTTGATACTGTGAACAGGGAAGTGGTATTACGCTGCAATTCCAAGGGAATTGGGATAGGACCATGGAGTCCTGGAGTATTGTTTCCCTTCATGGCTGTGTTGAGCCTTCATGGCTATGGTGAGCCTTTGTGGCTGTGGTGAGCCTTCATGGCTTTGTTGAGCCTTTGTGGCTGTGTTGAGGCTTTGTGGCTGCGGTGAGCCTTCGTGGTTGTGTTGAGCCTTCATGGCTGTGGTGAGCCTTTGTGGCTGCGGTGAGCCTTCGTGGCTATGTTGAGCCTTCATGGTTGTGTTGAGCCTTTGTGGCTATGGTGAGCCTTCGTGGCTGTGATGAGCTGGTTATGTTGAGCCTTTGTGGCTGCGATAAGCCTTCGTGGCTATGGTGAGCCTCCATGGCTATGTTGAGCCTTTGTGGCTATGGTGAGCCTTCGTGGCTATGGTGAGCCTTCGTGGTTGAGTTGAGCCTTCGTGGCTACATTTATCTCCTCAAGTCTGAGCGCCTGAGCTGTGGAGGTGAATTACTTCTTGTTGAAATGTGAACTAACAAGCAGGTGAAAGAGTGTTGCTCCTGATTGTTCATGAAGCAACATGGAGCGATCAGTTGTCAGTGATCTAATAAGGATCAGATTGAAGACAACGTGCAGTGTATGATCTTGGATTTGCTCACAACAACAGTGTGGGTAGTGTTTTGGTGAACTGAAATTCGGGGCAGTCTGTCCGCAACAATGAATGGAGTGGCCATGTGTTAAACATTTGCATTATCATTTGGTATTGTTTGTTTGAAAGCATTATTTTTTGTGTATGTTTGCGAAGACGAAATATTTCATGATGGACATATTTTGGAACTAAAATTAATATACATATTGAGATTAGTCACCTCAATATGAAGTTATTTTTTGTTAGAATTGACTACTCTAACAAATGACCGGTTAAGGATGGAGTTCCAAGTTCTAATTGACAAAGAAAGAGATGCGCAAGATGTGAACATTTCAAAATATGATGTAAATGAGCAATGACAACATTTAAAGGATGATGGACAACGAAAGTGGACAATCAAGTTTGTGAGAGTTTGTTTTGTATGAGTTTCTTGGAATAGACTCATGACCATGAGTATGAGTCATAGTTTTTAATTAGAAGCAAATCTACATGTCATTTATTCTTTGTACGTGCTGTAAGACTCGGAGAGGCATGCATACCCCTTTTTTATATGTTCTCTCTGTTAAAGAGTTTTAACACCCTGTAAGAGTGTGTCATGCGGGATGGATACACTTGGGTGGGCCGTATTGGTTTTAGACTCCATAAAGTGAAATTTTATATCAAGGGGGAGTTAATCGAGAGGTTGGATCGCATGGAAAATTTTAGGGGCTAATATTCGCAGGTGGGCTAATTTTCAATGGTTTTTCGTAAAAAAAGATTCGCCAATTTCCATTTTTTTATAAAAGTGATTCGCCCAAATTTTACAATATAAAATTATTTTAACTTAAAAATCGCCAACATTATATAGATAATATATATAATATCATTATAAATTTGAATAGTTTTACAAATACATCAATAAAATTTTTATAATTTTCATATTAGGGACTAGTGAGATTCGCCAATTTTTTAAACTTCAAAATAATTTTCCATCTTTAAAATTTTCCCTAGTTGGATGAACCATGTATGTGAAGGACTTCCTAGTAGAATTGTGGCTGTAGAAGTTGGAACCCATGAATTTTGGTAGATGGTTGTTCCTTTATATGGACATCAACAACAACATGAACAAGATACAAAGTGTAATTACCAAATAGAACCAGTGTAGTTACCAAATAGGACCAGTTGTAGATTTTGTAGATAGATCTTGAGACAAGTAGTCATTAAGGGAGAGTGTTGGAATATGTAATTCCTACTTGTCTTCAGTTGTGGTTCTCTCTATGTATAGAGGTTGTTCCTATTTGATAGGTTAGTCCCTATTTTGGTGTGAGGTTGAGATATTCTCTCAACCAAATTATTGTGCATCTAAGATAGCTTCTCTATCTTGAGACAATTCCTTATGTATACATGTAACTTGATTTAATTAATGAAATATAGCTTGTATGTTCAGTTCTTAAGTTGATATTAAACTTAAAGTGAAACTATTTCATTTCCATTAAATACAAAATAGAATATAAAATTTTAAAATAAACATATTTAAAATAGAATATAAACTTTTTAATTAAACTTCATAATCTTTAATTATTTAAATATTTCCTTTTTAATGTATAAATAAAATTGATATTATAGTTTTTTTAAATATTTAATTTATTAAAATAAAATAATCTAAATTTATAACTATAACTATTTTTAATTAAATATTGAATAAAAATGAAAAAATATAATTAAAAAAATCAAAACATACCACTTTCAAATTAATAAAACTATATTCTAAATTGAAAAAATATTTATAATATATATAAAAAATGTATGCCCAATCCATCGGCAGAGTTGCTGATAATCTCCCTTCGCCACAAGAATGAAGGGAACCTATGCGAAAATAACAAAGTAGAATTGATTGGATTAGAAATATTTTCCCTCTTATCTAATCCTCTACAATATGAAATCCATGTTTGTGCAACTACTATATACCTACATAATATACGAAACTAATAATTAATAGCATTACAAAATGTTTAAGATTTTAATAATTCAATTTGCTACCACGTTGAAAATTTATATCACTTAAAATTAAAAAGAAAATTATTTCTTGTTGGGCTGTGTTATGATTATCTTTTAAACCTTCTAATTTTCTCACACTATTTTTCTGTATTTTACTATGAAACATAGTAAATACACAATTCGGATGATTGGAAAAGACAAAGCAGAGTACCATAACCAAATTTTCAAGGCATGGCAAACATATTCAATAGGGGTGTCCTAAATTAATTCGGACGATTGGAAAAGACAAAGCAGAGTACCATAACCAGATTTTCAAGGCATGGCAAACATATTCAAGAGGGGTGTCCTCTATTGAAAATTTAGGGTGAAATAATTAAATTTCTGGATTGTCATCCTTACCGGTCGTAATTGACTCCTAGTGTTTTGAGACTGCACGAGGATGGAACGATTGATTGACACTAAAACAGTTTCCCCTAATTTAGAGGATGATAATTTTGAGAGGAGAAGGAACAAGTGGTATCTACAAAGTCTGCAAATTAAACAACACTGCTGGAATTTTATCTATTTAAACAACACTGCTGAAATCTACTACTTCATATCCATGGTTTGTGCTTCTTATGGTATCTGTTCACCATTTTCCAGCACAAATTTTCCTATAACTCTTTCCTCCCATTCATCCTCGGCTTCTAGCAGCAGCAAGATCAGCGACTGTGAATTTGATTTATGTAAATAATCGATATCATGAATCCAATCTAGGTGTTGCTCGTTATGGAATATTTCTTTCATTCTTTATTTTTGGTTCTTTATTTGTCAGTCACTGTAAAATTGTCTAACACCCTCGATATTTCTTTGGTCAGAACACATATCTTCAAACTCATTTCTCTTTGTATGGGGATGGGGACACTGTAGAACTCATCTAACACAAAATATGTTGAACAGTTGGAGGGATAACAGAGCTGATCAGAGTTGGGAGACTCATCACCGTATGCAGAAATATTTTCTTCACTCTTCTGTGAAAGCCACAACCGAGAGACTCGGCACATCCAGAGGAGACACTTCCCAATGGAAACTGAAAATATAACCAACATTATTTCTACAACTTATTAATAATTGTATTTAATCCAAAGGTAGAAATTCTTTTAATCGTCTAACATCAAAATCTATGCTTTATAATGATACATGTGGCAATTTATGAGAGTTGTTTTCAAATAAAAACGCTTTACAGTGTGATTATTGTGTTGTGGATTTTTTTTGTAAGTTATATATTTATGCGGTGAGGATAGAGCAAATTTTTACTTAAAAAAACTATTGTGAATGATCTGGACATAACACATTTTTTCATAAGAGTTTAATAATTTATTTAAATTAATACTATGTTAAATTATTATAATTTGAAATTTGAATCTTATCTATTTGAATTATAAAATGATATTTTTGAGTGTAAATATAAATCTTTCTCATAAAATTGTGAAATGATTAAAATAATTAACAAGTTTATTTTTTAACGCATGTAAAGTATCTTTTTCATAAAAATTTAAAATTTCATTTGTAATAATTTTATGTTAAGGTATGTTACCGGTCTAATTCAAATCGATTAAAATAATTAGCAAGTTTATTTTTTCCTTTTCGAAAGCATGTATAGTCTCCTTTTTCATAATAATTTAGAATTTCATTTGTAATAATTTTATGGTTAGGTATGTGACCGGTCTGATTCAAAGCAGATCACGCGCAGTGCCTTACACAACTGTCACAGTTCGAGAGAAATTCAATGGTGTGTTGTACAGATTTGATTCATTGTGAAGTATAAATTAATATTAGTAAGTATATGAGACTCAAGAGAATAAAGTAATAGGTATTGTAGTTAGTAAATGTCTGACATTAATCAAATTTTATATACAAAATTCGAAATATATTTATTTTAATAATATTATTATATAACTTTGACAATAGATCTTTACTCATAACTCTTAATTTTTTCATGCATAGAGATTTTATTGAAGATAATTTTTATAATCAAAAGAATTTAATTTTTTATAGATATAAAAATGATCTCTTTCTAAATGAATTAAAAACTAATTAGCTTCCTTTACCTAGTAAAGACAACATAGATGACCTTTATCATAATTTTTACTACAACCCTCTCATATTCTATTAAAAAGTTCTCAATTGAAGTCTCAAGTAATAAAATAAATAGAAAAACCAACCCATAGTATGACAAATATTGTAAAAGTGCGAGGAGAGAAATTAAGGAAGTTGTTGATGAATCTCTCAAAATTGACAAGATAAAAATCTACAAAGCCCTAACTAAAAGGGAAAAAAGGAAATGTATTCATAAAAGACAAGAGAATCTCTTACACCTCTCTAAGGTGGCTCCTAACAAAATCTAGAGGCAGATTCTAACTAGGAAAACTAAAGATAATAATAAAATTGCTTTACACGACTCGAATTCCTATCTTAAAAAGCTTTATGAATCTCCAAATTCTAGGGATAACCTTGAAACGCTGCTCACAACGAAAGAAGTTTTCTCATTCGAAGACATTGATTTTGGGGTTAAATGCCTGATAAACGGGAAAGCTAAAAACATTGAAGGTTACCAGGTGGAAATCTTAAAAATTAGAGGTCTTGTCCTCATCCCCCACATTCACAAGCTTTTCAACCAAGAAGTAAAGCAAGGGTTCCCTAAATCTTGGACTCAGAGCCTCATTATCGCTATTTTTAAAAGTGGGGATACAAATAACCCCTCTAATTATCGGGGAATTATGATTAGCTCTCTTTTATCCAAGTTATATGGTATTATTTTGGAAAAGAAGTTGAGCATTTGGCTTGAAAGTGAAGGTAAGTGGGTTAAAGGCTAAGCGGGTTTTAGAAGGCAACACTCAACAACAGACCACCTCGTTACACTTAGGATAATTGTGGAGGAATTTTGTAATAATAAATCCAATCTCTTCTGTTGCTTTGTCTACTTTACAAAGGCTTTCGATACAATTCCTAGAAATAGCCTATGGAATAGATTAGAAGAGCTAAATGTTGCTTTCGAGCTAAGAGCGGTCTCTATAAGGCTATACGAGAATGTAATTGCCAAGTTAAAGAGAAATGAGGGGTGGTTGATAGATATTAAGTGTAATATAGGAGATAAAACAAGGTTGCCCCCTCTCCCCTACCCTATTTGGCATTTACATCAACAAGCTAGAAGGTTTTTTAGAGGAAGTAGGATGTGCTGGCATGATGTTAGCTGGTATAGTCATCATCCTTGTTCTCTATGCTGACGATATTGTTCTTTTCTCAAGGTGCCCATCTAATCTTGATAAGGGCAGAAACGTGAAGCTGGGTTACACTTTTGTGAGAATCGGGGGCCGAAAAAATTTTTCGGCAATAGTTTGGCTGAACATTTTATAAAGTTCGGCTGAACTATATAATAGTTTGGACGAAATTTCTTAGAAAGTTTGGCCGAACTCATGGTTCCGTTTAGATTGACGGCACAGTGACAGCGCAACAAACAAAATTTTTGCCGAAGATTTGGAAAACCGGCAACAGAAGTTCGGCCAAACTTTTACTTTTAAAATAGTTCGGCTGAACTATTTTCTATAAATACATCCCTCGCGAAGTTTGTAAGGTTACCCTTTTCATTGTTGGCACAATTTTTTCTGTTCCTGTCGTTGGTGCTCTGTTCCCCCTTGCCGCGCTGGTGCTCTGTTCCTACTGGCCACGGTGTTGCTCTGTTCCGCGCTGGTGCTCTGTTCCTGCTGTCACGTCCGCGCTATTCAAAATCCGCCGGGTATGTCTGGGCCGTTCTAATCAGTTTGTAGTTGTGATGGTGTGCTTACAAACGATTTTTCATCTTGAAGAATTTTAGCAAGTTATCCAAAATGTGATTTAAACTTGTTTGACACATGTAATAATAGAACCACTGGGAGATTATTGTTATATGTATTTATAGTAGCACTTCCTAATATGAAATTCAGACAACTTATTATGCTTCTCCAATGAAGCTTTGTGTTTGTTTTGTTCATACACTATAGGTTAATCACAGGCTATCAAAGCCTAGCTTGTACCGAAACTTCATACTCTTAGCATTGAGTTCATAGCACCGAGACATCATGACTAAAATAGCACCGAGATCTATAATATTTGTCATGGCATCCTCACCACATCTCTATCATTGTAATTACACCAAGGCTGTACCGAGAGTATATTATTGAAGGAGATACGAACTGTGTCACTTTGATCATGACTGAACGGAGACTATCTTCTTGAAGGATATTTGAACTGTTTCACTATGATCATGACTGAACTGAGACTATCTTCTTGAAGGATATTTGAACTGTTTCACTATGGTCATGACTGCACCAAGACTATATTCTTGAAGGATATCTGAACTGTGTTACTGTGATCATGATTTCACTGAGAATAGAGACAACATTATGTCACTGAGAATAGCATCATACCACCGAGCCATTCTACCACTGTAATTTGCACCGAACGTGTAATATAGTTCGAACTTGATTTCAAAGAGATGACCAAAATTATGTGGTAGAAATGCGAAATCTTAGTTGGGTATTTATAGTTCGTCGTGGTAATTTATGCTGTGATTTTCCCTTTCTTTCAGGCTGACCCTTCACTAGACTGTTATAGATCTTGGCGTGCACGCTATTGTTTCTGCATCTACTATGAATGGGTCTATGCTAGTTGGGGATTTGATCATGACCATTCGGAGTGGCCTTCTGTGCTGTGTGATTTACACCCGCCTTCATGATCAGTATTAGAGTGTCATGGTCCCTGCCTGCACGCCCCAGTGATTGTTCTTTTCTTTAACTTTGTATTTGCCAATGGCCTCCTAATGTGGTATTGTCACGATGTTCGCGGATATATAAAGTTCTCCCGTTTGCCTTGTAGGTGTTGTGTAATGATATGATGGTTTTTATTGTAGTTTTCAACTTTTTAATACTATTTATATCATCATGGTATCTAATACTATGTTCTGACTTTCGAAGAGCAATGAACAATTATGGTTTTCATTGTAATATGATTATATACATATTTTCTTTATAAAATATATTAATCAGCATGGTATCATGGTTTCTAATGTAACATGTAACTTTTTAAGAGCAATATATTGTGAAGGTTTCTAATAGTATTCTTCGACATTTTAACAGCAATATGGTTTTCAATGTAATATGATAGTTAGCCATTTGCGGGGTACATTGGAACAAATAATCCGATTCTTAAATAATCCAAAGATAATCGATAGAAACAAATGCACAGCCACATTAAATAAGACTTAAAAGCATTTAATAAGACTACCTCTATCACGAAACCTTAGTTGGAAGATACCTTCAAGTTGAATCGTTTGTGTTCCTGTGTATAGTCGTTGTTTTTGCGTGCTCGTATTTTTATAACCTCTTGGTGAAATGCGCACTTGCGAATCTTGTAAAATTTGGAGTGATTGGGGGAATAACGAGGGAATAAGCACTTCCTAACAAAACCAGCAATCTAATCAAAATAATGCCATAATCTAACGAAACCATCAATCTAATCAAAATAATGCCATAATCAAATTCAAAATATTAGAGGAAGACTCATTCGTAATTAGACCAGCAATCTAGACAATGTCGTAATCAAAATAATTCCATAATCAAAATATTAGAGGAGGAAGACCAATTCTAATGTGGCATAATCAAAATATTAGAGGGAGAAGTCCAATTCATAACTAGACTAGCAATCTAGACAATGTCATAATCAAAATATTAGAGGAACACCAATTCTTAACTAGACTAGCAATCTAGACAATGCCATAATCAAAATATTAGAGGAAGAAAAATTCAAGACTTGCAATCTAGAAAATGCCTTTCAACTGTAGTTCAAATATCAACCATGGTTCAAATATCCTTATTCTTCTCTTCCAACTATATGGTTCAACTATCCTTCTCTATGTCCTCTTCAACTCTAGTTCAAATATCCTTCTCTATGTCCTCTTCAACTATATGGTTCAACTATCCTTCTCTATGTCCCCTTCAACTATGGTTCAAATATCCTTCACTATGTCCTTCTCTTCAGCTATAGTTCAAATATCCTTCTCTATGTCCTCTTCAACTATAGTTCAAATATCATTACCCTTCTCTTCAAATATAGTTCAAATATCCTTACCCTTCTCTTCAAATATAGTTCAAATATCCTTATCCTTCTCTTCAACTATAGTTTAAATATATTTTTCTACAATGATGCCAACTTCTAAATTCATCCTCCTCTTCATCTATAGTTCAAATATCTTTGTCTTTAACCATAGTTCAAATATCTTTTTCTATAGTTCAAATATTTTTCTCTTCAACCATAGTTCAAATATCTTTTTCTACATGGATGCCAACTTCTAAATTCCTATCATTCAAATATCCTTTTCTACATGGATGCCAACTTCTAAATTCTTTGTCTTGATTCTTTTTCCTTTTTTTCCCTGAATAGCTAGTTGCTTGTAAAATTTGAGTTTCCAAAAATCTGAATATGTCTATTGTTCTTCTCTTCAACTATGGTTCAAATATCCTTCCCTATGTCTCTCTCTTCAACTATAGTTCAAATATCCTTTTCTATGTGTCTAAATTCTTTTATAGAAATAAAATAATTTGGCCCCTATTTTTAAGGTCATTTGAATTGATGCATAGTCAAAGTAAAACTCCATGGCTTTCGATTGATCATTATCATTACTTTATGGAGGGATAAACTTGTAGCATGCACCATTGAAACTCCTTCAATATGTTCATTGTTTTTTTGGTTCAAATATCCTTCTCTATGTCGTCCTCTTCAACTATTGTTCAAACATCCTTTTCTAAACTACTTCAATATGCCCATTGTTCTTTGGCTCATATCCTTCTTTATCTCCTCCTCTTCAACTATCGTTCAAACATTGGTTAAATATCCTTTTCCAGATGGATGCCAATTTTAGATAAATTCTTTGTCTTGATTCTTTTCTTTTCCCTTTTTCCCTGTATAGCCATTTGATTGTAAACTTTGAGTTTCCAAAAATGTGAATTTGTGAAAACTTTTTTTCGTTTGTAAATAGTGGTCGATTTTTGCAGGTGATTTGAAGATAGAAATAAAATAATTTGACCCCGTTTTTTATGGCCATTTGTAATTGATGCACTTTAACTAAAGTAAATCCATGGATTTGGATTATTACTGGGGCATTAGACTCTTTTCCTCGAATAAAATGGCTAATAAATTGTTAGTGCGTGAAGGATCACATCTTTCTTTTGAAAGGAAACCTTCTCCTTAGCGAGTCAAAATCCCCCATCGGAAGAGCTTCTGAAGACCTACAGGTCTTTAGATGATTTCCACAAACGCTAGGTCACCTCCAGATTTTAACTAGACCAATATTGAATGACCTAATACAAGTTTTACATATTCCAAACATTTTGAAATAAGGAACATTCCAGGAAAACATGCCAAGAACATTTCTTATTGTTTTGACAGAGGGGGGACACCACCCAGTATTACATTTAAACCTCCCATTTTTTTGATGAAGGGGACACCACCCAAGATAACATTTAAACCTTTGTTGGAGGGCTTCCCATGTAGGAACCTTATTCATCATGAGATACTATAGATATTTTAGATTTTGGACGACATTTTGATTTCCAGATTACTTGCCTTCCTCCACCATTTTGGCTTTATCTCAAAATATTCAAATAAACAAAACATAGTTTTGGATTATAAGAACCATTAATGGAGAAGTCTGTTAGATGAATATGACCATCACCAAAGGCTTTAAAATACTCAAATAAACAAAACATAGTTTTGGATTATAAAAACCATTAATGGAGAAAACCCAAATTAGTTCATCCAATTTGTCTGTTAGGTGAATATGACCATCACCAAAGGTTTGAATGTAATTCAACCAAGAAGCTTTGAAGTCATCATCCATACCCAAATCTTCAGCCAACCACCATCCTTGATTCCAAAATGAAGAAAGATCTGAGATTGCAATCCTCGGTCTTCAAGTGAGTCAATCAAAGGGTAGAAGGTTGGATATGACGTAGGCCCACTCTGAGGCCATGGATCAAGACCCAAATGAACTATCACTTTTTTCTAAAACCTATGCTAAATCAATACCAATTAATATGAAAAGTCACCAAAGGCTTGAAAATATTCAAATAAACAAAACATAGTTTTGGATTTATAGGAACCATTAATGGAGAAAACCCAAATTAGTTCATCCAGTTTGTGTCAGATGAATATGACCATCACCAAGGATTGAATGTAATTAATTCAGTGAAGAAACTTTGAAGTCATCATCCATATCCAAATCTTCAACCAATAACCATCCTTGAGTGCAATCCTTGGCGGAAGCCAAGTTATGATGTAGGCCGCTCCGAGGCCATGGATCAATACCCAAATGAACTATCACTTTGTCCAAAACCTATGGTGAATCAATACCAATAATGTCAAATCTATTGAAACAACATGAAAAATAATAAATAAATATGATTGATCTTGGTTTATTCAGCAATCCAATTTTCAATGGATAAAGGATCAATGCATTTTTGAATCACCAATTTTCAATGTATTTTTGATTCACCATTTAAGTTCATAAATTGTCTAGAGATCAACACAACCCACATTTGGCAACCAAATCCTTGGAAAATAAATGTAAATTTTTTAAACCCTAGGCACCAATAGCTGGGGGTTTAAAGCCTTTTTATTTTTCCCTAAACTATAGAGAAGAGGAGCATAAATTTTGAATCTTTACGAAAATATTTTTGGCAATCCACCCTATAAGGAGGCCCAATACACTAGAATGACCTCTAACACTAATTTTGTAAGGACCAGACACTGATTTTGTAAAGACCAGGAAAAAAGCATGGGAAAGCCATATTTTACACCAACTATTCAATAATTTATCAACCTTAGCAACCAACCAGACCTAATGTTCATTTATATAACAGTAGTACATCCATAGGAAATGAGCCAACATGTGCAATGTGAAGAGGTGTGTCTCGATATAGGCTGATTTGAATACTTGTGTGAAGTCGACTTGTAGCAGAGTTATTTAGGCCAATTTTGTATATTTTAGAGAATACATGAATTGGTGTATATGGAATGTCTGTAATTGCAATATACATTTACTGTAATGGCTTAATTTTAACACAATCTTCAAATGAGTAGTACTTCCTATATACAATTGTCACCTTAATACAAATAGGACTTCCATTTTTTCTCGGAAACTAACTATTTAGTTTCAGTTTGTTAAACATAACTTATACTTGAAAACCAGGGTATTTTTCATACTGAAAAAAATCTACCTTACCAGAGTATGGTACCCAATAACACATGTCCATGTCCTGTTGGTAATAGACTTCAGCATACTCGCTGTCATAATTTTTCGAACAAAACTTATTCAGGGAGTCTATAATTCATATATTCTGGGAATCTATATATAGAGTTCTTTCATGTTGCAGTTTGGTGTTTGTGTCTCATGCTCATCGTTACAGTGCTTTCTATTTTATAGTTTGTGTCATTCTGTATGTACATTTATAATTTGTATGCTGTATGTACATTGATTGAATGTACAATTCATCCCTTATTTACAGATTTTTGATATTAGCCATTTATCGTTGCTCCCCTTTTGCGCATTGATGAATGAAAAGACTTTTATAGTGGATAGCCCATCTTCTCCCATGTTATTTGGAGCACTTGTTGAGCCATTCGACTCTTTTGCAAAAATTGCAAAAAGAGTGTGCAAGTAGGTAGCCTACTTTGCAAGATTGGATCATCTTCTTTTCTATTCTTTTTTTTCTATCTATATGACGCTTGCAGGGTCATGTTGGAGATAATGTTAACCAACAACATCAAGGTTGACATCAATTTCAATATTTTTTCATTAAATTTGTACAAATTTTCTTACATGTGTTTTTTCTAATATACGATTTTATATATATTGATGCAGAGGCTGAAAATGTTCGAGCCAGTGGTCAAAATAGACGCAGGGTAGTGCGCTACATTCAAGAAGAAGGCTTTCAACCTAGCACAACTTATCCAGCTGAGATTACTAATATACCATGGGAAACAAACATGGCGGAATGCACCTTACAAAGGTGTCAAAGCCTTCATGCAAAATTGCAAAGAGATCTCGAGGCTTTGTCTCTACCTGTTGAGAGTAGACAAAGCCTCGAAATAGTTACACATTCATTGGGTGAAATGGTAAATGTGTACAAAAATTTGGGGCCAACGACTGATTCGTTTGTAGAACTATGAGAAAGAGAAAAGAAACAATGATAGGTCCCGATAAATGGCAGGACATAAAACAAAGAGTTACAAGAGCAGAGGCCAAGTCAATGTTTAATTATAAGGAAGGGCCAAAAAGAAAAATGTTGAAGGTGCAGTATTTCAAGCACCCAGACAAAGCTGCTTATTTGTATGATCAACATCTTGTCGCCTTTGGAAGGCTTCCATGGAACGATGAGGTTCCTGTTTATTTTGCACAGATGTTTTATGCAGAATTTTTTTTGGGTATGAAACCCGACTACAATGACCTTCCTTCAGAATTTTTTGGCCCGGGGAGAGGTCGATTATATCAACGTAAGGGTGCTAAGTGAGATGTGGAGTTGCCTCGCCCTGAGCCGCCATTGGTGAGTCGACCGTTTCGAGTCGAAACCCTGCGATCAGAGATGGATGCGACTTCTCAAATAAGTCGAGAAGCAAGAGATGTTATGATCGACAATGTTCATAGTGGATTGAGTGGAGTCGATCTTTGTTTAAATCGACAAAGAGCACGTGAAAATGCACGTGCCAATTTTGTTTATCGTACAGATGAGGAGATTTACAACATGAATGTTGAAGATATCCAAACATATGCAATAAATTGTCGCAATGGTCTACAATACCTAATTTTTCATGAGCAAGAGGGCACCAGAACGGTATGTGTTAGTGACCTTAGGGTTTGAAATTATATTTACATATACATGTGTACAATTTGTAATAAATACATGTGTATGTACATGTATACATTTATTTGTATGTGTACATTAATCAAACAAAAATGTATGATTATATGTTAAAACGCCATTTGCAGTTCTCAGGCATGATGTGTGATGAAAATGTTAATATTACATTCGGGACCTCCGGTTCAAACGATGCAGATGGGTCTGACCATCATGATATGTTGGCACATGTATGTTAGTGTTTTTTAAGTGACTCTAAAATAAATAATTGTTGCCACACATGTACATGTATGTATATATAATTTGATAAAATGTTTTAACAGGTACCGATTCCGTCCGATGTTTTTGGGATGGCGGTACCTTCTTCTTCCTTAGGAGATATACCTTCTACTTCATTGGGAGATGTGCCACAAGTATGGAAAATTTTTCACAAGTTCAAAATTTATGTTTAAAAGTTATATATATATATATATATATATATATATATATTCTAACTCAAAAAGTTCCATTAAAAATTGAGATATATAGAGAGAGATCTATATTTTGAGTTATTTAAAAAATTTTGAATTTAGGTTCCTATAGAAGATTTTTTAATCCGGGGACTCTAGCGACGGAGATAGGAACATCCACAGCATTTGAACAAGTTGTCTTTAGTTCCTTTTTTTAATATTATTGAAAATAAGTTTATATATGTACACGTGCATTTTCATTTGAAAGTTTTTAATTTATATAAATTATATATATATATATATATATATATATATTTAACTGTACATGTATATTGTACATTTTACCACTGCAGATGTTCGTATGGGAGAACCTGTTCATCAAATGGAGAGGGAACCTTACGAGGTATTGAATGATTTTTTTGTTATATTTTGTTTTTTACATGAAGTTCTAGATATATATATTCTCATTCATTTTTAAAACTTCAAATTTTAATGTTCAAGTACATGTGCATTGTGTATGTAGGTTTCCTATTCACAGGATAGGGCGCAGACTGAGACCCAGACGCTAGATCCTCCATTTGATGGACATGAGTTACAGTAGATTTGATTTCAAAATTTATATGGTTTTAAAATTTGTTAAACTTGATACAGTTTGATACTCAAGTGAGATTTACAATTTTTGGACATATTTTATTACATTGTCATTATATAATTTGTTTTATTTAATTTTTGGATGGTTTTAGTACTTTTGGCATGTGAATGTGAAGTAATGTTGTCATCTGAATTACATTTGGCATGTGATATTTAATGTTAAATGTTTTTGTTGGATAGTTGAATTATAATTGACATGGCATGTGAAGTTTTTAAAACTACATGAATGATAGAATGTGAACCTACATTTGCACATGTGGTAAATTGAAATGTTACTTGTAACAAGACAATCCCCATTGATTTCATTACAGTATATGTTGATTTCTGATTTGATATAATTGCATGTATGATGGTACATTACTTGTAAAGTCATTAGATTAATAGTGTTCATTGATTTCAGTGTAAGCGCAAAAAATTATTGACAATGTAGAATGATTTTTGTGTTATAATAATTAAACCTAATAATATTGGAGAGCAAGAGAGACTTGAGGTATGGTGTTTACTACAAGAGTTCGAGCTAAATATTTAAATGGTTTACCTATGTGTTGATTTCTTATTTGATATAATTGCATGCATGATTGTACATTACTTGTAAAGTCATTGGATTAATAGTGTTCATTGATTTCAGTGTAAGCGCAAAAAATTATTGACAATGTAGAACGATTTTTGTGTTATAGTAATTAAACCTAATAATATTGGAGAGCAAGAGAGACTTGAGGTATGGTGTTTACTACAAGAGTTCGAGCTAAATATTTAAATGGTTTACCTATGTGTTGATTTTTGATTTGATATAATTGCATGTATGATGGTACATTACTTGTAAAGCCATTGGATTAATAGTGTTCATTGATTTCAGTGTAAGCACAAAAAATTATTGACAATGTAGAACGATTTTTGTGTTATAATAATTAAACCTAATAATATTGGAGAGCAAGAGAGACTTGAGGTATGGTGTTTACTACAAGAGTTCGAGCTAAATATTTAAATGGTTTACCTATGTGTTCATTTCTGATTTGATATAATTGCATGTATGATGGTACATTACTTGTAAAGTCATTGGATTAATAGTGTTCATTGATTTCAGTGTAAGCGCAAAAAATTATTGACAATGTAGAACGATTTTTGTGTTATAATACTTAAACCTAATAATATTGGAGAGCAAGAGAGACTTGAGGTATGGTGTTTACTACAAGAGTTCGAGCTAAATATTTAAATGGTTTACCTATGTGTTGATTTCTGATTTGATATAATTGCATGTATGATGGTACATTACTTGTAAATTCATTGGATTAATAGTGTTCATTGATTTCAGTGTAAGCGCAAAAAATTATTGACAATGTAGAACGATTTTTGTGTTATAATAATTAAACCTAATAATATTGGAGAGCAAGAGAGACTTGAGGTATGGTGTTTACTACAAGACTTCGAGCTAAATATTTAAATGGTTTATGATTTATGATTTTTACTTTCTTTTTAATACAATCGATACGGAAAGATGACAAAACTAATAAGGGTGACAATAAGAATAGAAGAAGAAAATAGTTTAAGATTGATCACAATAAATGCTATTTGTAATTGATTACATTCTAATTATTCACATTCTATCATTCAATATTATTACATTGTCATTTTGCATTCAAAAATTTTATTTGATCATTTTCCATTATTAAAGTTATTCTACAATATTTATCATCTCAACAAATTGAGGTAACTAAGAAAATTTATTTAATTAAAATGACTTGATAAATCTCAAACATATTTAGCATATTTAAAATGGTTATATTAATTTTAGATGTATTTACATATTATTGATAAAATTAATCATATGTTTCTCATATTATCAATAGTTTTTCCTTGGTTGCACATAAATGTAACCAACTTAGATCCATCTTAACTACGGATCTATCAAGCGCTGAGAGGGATCAAATCTCTTGAGGTGCAAACCTTTCCTCAAGTTTTGCACTCAAAAAAGAGGTTTGCACCTCTAGATATTTGATCCCTCTCGGCGCTTGATAGATCCATAGTTATGATGGATCTAGGAAAATAACTTTCTAAAAATAAGTAAGGGAAACGCAGCATAGGGAACAATTACGAGTAAATTTAGGAACATGTGATAGTTGGGTGAGATAAAATCATATATTTTAATAAAATAATGGGAATCTGTAGGAGAGACAAATAGTGGATATGACATGTATTTTGGTGAATAATCAAATTTATGGAATTAAACAATTAATTAATTTTGTATGTGAAAACAAGATTCACACTTAATCCTCACCTAAAAGACTAAATTAAACACATTATTATTAAGGGGACGAGGAGCTTTCTAGGTTTTGATCTCCCCATTATTAGATGAGTGTCGTAATGGCATTCTAAGTATTTTTGTGAGAACTTATGATATTGTGATATTCTAATTACGAAATAGTGATCTTGAGTACACGATGGATAATGTAGTAAATAGGAACTTTTTGATAAGGGGAGATAAGGGATGTGACCAAATTCCTATCAGTGAAAAAAAATTTCTTCACCTTCCTATAACTCCATTGTAGCTTTGGGGGCCAAAGGTAAGAAGAGTACCTTGGAATTTCTTGGGCGAAAAACCAAGTGGGTCACCAACTTTGGTCTAGTGCATTGGAATTCATTAAAGAATTGGTCATTGGAGCTGCTTCAAGCTAGGAGTGAGCATCGTCACCAACCTACATTGAATATTTTACACTCCCTAGGGTGAATGATACTTTAAATTTATTGACAGTTCAAGACTTTCAAATTTTTCTGAATGCCAAATGATCTTACAAAGCTAGTATTTATAATATCCTAGTAGGTCATTCGGTGACAACTTTTACCGGAAACTTGAAACAAAGAGAATCTATCCTTGGCTAGGACATCATGTAAGATGTCCGCCATAAATAATAAAATTGTACTTAAACGCCGAGATTCGGGCAAGTGGGGACAACCACTTGTTATCTCGTCCCTTGGAGGCTAGGCCATATGGGGACCGAATCTGATCTTACAAAATAAAGTGAAATAATTTGTACCATACGGTCGGAAAACATATACAAGAACAATTAATATACAAGAACAATTAATTTCATTCTAGAATATATATATCCAATACATATAACATTTTTCATCAATGCACATGTATAGAAAAACTACTTTCAGTTGATACTAGAGCACGTGTTTGTACCCAAACAATTTGTAACATGTGCAAACCACAAATAACATAAGCAGCTCAATTTTTAGTTGAGTACTGGAAGTTCTAAAACATATTTAATCCAAAGATAATAAATTGTTGGACACTTCACTCAAAAAAATTATAATGGAATTCCATCCTCAATAATCCGTTCATGATCGGATTTTGACATTTTCCATTTCTTAATTTTCGATTTTTTCTTTGATTGAACTTCTATCAACTTTATGCGTGCTGCACACACCAAGTGACTATATTGAAAACTTATGGAATTAGGTTCATAGTCTTCAAAGTAAACAAAGTCTCCACTTTGATGAGTTTGTCTGAAAAAATAACCTTTCAGTATAACAGACCCTCTGTCATACTGAAATCCGTGATCATTATAGTCTTGTAATAATATCATTTTTCGTTCAGTGCAACGCATCAAATAATACTTCACATTTTCATCGTTGTCAATAGGTGCAATTACAGCAAAAACATCTCCTGCACAATAAAATAGAAATTTAAAATTTAATTATGCATATTTAAATTTATTTCTAGATCTTTCAATCATTAGAAAGTAATTCAAATGTTACCTTTTCTAACAAGATCAGAAAATCGATCACCATCAGATGATATTGTAGTTTCCTCTGATTGCATTTCTTCAAACATTGCAACAAACATTTTTCCCTTTGTATTTAGCTCTGTATG
The DNA here is from genome assembly GCA_034641835.2 of Pinus albicaulis. Classification (NCBI taxonomy): domain Eukaryota; kingdom Viridiplantae; phylum Streptophyta; class Pinopsida; order Pinales; family Pinaceae; genus Pinus; species Pinus albicaulis. The sequence continues at coordinate 781,596,774 of CM076570.1, forward strand.
TTTCCAATCATTCACATACATTTTGTTTTCACAAACGTCATTGGATTTTGTGTTTTCTATGCAAACATCACAAAAATAAGAATATTTTCTTTTATCCACTGCAAACACATTTTTGGACAACTTTTTTTGAATTGAATGCAATTTTCGAGTCCCTTTTATTGTTTCAACATCATTTCCAATTGATCTATCTACGTCTTCGATTCCAATATGCCAGAAAAACCTTTATATGGAAAATTAGAAAAAGAATTTTTAAATATGATATCAAAATACAATTAAAAATAATCATTGCATGATAAATGTACAATGTTTAAAATTAGATTTCCAATATAAATTAAATTGAATGTACCTTTGCACTTCTCTTGATGGGTTTTTCTCATGGCTTAGAGCAGTGATGCACCATTGAACAAGTTCTTCAGCGTTCACAAGTCGGCGTGTAGAGTGGTTCATTTGATATCTTCGAAGTACTTGTTTTATGCATGCTCCTGCACCGTCATGTTCTCCTTTTCCATGGCCAGTCTCAAAGAAATTCCAACAATGTTTAATGCAGGTTTTCTTATGAAGACAACACAACTAAAAGAATGATCGTGCAGATTTGAATTGACCTGCGCATCCGTCTGACCATATCCAATGTTCATTGAATGTTATTCCACGATTTTTCAATGAATCATAAATTCTTCCAAAACAATGTTGTACAAAACATGTATCATGTGTACGATCGTCACTGATATAAAAGTGATATTCTTTAATGATATGTCGATTGTCACTCGTGCTTTCTATATGATCGACATTTTGTTCAGCATGTCTATATAGAATATGGACGAGCATGGAGACTTGGTCAGAATGATAGTATTCACTCTGAATTTCTTTTTGTGGAACAAATATGTAGTTTTCTGCAAAATCAATCACTGAAAAAATGGTCCCTGGTGGAAAACATTCACGAGATTTTTTGAATTGCAAGTCTTGCCATCGAGCTCTATGGGAATGCTTGGTGTATTTGTAAATTTTTGCCTCAAACTTTCTCAAAAAGTCTATCAGAAAAATTTCGTCTTCTCGTAATTCGATTCTTTTAACACTATTTGCACCTTGAATCGATGAACCGATATATTCATATCTCTTCCATTTCACTTTCATGTTGGAAAATGATTGATCATTTATATCAATATGATATTTGTTTTGAAATTTAGTCAAATTTCCACAATCATCGTATTTTTTACCACCAACACATTTCTTTTTGTAAAATAGTTCATCGCTTTCTCTTTCACATAGAATTTGAGATATGAATTCACGGATAGTGGAAGGAGGAGGTGAATCCTTCCATAATGTTCTACCGAAATCAAGGAATGCGTCATAATATAACTCAAATTCCACATGATAACGGCAACAACAAGTGTCGCGTACGGTGATAGGTTTTACATACCATGGTTTTTGTTGAACAAAAGCACTGAGTGAAACTTGAATTTGATGATTCTCTTCTTTGAACTTGTTGAATAACTCTATCTGAGTGGTTTCCAAGAGATGTTTTTCATGTTCTTCGTACTGATTTCGTGCTATTCTTCTTTGCATCACATGTCTTGCAGTTGGTGAAACACGCGAATTGTTCTTCCAATATTCATGTATTATTTTTTTAACATTTTCTCCAAGTCTATCTTTGTATGGTTGCCTACAAATAGCTCTCCAGCAAGAGATTTCATCATTTACATCTATTTGCAGTCGAAATTTTCGATGTTTGTGCAGAGTTTTTCACGAGGTTCCCAATGCTCGTGCCATAGATGTTATCAAACGATTCTCTTGAGTACTTGGTTAAACCATTGCCATCGGTATTCCTCTACGTACATTTGAAACATCTTTATTTCTAGATCTCTTAATTGATTTTATAGCACTACTCATATTTTTTATCACCTCTTCCTTCATTTTTTTATCTTTGGTTGATTTTCGAATACCTAATAGTGTCGTCGCTTCTTTGAATTTCCTTGATGATAGGAGACCTTTCAACATTTGAGCCTGAACTGTCACTCGCTCATTTAAGAAATGCTTTTCAAAAATGCGGTCGACACGATATCGTATAACATGGTCAGGTTTTTTATCTCCATATGTGTGAGTGTCAACATTATCTAACATCTCATTATCGATAGTGATTTCATCTGTACATATTCGAAAAAATAGTACATATTTAATAAATCACTAAATTAATAAATATGTCAATAAATATTAGGAAAATTTTAAATATATCAATAGATCATAATATATACATTTACATACCCGCTTAAATTTCTGCTTGAGGTTGATTTTCTCCTTCAATATTTTGAGGAGTATCTTTGTCTGTTTACATTAAACAAAATATTTTTCAAACTAGTTCATCAAATAAAAACTAAGCTTCACATTTTACATTGGGAAAATTTTAAAAATATATCAATAGATCATAATATTCACATTTACATACCTGCTTCAATTTCTACTTGAGGTTGATTTTCTTCTTCAATATTTTGAGGAATATCTCTGTCTGTTTACATTAAATAAAATATTTTTCAAACTAGTTCATCAAATAAAAATTAAGCTTCACATTTTACATTAGGAAAATTTTAAATATATATCAATAGATCATAATATTTACATTTACATACCTGCTTCAATTTCTTCTTGAGGTTGATTTTCCTCTTCAATATTTGAGAGGGCTTCTAATTTTCTTTTACGAGATTGTTTAGTCTCTTCTCTACGTGTCTCAGGGTCTCTTTTTCAATCATATTTTCTCGCACAAGTTCTTCGATTTCCCATGATAATAGGGTATGAAGTTCAAAAAATTTCCTTCAAAAAATTGGAGAATAACTCAATTACAAAAAATATCACAAAAAATTTAATTTAAAAAAATTCAGTGTAAATTTTTTGCAAAAAATACATATTCCAATTCAAAACATTTACTTTAAAAAATTTGAGAGAAAAATGTAAAAAATTTGAGAGAAAAATGTGTTATAAAAATGAAACGAAGCTCAAAAAATTTACTTCAACTCAAAACACGTACATACCTCCAAGAAATGTCTTTTGAATGTACGTCCAAGAAATTTTTTACAATTTTTGCCAAAATCATGCCGCCTCTAAGAAATGTCCTCCAAAAAAATTCTTTAAACCCAAAATTGTAAAATCAACCAAGAAATGCTCTTAAATCCAAATTTTGAAGAAAAGTTTTTGAACCCAAACCAAGATCTTTGTAAAATGAGAAGAAGTGTGCGAAATGTGCGAAAATTGTGAATCATTTCGCGCCAATTTATATTGACGTGAAATGTGTTTTAGTAGGGGGCTCCGAAAAACTCTCCGGCCGACGGAGAGTTACACAATAGTTCGGCCGAACTTTTGATCAAAAGGTCGGCCGAACTATTAAGACGTTAGATTTAACGGGTCTTAAGCGGAAAAAATATTTCGGCCGAACTTTATTAAAAGTTCGGCCGAACTAACGCGTCATCAATTACGCAAAAACCAGGTTCTGAATACAGTTCTGCAACTTTGGATTGATTAAACTCCATGAAAGGTTGTTAATTAACTGTCGGAACCAAGACAAGCATTTTCAGAATTGAATCTACTTTTAGGAAATATAACTTTTATGGAATTTCATAAACGTTTAATAATTTTAACTATTTTTCTAATAAAATGGGTGCAAACAATATCTAAGGGTCATTGTGATTCAGTGAAATCAAAATTTTGTATCTCCCAAAATACATTGTAAGAAAAATTGAAAAAATTATGGGGCATTACATTGGTCCGTCGTCTCTATTGGGTAGCTTTTATATTTTTAGTTTATAACTTATATGTTAAGAAATTTCTTGCGACACAAAACATATCCAAAATACACAGCTTTTCGTATTGGACCAGTTCAAAAAATTCTAGTAATTATGATATGCATCCATTGGCTTTGTAAATATGACGAAAACAAAGTAGACTCTGTCTAGATTGTTGTAACACATTTTGTTTTTTCAAAAACACAAATTTTCAATGAATACGACATTGCGTCATAACATGACTTCTTATGAATCCTTTGATTGTTAAGAAACACACACTCAAAAAAATGCTAAGTTGACATATCAAATATGCATAAATTTTTTTTTTTAAATAAGTAATAGAAAGCTAACAAAATTTCTCACAACTTTTATTTTTATCGCAAAATGAAATTCTACACAAAAAAATTGTTATAGTTTACAGAAAGTTGAAGAACCGAAAAAAATGAAAATTTTTTCTCAAAAAAGGGCAAAAAGTGTTCTTAGACTTCTTAAGTATTTCTGCTCTACAATGGGTATGTTTGTTAACATTGACAAAACAAAAGTTATAATTATCAAATCCAATAATGACACTTATGCTAATTTTATGTATGACAATAGTAACTTGGAGGAAGTGTCTTCTTACAAGTACCTAGGAATTGATATTCATCACAAGCTCAAATGGAACTATAACATTCAGAAAAGGATTAATGGGGGGTGGAAATATTATTTTAGTCTTGAAAATAATTGTAAAATGACAAACCTCGTAATGTGGGATAGAAATAAGTTCCTCTTTGAAACTTTAGTCACTCCTGTTATCTTATATGGATGTGAGGTTTGGGGTTGAAGCATCTCTAGAGAATCCCGAAGAAAGATTGAGAAAATCTAGAAGAATTCTATAACATATAACCTTAAAATTAAAATCAATACACCCTATCATATTCTCCTTATAGAAGTGGGTCTTTCCCCTATCGAGAAGTGGGTCTTTCCCCTATTGAGAGCCTAGCTATGACTAGGCTTCTGTTGTACAAGCACAAGCTCAATAGCATAGGAGACCATAGACTTCCTAAGATAGCTTTAAATTCCAGCCAAAACCACCTAAGGCTTAAAAGAGGTTGGTATAAATACACCAGGGCCTGGTTAAACCATTGGGAGATCGACGAGAATGTTGCATTGCAAAACATTAATAAAATTACAAAAATTGTTACTTCTAAGTTCAAAGAAAAAATGTGGTGTGAGAAAGATCTAGCAACTAAAAGAAAATTAAGATATTATAAGGAGGTCATCAACCCCACCCTAGAATACCAAAAGTATCTCTCTTTTTTAACTAGCTCAAAGAAGAAAATTAATATAGCCAAGATTAGAACGAACTCTCATGAGCTCCATATTGAAACAGGTCGTTCGACAGTTCCTAAAACACCATGGATGGAAAGGATCTGCCATCTATGTGGAAATATGAACATCGAGGATGAAAATCAGTTCCTCTTAGAGTGCCCTGCGTACAACCACATTCGAGCTCAATTTTATAATCTTTGTTGCAATATTGACCTTCCTAGCCTTTTAAGATGTCAAAATTATAGTGAGCTAAGGAGACTTCTCTCTAAGCTTTTCTAGCATAGGAATAAAATCTTAAATCAAAATAAATAACTCTTTTCTTTAAGTCCGATAGACCAAAGATTTGTCTCAGTGGATGTTAACCATCATCATCATCATCATCATCATCTAAAATATATTTATTTATTTATTGTAATTTTAAAAAAAAGTTAGGTAAGGTTAAATGAAACAATGCTATCAATCCAATATGAGTTTCTTTTTTTAATTATCTTTAATAATATACTTAAAATTATTAGATAACATGTGTCAAACACTCTACTAAATCACATATGTTTAATGTTCTACCGGGACCAACAACTCAGAAAAGGAATGTTGTTCTAAGAAAAGAAAAAAAATAGAACATGCAAATGAAAATGAATTGCTCCTTGGCTCATCTGGAGTGGTGCTGGAAGTTAACGAAAGGGGGAAAAACTTTTACAAAAGTTTGAGGGATCTAGTGGAATGAATAGAACAACGTGCTTTAAATGTAATATGTAATAATTGAAATTTTCGATCATTAGGTACAATAAATAAACAATTTAGCATTAAATATTAATTTTCAAGAATTTTATTACAGAAAAGAAAAGAAAATGGAACCCATTCAACACATAAAACAAGATAACAAGGAAGAAAATGGTTGATCTCTAAGTTTGTGAGTAATTGTTACTTCCTTATAACAAATTAACTAGATTTCATTTTTGTATTTTTTAAGTTATTTTACAAAAATCATCATTGAATGCCTTCAAAAAGGTGCTAACATACAAAGAAGAATCATCAGACGAATTGATTGAAATTGGGTTAAATATGGGTTGTGAGTATATGTTGGCATATCAGAGTTTAATTGTGGAATTTGTAAGCATCTATCGATCTTGTTTTAATTAGCTTTGTCTATAATTAATAAAACAAAAAACATCTTTTATATTAAATATATGATTTTTTATGGGGTATAAAACTTGCAGGAAACAAAGTATGGAACTGCACCAACAGATGAAATTTTGAAAAATGGCATGGTACATGGTTTTGAAATAATGTGTATAATTTATGAGTCAATTGTTTCTATGGTATGCCATTTTTCTTTTTTATTTACATTGATGTATATTATTTAATATTGGAATTTTCATTATTCTCACCAACGTATATACACTCATTTTAGTTTATTTTTATGTTTGTAGATGGAAAATGAAGAAGAAGAAAACAATCAATGCTGTGAACACAACATTCTTGAAAATAACCCAAGTCATGGAAGTAGCTCTGGCAGTGACAACAGTTGAAGCAAAGAATGATGATCACTATGTAATTTGGATGTCAGAGCAAGGCGTTTTATTTTTTGAAATATGTCTATGAAATCAGACATTTTGTTTAATGTAATGGACATAGTGTCCCAATTGAAAGAAAAAGGGATACGAATAATTGTCCCATTTTGTATGATAAAGACTGTCATATATATATATATATATATATATATATAATATTTGTTTTAATTTATTCTATTGCGTTCTCCATTGTCATTCTCAAATGTACTAATAAAAATTTAATTCATTTGAATATTTTTATAAGATTATATATATGTGTCGACTTTTGATGAATAATGAATTTAAAAAAACCACAATAATTCTGATATGATATAACAAATTAATCCAAACAACACATTCAAATGCATTAATAAAAATGTAATTAATATGAATATTGTTATAAGATGTGTTGACTTTTGATGAATAATGAATTTAAAACAATCACAATAATTGGACTATCAGAGGTGGATGTTTCTAAAAAAAACAAAATGAAACCCGAGCGTTTATGTGTCTATACACACCAGTGCATTTATGATTCTATGGGCTCTGCACTAATACTGATTCCAGTTATAAATATCGGTGTGTTTTTGTGATACTGCGCACCGGGGCATTTATGTATCTATAAGCACCGGTGCATTTGTAGATTCCATGTACACCACACGAATACCGATACCAATTATAAATCTCGGGTCCTTTCAGTGATACGGAGCACCGGTGCCTCATAAAGATACACGCACCGGTGCACTTATATGACCTATGGGCACTTCTCAAATCCCAAGACCAATTAAAACGGCTCCATGCATTGTATCACCAACACCAAGCCCGGTGCTGTTGTTTTCCTTAACGGCCCGGTGCATTCTCCTTTTATCGCCCCGGTGCACTGTCTACCAATATGCACCGGTGCGTTCAAACCTGATAAGAGCACCGATGGAAAAACATCCGTGTTAACCTCCAGTCGCCCATTTTTTTTAGTTGTGTTCAATTTCCATTAAAAGCTCCACAAAAACCTCTGTTACTAGAAACGGATGTGGTAGCATATGTTTTTTTGACAATTTTGGCCAATTTTATAACACTAAAAACCTCCTTTATAACCTCCGCTAGAGGGTCTTTTCCTTGTAGTGTATATTGCATTTTTTTCCTTTTAGTTAGGGCTTTGTAGATTTTTATATTGTTAATTTTCAGAGATTCATCAACAGCTTCCTTAATTGCTCTCCTCGCATTTTTACAATCTTTTTCATACCATGGGTTGGTTTTGATATTTCTTTTATTACTTGAGACTTCAATTGGGAACTTGTTAATAGAATATGAGAGGGTTGTAGTAAAATTATGATAGAGGTCATCTATGTTGTCTATACTAGATAAAGGAAGAAAATTAGTTTTTAATTCATTTAGAAAGAGATCGTTTTTATTTCTATCAAAGATTAAGTTCTTTTGAATATAAGGATTATCTTCTATGGGATCTCCATGCATGACAAAATTGAGAGTTATGAGTAAAGGCCTATGATCAAAGTCAGGCTCGTGGTCGTCTAAGATGTCAAAAGTTATTATTTCATTGTATAAAGAGAGATCGGAAATAACATAGTCAACCACGCTCCTGCAAAGCCCATGGATGTAGGTTATCTTGTGTAACATACGCCATTATCTTCACATGGAATTGTAAGGAGTTAGAACTATTATATACAAGTTACTCATCATTACATAGAATTTTTTACAGTTCACATTGTGACTTTATAAATAAGAGTAGTAAACTCCTTAACCCTTAACAACCTCCATTACAGTATATTAACTTAATACTATATGATGGAATCATCCATTCATCTCATTACTCATATAGTCATCATATAATTGCCATTATGAACATCATAACAAGAAAGAAATGAACCCCATCATCTGGACACAATAATCAATCACACCATAGAACACCAATATACCCTGGAAACCCCGTAGGGTGAAAACCAGCAACGTTTAATTTTATTATTAAACGCTCGTGAGGGTGTTCAGCCCATCACTCAATGGTTGATAAGGGAGACCATCCCTTAACCATCATTTATATAATCTTACAAGGAAATATACAATATCTAGCTTTCAACCATTCAATAAATATGATAATATGATACCATTTACCCTCTGGTCTTCATATCTTCACATCTTGGTGGCATGGATGTACCTATAATGGACCATCGTACATTGGACCTTCCTGCAACTCGCACTCGTCTGCACAAACATTAATCATTTACCTACCACCATGTCAAGCATAATCTTCCTTTGTACATGTCACCATCATTTCCTGCTATGATTTCTTCAACACAAAATGATGTCAAGATTCATAAAGTATTAATCAATCACTATAGTATTTCCTCCATCTACTCGTGTATTCATGACAAGCAAGTAAAGTACCTTGTCATTCTCTCTTTAATAACACATACCTCATATGTGCTATTTATAGGTTATCACAATAACTAATGCTCACGTCGCATAGGCACACAATCCTGCAAAACAATGGCTACTTCTCCCAAACTTTCTTTAGAATAAACTGATACATCAGCTAAGATGTTTATGCATTTGATTTACATACATTTAATAAAAAATAGCTAACCCTTAAGCTATTACCTTTAGTGCATGGAATGCAAGTTAACATAATGATTGTCTCTTCCATGCATGTGAATGCATACTGCAACGTAGTTTAATCCTACAAGCTATCTTTCTACATACCAAAAATGTATATTTTTTTTTCAATAAAAGCTAATACATACGTTGCATGCTTAGGCATGATCTTCCTGCCAAAAAGGAAATCACAATATGACAAAATAAAAGTAATCACTCAGTCTGTTCATCTAAGGAATATAACTTATTAGTTCCTTTAACCATGAATTTATTAAATAACTTAACTTTACCAACACTGTGGTAAACAATCCATAGATTTATTAATTGACTAATATTTGCAAACACCATGGTAATCTACCCATGGTTTTATGAAACAATTAATGTTTGTCAACACCATGGAAAAACTACCCATGGTTTTATGAAACTATCCAAGGATTTGTTGAATAACTAATCTTTACCAATGTAATATCATTAGTTGATAAATCTTATTAGAATATCTTCCTAAATATTAAGATAGCTCAACATTTCTTTATACATGCAAAGAACACGCCTCTATAACATAATGTCTATTCTTTGTGCATGTAAGAGAAATAATTCTCTCTCTCTTTGTGCATGCAAGAGAGATAGCTCTTCCTTTACTGTAGGAAAACACATAATTCCCTTCTTAGATTTCTATCATCATGAACTACTATTTTTCATGTAAAAGAAAAAAAAGATTATCATAATAGCAATCTTTAAAACAACATGGATTCTTTTACAAATTAACTTCTTGAATACTACCACTCTTAACTATTATGTAAAATATTGGCATAATAACAAAGAATAACATAATAGAAATCTTCTCAAGACAACGTGGATTCTTTTCCAAAAACCCACCAATAAGTTTCCCTTTTACCATTAAAATATTAATGTAGGAGTCTTTTCAAGAAAGACAACAAGGATTCTTTTTAGAAAATAACCACAAAATCACGTGGTTAATCATCTTTTAATTAAAAATTCCTATGCATGATGACATATCATCGCACAAGGACTATTGTATGAAAATACAAAATTTTACCTAATAAGAAAAAACCACATTTTACTCTATATTCATCTTTTGAATTTAATATTCAAAAGCATTAAAAGTTGCAATTCAATGCGTATTGGTCATATATTTAAATATCAATAATTTACTATGAATTTGGCAATCCAATATACATAAAGTATTGCCATATGCTAATAGCACATTGTAGAATGCAAGAATTTCTATCCTCCTGTATAAATGCATATTCAATTATAGTGAAAAGGTTAAGATAAGAGCATGCATATACTCATATGAGTTTCCTGAAAACTATCATCATGAAACTATTCTCGTGAAACATCAATATACTAAAAGAGAGAGTCTTACCAAACCACTTTCGAATCTCATGAAAAGAAGACAAAAAAGATTACCTATTGTCAAGTTGATCCTTCCTTCTAGATTCGGCATTATCGATGGCCACGTTCATCTACACATTCTCACTTGGTATTCTGCACTTTTGCGCCATCATTGATGCTTCAAGGGGAATTCCTTCCAATCGTTTAAGCCATGCATTGTCCATCATGGCTCTCATTACGAATTTCTAGTTTCCAATTTAGTGACATTCTCAAGAATCGTTTCAACTGGGATGGCCTAATTTCTTTAATAAATGGATAAGAGATTCTAACTTTGTATCGGCAGTGATGTTATCATAAATCGCTAAAAAATATGGCTCCGATTGTCATATCGGATGTGACCCTTGCAAGAATCAAGTGGAACGGTTTAGGGTAAAGCATTGATGAGAGATTAAACGAGTGAGTCAGCTTCCAAATGAATGAACATTCTCCGATCATCAAAAGCCCAACTCGCAAAACATGAGAATCGGCAGTAGTCATTAAATGCAATGTTTTCAATTAAATTTAAATCAACAGAGTGGACTTAGTGGACTGACTTATGAAGATTATCTCGCAATTTGACATGGAATTCTCTTCCCGTGCCCCTTCTTTGCGCACTTTCCTTTTTCTATATGCAGCACATGTTCGTTTTAACTGATTCAAGAATCCGTTTACATTAAACCAATTCTTTATTTCCTTTATTAAACATTTAAACTCTAAATATAGTTACAATATTCATTTACTTAAATTGAGGAGGTCGGTTACATACTCCCCCCCTTAAGAGAACATTGTCCCTTGCAGTGTTTTCCACCGAAGGAAACATTCCTATTTCCTTAAATGTCATTATTTAAAACAATAATGTTTTTATCTATACTCATAAGCATGTATAGCGCAAAGAAAATTTCATTTCCATTTTTTACTGCTTATCCCTTATTCAATTCATAAAAATATAGAAAAATATCTATACGAACTTACCATTATTTACCAATTACTATTGGAAGAAATGATGGCTTTTACGCAAGCTCTCTGAAAATGGTTGAACAACCCATCAACACTCCATCAAAAGAGCCTGTAATGTATGACTAACAATTCATTCACATTAGTCACATAGTTTCAATCAAATGAAAATACTTGCAACTATCAAACATTATTGCAATATAAAGAGATATTGTAATCGAAGTACTTCCATAAGTACTCAGAGAGAACCAACCCTCTCATCAATGCATCACGTGCACACTGTCTTAGCTCCTGCTAAAGACGTCCACACAGTACTTCAAAAAGTACCTAGAGAGCACCTAGCTCTCTAATAGTACCAATGGTCAATCAATGCATCATAGGCATATCCTAGTCTCTGCTAAGACATTCAAACAAATTAGTAATAAAATAAATGAACTTATACATTCAATAATTCATTTTAATATAACACAACTTTTACTTAACTTTCTCCACTATGAGAACCACAATGGTAAACAAAATTCTCCTCCTAATCCATAGGATCGAGTCTTTTTTCACATCCAGACAGTCAATCTTTCCACACTAAAAAGTCTTTATACTTATCTAGAAATTTAGTCTTTCAAGATGTGGTCCTCCCAACCATCAAGTGAGGCTATTACGTCCTCCACTTGCCCCCTAGCTCCATAATCTGGATGGTGCCACGGGTTAACAGTGGATTCCTCTACTGTGACATCGGGATGGCCAATCCAGTCACACTCAGATATTTTTGGCTTTACAAGGGTTGTTGTAAGCTATTTTCAACTCGTCCCAACTAGCTCTTGAAAATACTCCCCCTTTAACAATTTCACAGAACGCCTACTCCTCCCTGGGGATCCAGCTTTATCCTCAGAGGAGTAGGTAATTGTCTTTCCAACTATCCCCATCCACCTCCTATTCTTGGAAACATTTTAACCATCATCTTAAAAGATTTTATTTCCATTAATTAATTCCAGAAAATTAAATAATTTTCTTTATCAACAGTGATGATTTAAGTTTTTCTTACCAGATAAAAGAAAATTAAGCAAATTGTCTATAACTAGTTAATACTAGTTAACTTTATTGAAGCTCTCACAACTTCCCCCGTGGAAGTAACATACATGTCTTGTACATTAAAACATGATACTTTAACGTTTACTGTTTCAATTCACATTGCAATGTTTGTGATGCTTTATTTTCACATATTTTCTGTTTCCATTAAGCTACCCATGCTTACAATAAGAAACAATGTTAATCGTAAATATGAATTTCTCAAGCACCTACTATCTTGCGCAATCATTTTAAGTTCCCGCATAAGATGTTTTCACGTATACCAGTATATATAAGTATTCATTAATGCATATGTGTCAATAATGATTAGGGTATGAGTGCAAACATTTCCAGTTCCCATAATGTTATATTCCAACAGACTGACACACAAATTAATTATCATAATCATTTGTTCACAACTTTCAAATAGCTTTAGTCAAAATCGATTCGTGCATATAAATTTCATTAGTTATTCATTCATAACTAATCAATAGCTTTAATATTTTTAATGCATTCATGACATGAGTCACTCTAAAACTAGTCATTCCATGCCATTATGACCTTAATGCATTCATGACATTTCATGCAAAACTCGCTTTACCAACAAGTCTTTAGTGGTTTCACAACTTGACCTATTTAAGAGACGCCGTTCAATTTAATTTTAAGACTCTATCATCTTATAGTAGGATTCTCTCCTCATCTTTTGCATTCATGCATTACCTTTACACCATCACTATACATGACCATCTCTTTTTAAGTAGTGCATGGTAACTTAGAAATTTTTATTGCATGCAAAAACAATTGCTTCTCTTCAAGCTCAAATGAAAAGTAACTATTTTTCTTTCATGCTTCCATATTTCCTTTCCTAAAGAAATAAATACACATACTAATCTCATATGCATACTCTTATGCAGTTATAATAGCATGTACTTTTAAAGAATTCTCTTAAATGGAAGCTAATCTCATGCAATGCCATGTATGTAACAATACATATTTAAAGAAAATCAACATGCATATGCATAGACTTCTTAAAATAAAATAAAATACTTATCTTTATTTTATTTGAAAAACTTCTCTCCCTACTGAAGTACTCATCTCCATCAGGAAATTCATATTGCTCCTCCACAACAATGTTTTCTTGTCGCAACATCGACAAGATTTTATAGCGTGATTAGAATAAGCCTTAATCAATAAATAATCAGTCTTTGAGTGATCTTTTAACACCTATTCATGTGCATATATGAGATGTGAATACAATGTCACAACATGCTTTTTCTAACATCTTTACATTAGTGTGAGTAAATAATTATCAATTCATGTCAAATAACTCCCACATTATTATGAAATTTTTCACACACACACACATTCATACAAGACCAATCACTATATCTGTTAAGAAATTCCTTTAATGGAAAATGACACAATGTGCATTCGCTTTACTTAAAAATTTTACAAAAGACCCACCACTTCAAATTTTGCTTTTGGAGCATGCAAATAGAATAAAGCTAACACATTGGTTGTTGTTCCTATGCATAGAATGCATAAAGATTCTAATATTAATTTCCCAACAGAGTACTTAACATAATCGAGTAGGAAAACTCATGATTCCTCTTCGAGGACACATAACATAATAGGCATGCAAAACATGGTTTTCTTTTCCATAAAACTAATGGAATAAAACATAAGCATACATACCGTATTCTTGAAATATTATACCCACATTAGCCATGTATGTATTTCAAGGAAACCAAAACATTACTTTAGTTTTTGTACATGTAACTCATCTTCTTTGCCAGAGAATCTTTTGTAAAGTATGATAACAAAACATGTTTATCATTTCCACATATAGACTTATGTTCTTTCCAATGAAATCTAATACAACTATTGCATGCAAAGAACCTTTTTCCTCTATGATTATACATGCAAGTTGCTCATGCTTTGCTTCCAACAATTTATCATAGATTGCCTCTTTTATGCATAAAAATACGCAATACTAACAAGGTTAACTTAACCTTTAATATACCTAAATCAGGAAGTTGACATAATCCATCTAGCAAGGTAATATATTCAAGAAGTTATTCTCTTTAGCCTATATTTATTTTCAAGAAAAGAACTTGGATTCCTTTTCACTTATCACACAACTATGTAGTCCCTTTTAAAGAAAAACAAACTTCCCATCTTTTCTTAAACAAGACATATATAAAGGCAAGCAAGTTTACTTATTTATGTTTTACTACTGCTCACACCTTTCAAGATACATTCTAGTAATCTTTGCAAGACTCACATGGGTTCTTATCAACAAAACGAGCATAGTAGTTTGGTCTTTTACCATGGTATATCTTTCTAAAAGATTATCATATTAGCAATGCTTTATTACTTTCCAAAATAACTAGCATAATCTTGCATATTAAGTAAAACCATGTTTTATTGTATATTTGTCTCTCTCAGTTGCACGATTCTCATGCAAGATTTATTTTCAAAATATACATATTTCTCTCAAGAAGAATCAAATGTATATTAGTTAAATTTTCAAGCACACACATGTTTCATTTTTCAAGAAACCAAAATCCCATCTTCTTTCATGAAAACTTCAACACAACAATAGAAGTTTTACGCACATGGAAAATACATATCCTTTTAAAGAAACTCTAACTCAACAGTTATTTACTTTGTAAGCAGTGTATTTTCCATAAATGCAATAACTAGTGTTTTCAAGAAAAGAAAGATGATTATACTTATCTCTTGAAACTCTTTGTTCAACTTGGATTAGAGATGCGATGCCTTCCTTCACATACGTGCTTTTCATCTCAGATCTCTCAATTTCTTTTCGCTAAATCCCAAAGGCGCCAGTTTTTGAACCTTTAGCTCTGATACCACTTGTAACATACACCATTATCTTGACATGGAATTGTAAGGAGTTAAAACAATTTTATACAAGTTACTCATCATTACATAGAATGTTTTACAGTTCATAGTGTGAATTTATAAATAAGAGTAGTAAACTCCTTAACCCTTAACAACCTCCATTACAGTATATTAACTTAATACTATATGATGTAACCATCTATTCATCTCATTACTCATATAGTCATCATATAATTTCCATTATGATCATCATAACAAGAAAGAAATGAACCCCATCATCTGGACACAATAATCAATCACACCATAGAACACCAATATACCCTGGAAACCCCGTAGGGTGAAAAACATCAACGTTTAATTTTATTATTAAACGCTTGTAAGGGTGTTCAGCCCATCACTCAATGGCTGATAAGGGAGACCATCCCTTAACCATCGTTTATATAATCTTACAAGGATATATACAATATCTAGCTTTCAACCATTCAATAAATATGATAATATGATACCATTTCCCCTTTGGTCTTCATATCTTCACATCTTGGTGGCATGGATGTACCTACAATGGACCATCTTACATTGGACCTTCCTGCAACTCGCACTCATCTGCACAAACATTAATCATTTACCTGCCACCATGTCAAGCATAATCTTCCTTTGTACATGTCACCATCATTCCCTACTATGATGCCTTCAACACAAAATGATGTCAAGATTCATAAAGTATTAATCAATCACTATATTATTTCCTCCATCTGCTCGTGTATTCATGACAAGAAAGTAAATTACCTTGTCATTCTCTCTTTAATAACACATACCTCATATGTGCTAGTTATAGGTTATCACAATAACTAATGCTTACGTCGCATAGGCACACATTCCTGCAAAACAATGGCTACTTCTCCCAAACTTTCTTTAGAATAAACTGATACATCAGCTAAGATGTTTATGCATTTGATTTACATACATCTAATAAAAAATAGCTAACCCTTAAGCTATTACCTTTAGTGCATGGAGTGCAAGTTAACATAATGATTGTCTCCTCCATGCATACGAATGCATACCGCAACGTAGTTTAACTTTGCCAAGCTATCTTTCTACATACCAAAAATGTATATTATTTTTCAATAAAAGCTAATACTTATGTTGCATGCTTAGGCATGATCTTCCTCCCAAAAAGGAAATCACAATCATGAAAAAATAAAAGTAATCACTTAGTTTGTTCATCTAAGGAATATAACTGATTAGTCCCTTTAACCATGAATTTATTAAAAAACTTAACTTTACCAACACTGTGGTAAACAATCCATAGATTTATTAATTGACTAATATTTGCAAACACCATGGTAATCTACTCATGGTTTTATGAAACAATTAATGTTTGTCAACACCATGGAAAAACTACCCATGGTTTTATGAAACTATCCAAGGATTTGTTGAATAACTAATCTTTACCAATGTAATATCATTAGTTGATAGATCTTATTAGAATATCTTCCTAAATATTAAGATAGCTCAACATTTCTTTATACATGCAAAGAACACGCCTCTATAACATAATGGCTATTCTTTGTGCATGCAAGAGAAATAATTCTCTCTCTCTTTGTGCATGCAAGAGAGATAGCTCTTACTTTACTGTAGGAAAACACATAATTCCCTTCTTAGATTTGTATCATCATGAACTACTATTTTTCATGTAAAAGAAAAAAAAGATTATCATAATAGCAATCTTTAAAACAACATGGATTCTTTTACAAATAACTTCTTGAATACTACCACTCTTAACTATTATGTAAAAGATTGGCATAATAGCAAAGAATAACATAATAGAAATTTTCTCAAGACAACGTGGATTCTTTTCCAAAAACCCACCAATAAGTTTCCCTTTTACCATTCAAATATTAATGTAGGAGTCTTTTCAAGAAAGACAACAAGGATTCTTTTTAGAAAATAACCACAAAATCACGTGGTTAATCATCTTTTAATTAAAAATTCCTATGCATGATGACATATCATCGCACATTTTTTGTGATGAAAATACAAAATTTTACCTAATAAGAAAAAACCACATTTTACTCTATATTCATCTTTTGAATTTAATATTCAAAAGCATTAAAATTTGCAATTCAATGCGTATTGGTCATATATTTAAATATCAATAATTTACTATGAATTTGGCAATCCAATATACATAAAGTATTGCCATATGCTAATAGCACATTGTAGAATGCAAGAATTTCTATCCTCCAATATAAATGCATGTTTAATTATAGTGAAAAGGTTAAGATAAAACATGCATATACTCATATGAGTTTTCCACAAAACTATCATCATGAGACTATTATCATGAAATATCAATATATTAAAAGTGAGATTCTTACCAAACCACTCTTGAATCTCATGATAAAAAAAACAAATAAAATTACCTATTCTCAGGTTGACCTTCCTTCTAGATTCAACATTATGGATGGCCACGTTCATCTATACATTCTCACTTGGTATTCTACACTCCCACGCCATTGTTGATGCTTCAAGGAGTTCCTTCCAATCGTTTAAGTCATACATTAACCACTGTTGCCTCATTATGAATTCCCTAGCTTCCAATTTAGTGGCACGCAACATTCTCACAACTGTCTAACCAGAGGGTCGAATCTCTTTAATAAATGGATAAGAGACTTCAACTCTGTCTTGCAGGTGAGAGCAATATAAATCTGCTAAAAAAAGAAGTATGGCAAATTGTCATATCGATGACCCTTGCAGTAAATCAAGGGAACGAAGCACAGGGCAGCGCAGATTGGATGAGAGATTTCCTCTGTCAAACGAGTGAGCCGCTCCAAATGAATGAACATTCTCCGACTCATCAAAAGCCCAACTGCAAAACACAGAGAACTGCAGAACCCCATTGGAATCATAAATAAGTTTTCAATTAAATTTAAATCAACAGAGTGGACTGGACTTATGAAGATGATCTGCAATTCGACATGGAATTCTTCTTCCAGGCCCTTCTTTGTGCACTTCTCTTCCCTTTTTCTATATGCAGCACATGTTCATTTTAACTGATTCAAAAATCCGTTTACATTAAACCAATTCTTTATTTCCTTTATTAAAAAATTAAACTCTAAATATATTTACCATATTCATTTACGTAAATTAAGGAGGTCGGTTACATCTTGCTAGAATTGGGCCACTTCTTTAGACCGTTGCAAATTATGAGATCCTGAGCACTACAGAGGTTGACTAGCTCTGACCCAAACAAATTATCCCTGAGGTCTTCAGAGCTCCTTTTGTACCGGCTAGCCAAAGCAAGGTCTTCATCTAACCAAAGAGGATTGGAGTTGGAATGATTGCCTAGAAGAATAGCTTGGTTTATTGAAGTTCGGGAATTAAAGTCACCCATTAAAAGGATATTACCTTCATTCCTTATGTTAGAAATATCATTCTCTAAACCATTGTAAGTACTATTAACGGGGAAAAATAACAGATTTCTATGTAGGTCTTTTTATCATTAATGTCAGTAATCTCAATCCAAGTATATTATTTGTAAGGGTCGTTTTTATAAATCCTAGCATGGGGGGAGATGTTCTTCTTGATGTATCAAGCTATGCCCCCAATGCCTCTACTGGAGGATTGCTTGTTCCAAGTAGACCATAGTGCAAAGCCATCTATGTTAGGGACCTTAGATTCTTCATGCTCCCAAGTTTCAATAAGCAATATAATATCAACATCATTTGAGGTCCAACTTAGCTTGGGGCCTTTGTTCCATGGAAAACCTCGACAGTTCCAAGAAATAATTCGGAGCATGTTGAATTGCTATTTATTACTATTGTTTTGGTTTCTATCTCGAATAATGACTTTTCTATTTTTGATTATTGCCCATTTTCCTTCCTTCCTAACTTCTTTTACCTTATGAACCTCCTTTCTTAATTCTTCTTGATCTTCTGGAATGAGATCTTCGGTTATAAATATTCTTATTCCTTTTAGACTTGAGGTTTTACTAACTATGTCATACTTATGGTCAGTAGAGCTCACCTTTATTCGAATCAACCTTCCTTTATTTTCAGTTAATTTCCCTAACCTTGTTGTTTCTGCGAGACACATGGTTTCAATTTGTAATCTATTATGTAATTTTGTCTGGGCTATGGCTAAAGTATCCTCGTCTACCTCCTCTTTCAAAACGAAGATTATAAGGTTCAAGGCCCTTTTATTACGCTCATGGTCTAATTCGTTCAATTTTTTCATTTCATCTTTAATTGGTTTGATATCTAATTTACCTAGCCCACTATTTAGGGTGAGATTGTTGTTAAATTTTTCTTCTATTTCTTTAATCATGTCCTTCATTTTAAGACTCTCTATATTATCAACATCTCCTTGCTGGTATGTTTGATTCATATCTTTGTTTTTTCTTTTCTATGACCTCCAACTTCTTTTCCATTGCCTGCATTTTATTCTCCAGTAGTTCTATTTTATTTTCTATTTGTTTTTGGATCTTTTCTTCAAGAGATGTGAATTTTTTTTCCAGCATGGCTTCTAACTCGGTTTGTAGCTTGATTTCTCTTTCTTCTCTACATTTCTCTAAACACTCTATATACTCATAAAGGCTCTGTAGAGTAACTGTGCTAGGTCTACCTTTGGTAATCTTTGGTAGCTGTGGTGAATTATTCATACTTGAGAATAAATGAAAAGATATTTATTAGAAAAAAATAAGGAATGTGTGCACCTGAATATCAGAAAAACGGATAGCATACTTCAAGTGCCCAGGTCTAACAATTTATAGAGAAAAAAATCACCCAAGTAGTAACGGAGAAAATTCACCGCAAAATTTTCACCCCAAAATTTCACTGCAGACCCAAGTATTAAGCTAGAAAATTCACCAGAAACCCAAGTATTAATTCAGAAACCCAAGTATTAATGGAGAAAATTCACCACAAAATTTTCACTGTAGACCCAAGTATTAACCTAGAAAATTCACGACAGACCCAAGTATTATTAACTAATGAAATATATATTTATTATAATTTTTAATTGTCTTTTTAAATATTAAATTTTTGATATATATTTAATTATTATTATTTTTCCATATATATTATTGTTTATTATTATTTATTAATTATTTATATAGTTTAATCAATTATATAATTTTCTTAACTGTCCATTTTTTTTTTCAATTTTAATTTTTAAAAAATAATTTTTATGTTTATTATTATTAACTAATAAAATATATATTTATTAGAATTTTTAATTGTTTTCTTAAATATTAAATTTTTAATATATATTAAATTTTTATTATTTTTCCGTAAATATTATTCTTTGCATTTGCCTATTCCGTAGTTTCCTATATTATTTTGTTTATATTATTCCTTTATTTTGCTTATATTATTGCTTACTTCCGTAATATATTATTCCACCTATATTAAAGATAGCTAACACTTGGCACTCGACTTTTTCAAAAATATTTCGAATTAAATTTTGCCTATATTAAAGACAATCAACATTGGGCAATTGGCTTAAATATTTGCAATTTTAATTCCATCCCTCAAACTTGCAAAAAATTGTTCATGAAAATTCTCCAAAACCTTGTAGCTTTGATACCATGTAAAATTATTAGAGCACAACTAGATATCTAGCAAAGGAATAATTTCACAAACTTGCAAAAGTTGAAAAATAAAATTTGAATTGAGAATTGAATTTGATTCATCAATATTAGTTTGAAAATCAATACATAAAAGCAACTAAGTTAATCTTATTTGTACATGCAATAACTATGGATAATTAAAGCTAACTGAAGCTAAATGTGTTTTATGCTCTGTTAATGTGCACATGCACCACACGCAAGCACTCGAGTTAACTAGCTAAGGACAAGTGCACATCGCAAGTAAGCACTCAAGTTAACTAGCTAAAAACAAGTGCACACCACATGTAATATCTAGAGTATAAATAAAGCTAATTAAGCCTAACTATGTGCATGTACAACACCTAGCTAAAGACAAGTGCACATTGCATGCAATATCTAGAATTAAACTAAAGCTAGTCTATGTACATGTACACTAACACATATGAAGTCTTCCTAATTATTCAACTTTATCTACCCATTTGATACCTACATTCATTTTTCTTCAATACCAATAGTTTTTATGCAAGCATTCATTCCTTCTAGTACCAATAGATTCTTTCTAACATACACATCTACTCATAAAAATCTACAATAATCACGTATGTCATTTGCATTGAGTCTGAAAATAATTCACCGTAATATAATTTATACATACATGTAAAATTGTAATAGGCATGGAATATATAATTTGATCTATTTCTCCAATAAGATATTTCATTAATTTCGTGTGCTTGTAATGAATTTACATATCTATCCAATTAATACCTATGCAATTAATCTTTTCATTTCGTATTCAATCAATACATAGCACTATAAATAATTCAACATAATTTATAAAATAGAACAAGAGATATTCATAATTTGATGCTTGGAAAACAATCAATAACATAACACGTTCTTCCTAATCATGAATTGTTTCCAAGAGTTTTTATGAAGTAAGAATTTTTTGCATTCAAAATAAAAAATCTCTTTCATTCATGGATGATTTTCTTTTATAACTTTTTTCTTGTAGAATTTTAGCAACCTACTTGCCAAACTTTTTCTAGGATTTTTTTTTTCTTTTGAAAATATATATTTTTTCTTTCTTTAAAGAACACATTGTACTTTATTCCACCTCACTTAGTGATTAACATAATATTTATCTCTCTTTATGTTAGTTTTATTTATTTTGAGTAATTTCTTCTACGAAATTTTAAGAGACTTTATCTAAGGTTCATCATGTGAACTTGACCACCAACCACTTTTTCTAAGTTAGAAATAAGTCTTCTAAACTTTAGTACTCTTTCCTTAATATTTCCAAAAAAATTATTTATTAACTCAAATAATAATAAAATAATTACATTATCACATAAGTCTTATAATAACATACATTTCCATTAAATTAAATAATAATTTAATGCCTGAAAATAATAAATAAATGCTTAAAAAGAAACAAAACAAAAAAAAAAAAAAAATTACACAAAAAATGAAGTTAAAATTATCCCATAAAGTTCTAGAATCAAAGCATCTCAATACAAAAAGAATGTTATGATAATATCATATGTAAAATAGAGTGATCCATGTTTCCTATATTTTTCATGGATGAACTCCACAAAGATAGAGGAAGGCTATGCACAAAGAGCATGATGAATCGTTGGCTACGAGAAAAGCCAATGCTCAATGCTTTCGTAGTCGATCGATAAAACCCTTAGATCCAGCAGAGATAGAAGCAGGAGAAAGCTCTTGATCATAAATGTAACAATCGAGCTCTCAAATGTTACAATCTTCATTGTCTCGCATTTTTCTGGCAAGGATGTTGCTGAGGTGTGTATGCTAGTGCATGAAAGGCTTTGGTAGCAGGGATGATGTTGAGGTGATAGGATTCTTTTGTCATGCAGTTAATGATGATCGAACTTGTTCCTAGTGCATATCCTGACTTCTAATGTAGTGATAAGGATCCAGATCCAAGTACTTATATCTTCCCTTTTAGAAGACACCTAATGGCATAACCAGGGGCTCAAGGCTAAGTACCTTTTTGAAATGATCACAACCAAGTGGAGATTCCAATGGAGTTGATCCAATAGACTTCCTTGAACAATGTTTGTTAATATTATTTCCTTACATCAAAATTCTATATTCTACCAGAAATTTAAAATATCCTAAAATACCCTAATATCAAATAATAACAAAAGCTTTGAAAGGTACCTGCAAAAATATAGAAATGATTATTGAAGTTGGAATGAATCTTTTAACCTCTGATTTGGCCTTCAAAAGGCATGGAAATGATCAGATTTTATATTGACTATTGATGTGGGTAGGGATTCTTGGCACAAATCAACTCCATGAAGAGACAACAAAATTAAATTACGGTAAGAGGTAAGAAATAACCAATGTATGAAATAAAGTTAAGTATCTACATGGGTTAATTTGGTTACTGAAATTTTCTTTTAAAATACCAACGAAAATAGTGTGCAGGTCTCTGCGGCAAAGATTGTGGAAAGCAATATTTGAAAGGACCTTTTCCCCGAGAGGCTATTCCCAGAGAGGCCATCCATTCGACAACACCTCAGGCCATGCGGCCAATCTCGGCAGCAACATGTAATCATGCACATTACACATTATGACCACATTCTATATGGTTTTGTTTACTCTTTTCAATAAACATTTAATTTTAACAAAGTAATACTAAAGTAAAAAATCATTGAAAGTATGGTTTCGTAGACTATAATTTTCATCCATTATGAGCATTTCCCCTGGAGCCTCAAAAGTCTTCATTGTCTAATAAAAACTATTGTCAATATTTAATTGGTTGTAGATAAAGCATGCTAAAACATGTTCTTTAAAACTTTAACTTCAATGTTTTGAGTACTGTGTTGGGACTAAGACAAACTAGCATACTGAGCATGGACTAATAAGCAAGAAGATATATACACATATATCCAAAAGTCATGATTGGAAAATTATATGAAAACACATTATTAATTCCAATGATCTACTCAGTCAGTCACAACTATATGACTTGGACTCCCTGCGCTTTTTGTGATGACCTTTTGTGATCCATAGAAATTGAAAGTAAATGAAGAAATATTATATTATCCGTATGACTCGACTAATAAGAAAGAATATATATACACATATATTCAAAAGTCGTGATTGGAAAATTATATAAAACCACATTATTAATTCCAACGATCTAATCAGTCAATCAAAACTATATGACTTGGACTCCTGCCTTTTTTGTGATCCATAGAAATTGAAAGTAAATAAAGAAATATTATATTATCGTTATGACTCGGTAATAGAGTGTTGTTATTATAGCGATTTGAATAACTATAGACTCATAAAAAGGCACATAATCATGGTTTTAAAATCATTCAATCTCAACTTATTGCATGAATTAGAGCTAGATGTATAAATACACGTCTGGTACTGTTATTACGAAGATGAAACTACGGGGAACTATATTTATGTATACGGCCGGAATATTATTTTATGAATATCAAGGGAAGAAGCGATGTTTTTCATTGAACTCAATGTCAATGAAAACAATTTGGCCATAGCGTATATAGCACCAAAAACAACTTGAGAGTAGCGTATGCAATAGGGAAAAATATTGTGCAGAGTGCTGCGTAAAGCAACCCATGTAACACCTTGAGAGTAGCATATGTAACAGGGAAAATTATTGTGGGGGTGCTAAGTAAAATAAGCCATGTGATAGCTACCAGACAATGAATAATACCATATCACTGGTGATGAGTATTGACTAACGAGTCCATTTATGATGTCAAGATATCACGAAGATGTCATTTTTACCTCATTACGTTTTCATATTTGAGTGCAAACTATCAAATGTAAAGATAAAAAATCAGAAACTTTTCATATTTGAGTGCAAATGAATAGAAAAAAGTCAGAAAATTTTCATATTTGAGTGCAAATTGTCAGATTTGTGAAAAGAACAGCAAAGTCTGACGGTCAAGGCAACTTTTTTTCTATCAAATTATTAAAATATTTCAAAATTTACATAGAAGTAGAGTAGTATAAGAGGCGACGTTTTTGTCGGGGGAAAAATCAGACAACTGTTTAAGAGTGCAGGCTGTCAAATATTAAAAAGAACAAAGTCAGACAGTTGTGGTAATTTTGTTGCCATCAAATTATTAAAAAAAATCAGAATTTATATAAAAATATAGTCTAAAACGCCTACCAAGATGCCATTTTTTTGGGACAGGAAATGAAAAATAATGGAAATTTGGGTATATTTTTTATTTGATTGAATTTTTTTTGGAAATCTCATCGAATCTTTTCAAATTCCTGATTACAGTTATAAATTTATAGGATTTTTCCAGTTTCAATAGGGTTTTTGATACTGCTAAATCTATTAACATTAAAAAAACAAAGAATGAAGACCAAATTGAAATCACAAATAAAATAAATATTTATAAACAACAGCCATAAAATTACCAATATTTTACTTTTATTTTTCATATTTTAAAACTCTTTCATATCATTTTAAAACACACATTTCCAAAAACTTTGTTAATATTTTTTTTTGAAATGTTGCACATTTTGGATGAACCTTTCACCTATCATGACATAGAAACAATGATGAAGAGAAAGGGAGATCAATCCTTTTAAACGACAATGAAAAATATAAACATTAGAAAATAAATATTACAATTTATTATAGAAAAGTGTATAATTAAAATTTTAATTATTTATTAATTTTATTATTTAAAAATTTTGAATGAAATCAGGCTAGAATTTGATGGAAGAGGTAAAGAAAGAATTAATAATTAACTAGTTGAATTATAATTAATAAATTATTGAATATTAATAAGTGATGAAAAAGATAATTTGTAATTAATAAATATTAATATGTGATTACAAATACCAATTGTTATTAATTAATATTAAAATAATTATAATAGTTAAAAAAGAAATTATTAATAATTATTAACTTATATATATCTAATTAAAATTAGATTAATAAATAATTAATATGATTATATAAATATGAATTTAGGGGTACACATGTAATCCCAGATCCATTTGCTGATTTTATCATCACTAGTCTGGAACAAGTTGACCTTATTGACATTCAGATGCCCAAACTCCTACCTACTTGGAGGAACTGCAGAACTGGGGATGTGGCATTGGCATGAAGACTGGATAGATTTCTCATTAAGCTACCATTACTCCAATCTCTAGAAAAAGTCCGATAATGGGTGGGACATGGTAGCATGTCGGATCACTCTCCAGTATTTTTATATTTTGAAATTGGTCCAAAGCGTGCTGGCCCACCATTTAAATTCAACTCCAGATGGCTCCTCGATCCTGAATACCATTTTCTGGTGGTACAAGAGTGGCAACACTATCAGGAACATCCTGACATAGAACCGGCTCGGGTTATTTATGAAAATATCAAGCGGATCAAAGGCTTGACTATCAAGTGGACTGAGGAAAAAAAAAGGATATAGGGTGAGGAACTGAACAAGATCGAATTGGAGATCTCCCAACTCAATTCATATGATATGCTTGGGTATAGATCAAGTGACACAAAGGAGCATCTCATGACACTTAAAGCATCCAGAAGGAAGCTCTTGCAATAAAAAGCAGGGTCATATGGCTTCAGGCTGGTGCTGAGAATACCAAATTTTTTCAGCAGCATGGAAATGGTCGCAAAAATTGCAATATGATTTGGGAACTTACTGACCAACAGGGTTTTGTGGCCAGAACTCATCCAAAACTTCTTGATATGGGAATACAACACTTTTCTAATATATATTGAGCTCCATTAGAAATCGAGCTTCTGGAGATCATGCACATCACCAGTCTATTTCATAGATATGTGGACCAAGAACTAGAGGAGGAGCTTGTTGCACCGGTCACGATGGACGAGATTGAAGGAGTCCTCAAATGGTTCCAAAAAGAAAAAGCCCCAGAGTGGACGGTTGGCCCATTGAATTCTTCATACATTTCTTTGAGCTGCTTGGCAATGATCTCCTTATTACTATTGAAGATAGTCGTGTCAAGGGGAGTATATATGATGGTTTCAACTCTACCTTTATTTCTCTTATCCCCAAGACTGATCATCCTTCCACATTTCAATACTATAGACCCATATCCCTCTGCAACTGTTTATATAAAATAATATCCAAATTTATTGCAAATCACATCAAACCCATCCTATCCTCTCATATAGCCAAAGAACAATTTGCATTTCTTCACCACAGGCAGATTCATGAATCCATAGGCACTGCACAAGAAGCCTTACACTCCATTAAATCTAAGAACCTCAAATCCACCATCCTTAAAATGGACCTTACAAAGGCTTTTAATCAAGTCAATTGGAGCTACCTGCCTCTGACCCTTATACAAACTGGATTTCCCCCCATGTTCATTAATTGGATTATGGGTTGTATATGTCACGCCTCATTTAGTATTCTTCTCAATGGCACTGCGTCGGAATTTTTTCATGATGGTAGGGGACTGAGACAAGGATGCCCCCTATCACCTCTGCTATTCATATTAGTTATGGAAGGTCTCTCCGTCCTCATTAAAAAGGCCAACACGGATGGATTGCTGCATGGCTTACATATAAATGAGATCATTCAACTTTCACATCTATTATTTGTTGATGATGTTCTCATTTTTCTTCATGGCTCTTGTTAGGACACTCTTCAATTTGGAAATATACTTCAGTTTTTTTGCAGAGCGACGGGCATGCAACCAAACAATTCTAAATCCACCATCATCATGACTAGATGCTCGGCTCATGAACAAGGAACTGCAATGACCACATTCGCCTTTCCTTATAACAATATTGGGGATGGTTTAAAGTATTTTGGATTCCACTTAAAACCAAATGACTATCAAATCAAAGATTGAAACTGGCTCATTGCAAAAGTGGAACACAGAATCAATATTTGGTATCATAGACGTCTCTCCCGAGCGGGCCGACTGGTACTAATTATATCTGTCCTTGGGGCCATTCTTGTATATTGGATGTCACTGGCATGGATTCCTATTGGGGTCACCAAGTGTATCACAAAGATCTGCAGAATTGTTTTATGGAAGAACCAGGAAAAGGATAGAACTTTCGCATGGATCACATGGGACAAAATCAGTAGACCCAAACATTGGGGGGGGTGGGGCTTAAAAGATCTACACTTATTTTCATCAGCCCTTACAGCCAAGATGTGTTGGCATATTATCACTGGCCAAAGTCTCTGGAAGGAGGTCATCACTGCTAAGTATATTTCCCCCATAAGCACACTTGATTGGGTGAGGGGCAACATTCGAGCTACCCCTGGGGTCTCCATCATCTGGAAAGCAATCACCAAGGCTGCTCCACTTATCCAAAACAGACTCTCATGGAAAATTGGTTCAGGGGAATTGGTACTAGTTGGCTTGGATTCTTGGTCGGGGAGTGGGGAATACTTCAAACTACCCGACTAGATTATTAAGCATCTGGCCAATAGGGGTATCCGGTACCTTACACAAATTGTTGATCCAGAACGCACAAATTGGCACACACAATATTGGCTATCGGCTGTTGATCTTCACATTCCTCGGGCTGGTGCACATTACTGGGCGAACTATATCAGAGCACTCCATGCATCGCATATTCATCTAACACAACAGGAGGACCAATTGATCTGGGCTATCTCTCCAAAGGGATATTTCACTCCCAAAATTGGATATTTAACTCTCTATCAAAATAAAGGACCACATGAAAAACTCTGGTGGTGGACATCTATATGGAAACTCAAGGCACCACACAAATATTGACTCCTGTTCTAGTGCATTCTACATAACTGTATCCCCACTATGGAATATCTACATAGACATGGTTTAATTGGTCCCTCAAGATGCTGCTACTGTAATAATCATGGGGAAGAAGTCACTCATCTATTTCTGGACTGCCCCATTATACAGCACATTTGGCATCAGGTTACAGAGAGCATGACTGGTCATCTACATTGGAGGGGAAATTCTATACTAAATGCTTGGACATATTGGTGGGAGTCGACAGAAAACACAACAAAGTTGCGAAACCTGCCTATGGTTTTCACTTGGCAAATTTGGATCAACCGAAACAATTATATCTTCAACAATCTGCCGGTAAATGAGGATTGTATCAGCAGGGCGATCTTGGCCACCTATTCCCTGATACCCAAAGTTGTTATGAAAAAAACAGAGAAACTAGACATCCCTGAAACTATTGATCAAAATAGGCCGTGGGCCTACTTTGATGGCGCGGCCACACAAAATGGATGTTGGGGGGGCGGGGGGGGTGACTACTCTACATAAATGATCAACACCACTTTCAACTTAGAATGGGCCTGGGCCTGGGAACCAACAATTTTCTGAACCACAATGCCGAAGACTCCTTCTGATCTTTGCCCGTGAACAAAATTGCAATAACCTACAGATATTTAGCAACTCCCTCATTGTGATTAATTGGTTCAACTCTCATGCACAGTGTCACACTCACACACTCATTGCATTACTGCAGGAAGTTCATCAGCTCAAATCACAATTTGACTCCATCTCTGTCTCTCATATTAATAGGCATCGAAACAAAATGGCAGACACACTTTCCAAAGAAGCCACGCAGTTGAATTGGGGTACTTGGCATATTATTGAACAGGTCGGCTTACAGGTGAATAGATTCTACCACAGGCCTTTCATCAAGGACATCTGGGTAGAACATGCTGCAGACTTTTGACTACAGATTTGGGTATATGTTTTTTTTGGGCGATTTTTCATATCTTCACACGCCATTTGTAAATATTCACAGCCAACTGCTATTTTTATTATTTGTACATACTCTAGATATATATAACTTTTTATTTATACTTTTTTGGCATGGGTATGGATTAGTAAGTTATGCACCGAACTTACTTTATCTCCACTTGGACAGATACTCATGGACTATAGCCTCTTACATGTATCACTGACTATTGTATAAAGTCAGCAATATACTTTGAACACACATGACACTATACTCAGTAAAATGTAATATGTAGTTTTTCTTATCAATGAAAGATTACGAATTTTGCCTTTGTGAAAAATTAATTTAGGGTAAAATTGTGTTTAACTATTATTATTACAAATGATATTAATAAGATTTATTTTAATACTAAAATATTAAAATTATAAATTATAAATGTTATTAGGATTTAATTTTGGTAAAAGAAATTATAAATTAATATCTAATCATTAATATATGTTATTAATAAATATAAAAAGTAGAGTTTTATTCATTTAGGATAAAATTGGATATAAAAATAATCAATAATAATAGTCCTACACAATTTTATTTAAATTAATATTTATATAATATTATCAGTTATTTATTAATTTAATTTTAATTATTTATACATTTTAAAATTTATTTAATAAGTTAATAATTATTAACACAACCACATTAATAAATGTGGTCGAGATACCCTAATAGACTTATAGCAATTAGATGCACAACCACATTAGTAAATGTGGTTGAAAAACTATGACAAATAATATTTATCATAAGAATGAATATTCATATACATAATATGAAAAAAAATAAAAGATAATAACATTACTACTAACAAAATTAATTACTAATAATAAAAAATTACTATTACTACTAATAATAAAAAATAATAACACTACTACTAACAAAAATTATAAATTTATACCCTACAAATATGAAGTGTGAGATAAATAAATGCAAACCAATGATACTATAAACGAAAGATAATAATATTAAACCCAAGAGTTTAATAATAAACCCAAGGTATTCAATACAATTGAGCATCGTTGGAGCATGGCTAACCATGGTTGTCCATGGTTGACCATACGTCACCATGATTATAAACCCTACGATAAAAATTTTGGCTAATATTAAAAGCCTTATAAATAATATTATACACTTGAATATGAATCTCTCCATTAATAAACCCAACAGATAGATATTATAAACCAAAGGGATTAATACTAAAATTCTAATGTATTATAAATCCAAGGTATATAAATATTATGAACCCTAAAATAAACATGGTGTACGATGGTCCACTATGATTCATGATTTGTCACAAAGTGATGTTGCACGATTGTTAACTGTTATTTTAAACCCAAGGGATTTATATTAAGCTCTAGAAATAAGAACCCTTAGATTAGTAAACCCAATAGATTGATATTGTAAACCCAAGAAAATAATAAACCCAAAAAATCTATGTTATAAACCATAGGAATATGAACCCCCAGATTGAGCCCTCCAAATATGAACAATATTACACTCTAGCAACATGAATCCTTAGTTTGATAAACCTAACGAAATGATATTATAAACCCAACAGAATAATAAACATTTATTTACCAATTTTCCATATTATAGTTGTTGGACATGTTACATCATAAAAAAGATGATGAAAGACCATTAAATTGTTCAGAAATCTTCGACAGACTCCACATATTTTCCCTCACCAAGAAAAGTTGGATATTGTAAAATGGAGAGCAAAGTGTTGAAAAATGGAATAACTTTAAGAGTGATAAAATGCTTACATGATTCATGAATATACTTAATATCTTATTTTAGGAATTGTAATTTTCAAGTGGAATGTATTGTGTTGTTAAATTATTGAAAATGAAACGTTAAAAGTTAAAAAAGATTATCTTTTAGCGAATAAGGGTAGGGTTTTGGTTGCATAACTTTAATGAGATTTCAATTTATATCTATTAATGAAAAATCAGAACATTGACAATGTGCTTTCTATACTCCTATTGGAATATCTCAATCACATTAAATATTTGTTTGTGGTAATGCTACATTGATATGAAAACTTTGTAAACCATCAAAACATTGTCAACAATCGGTACATCAACATAAACATAACAATATGTAAATACTATAACTCCAAGATAAATATAAAAAACATCTGGAACGTAAATCATTATTTGATATATATGATGGTTCTATTTAGATCAAATTCAAGGAAAATTTTCAATTTCAAATAGTGGAACAGAACATACTTATTAAATTCTAGGTTCTTCTAAAACAAACTGAGACTGATGACAAAACAAACACCAATTCAAATCAACGGAACAATGATCACGATGCTTCATGCTTTCCAGACAATCCCTTCTTTTTTTCCTTCCATATTCGCGTTGGTGCAAATGATACAAATATTCAACATATGATTTCATTTGATGCAAGAAATGAAAATTTTCATCAACAAAAGCAGGATGGAGTCCATGTTTTTTGTCTAGCATGTTTAAGATATAGCCAACAAAACATATTGCTCCTCTAATAGATTTAATCGCTTTGTCGTAATAGATGCCATAATTTTTCTCCATATCTTCATTTCAATGAAAGAAAAATACAATTAAATTTAGTACATACATATATATATATATATGAAACAAAAATATGCATAAAAAATTAATTTGGCATAAATGTAATAGGATTGAAAATAGTGTGAAAAGAAAGCACAAATAGCTAAAATTAAATAGATCAAAGAAGAATATAACCAAAAAAAAATTATTGACCCATGCAACTTCTTCAAAATGTTTAATTTACTCACTTTACTAATCAATAAATCTATTGAAATGATTAAGAAGAAAAACAAACAACCTATCGATGTGCAAAAAAGTAACTACAAGCAGCAACAACAAAGACATGCCAAAATAGTAAACTATAGGCAACATAAATACCTCTTAAATGATATCGACTTCAATTGTTCCTCCTCTTTCTTTCGAAGTGTAACATATGCACTATATTCCATTTTTGAATAACGTTGAAAAGAACAAGGTGGTGAAATCCGCAAACCATCTATCGATTTCACTCTCGACATAGTTGAAATGTCAAGCGCCGCCTCTCTCTATCTAAAATATCTATAGTGGC
The DNA here is from genome assembly GCA_034641835.2 of Pinus albicaulis. Lineage (NCBI taxonomy): Eukaryota > Viridiplantae > Streptophyta > Pinopsida > Pinales > Pinaceae > Pinus > Pinus albicaulis. Next base: position 781,629,756 of record CM076570.1, read on the forward strand.
TCATTGCAAAGTAATGGCTTGTGATTTTTGTATTGTCAATGCACATGTCTTTTTCAATGGCATATGTCTAAGATTTCCCCTAACGACAGGCGTAATGGGCACAATATTTGGACAATATCTATCCAATGGAACACCACAATACTTTAAAAAATAATTGTAGACAATTGTGGAAGTTGTGGCGGCTTTGAACCAGGCGCAAAGAAATATCTTCAATATATCCAAGTGCAACATTAACCAACCCTGAGCCCGCAAATTACACGTTAACATCACACGCTCTCCACCACTTAACAACACTTCATGCTCCAAGACATCATCATCATTTTCACCTAGTCCTGTTCTTCTATTGCATTTAGAAACACATCTTGCAATAGGACAATTTAATGATTTTATCATTTTTCGATTGTTCAAATTGATGAGATTATTCTTTGCAGACAAGTGAATAGAAGAATCAAATAAACTCTTTGCTTCTTGATCCAAGCAACTATAGAAACATGTCATAAGAAGCTCCCAATCAACAAGAAAAGTCTCTTCATTTCTAATATTCGTTAAAATATTTCGAAAAGAGGCTTGTCTGAGATCATCACCTTGTTGCCTATAAATTTTGTCCAAAGTAACAACAATGTTGAATATTTCCCATAAATATTTCCCTTCTATTCTACGTGCATACAGAGGTTTATCCCTAACAAGGGGAAGTTGGCCAAGGTCACCCGCAAGAATGATGGTCTTGCCACCAAAAGGAGAATCCTTGTTTTCTGGAAAGACTTCTCACAAATGAGAATCTATATGTATGAAAAAGCCTTGGACCTATCAAGCTCATCTCATCAATCAATATATATTGCATGTGCCTCATTTCTTCTTGTATCTTAGGAATTTTCAAAGAACAATGTATTTTTTTCCACGTATAATAAAATATGTTTATTTTAGTAATAAGTAAATGTGAATATAGAAAATTGGCAGCGTAGATATGTCTACCTAATAAATGAAAAATGTAAAAATATCTAATACCATATACATGTATTTATTATAATTATATATTATATATGTATTAATTAATATGGTCAAAAATATCAAATACATGAAAACATTTGAAAGAGTATTTATCTTAATTTTGCAATCATTTATTTTTTTATATGTAAATTTCTTCAATTTCTTTGAGTAATTTTTAATTTATTATTTAATTTAATTTTTCTATTTATATTTATTTAGTAATAAATGATTAAAATAATAATGTTATATATAGCCACCTAAACGTATTTTTGTAATTTATTATTACTGTATAATAAACCAATTTCAATTGAAAAACACTCTAGAAATGGAATACTATTCATTTTAATATATATTGTAAGTTTAAAACCAAATAAAGGAGTTTCGTCTAATTTCTGAAAAATTTCAAGGGTTGTTAATTATAATAAAATTAATAAATAAATATGTGAGATATTATTTTTAATAAAAAAAAAAAATCGATTTACTAGTTAATATTTAATGAAACATTTATTTTTAAACTATTAAGAAGGAAACTTATTAAAATAGAAAATATTTTCCAATTAAACACATAAAAATATAATATTTATTTTGAAATAAATAACACATATATAATTTCACACATATAAAAATATAATATTAATTTTAAAAAATAACATTTCATACAATTTCATAATATACCACTGTGACGATAATCGACACCTTCAATATTTACATAACTTCAAAAATCAATATAAGAAACATATGTTAACTTCGACAAATGTAAGGTAGATTTCTTAACATGGTAAACATATTCCATATAAATCAATCCATAGAATATTTCATATAATCACAAAAAAATGTAATTATTATTTGAGCAAAGTCAATACCAATAATATAGTCAACTTCAACGTACGCTAATACGTTAATTTGCAATTTATTGGGTTTCGAATTTAAACATTTTGAAATAAAACATCAAACAAAAAAAATTATAATCTTTCTTTGCGTTACCTAAAATTCTTTTGATGTTTTTAACGAGTTTTCAAGTCTTTTAGTGGATTTTTCAAGTCTAATTTCTCTAAAATTAGATAGGAATTTATTAAAATAAGAAGTTTGATGAATAATATTTTCAAGTCTAATTTCTCTAAAATTAGATAGGAATTTATTAAAATAAGAAGTTTGATGAATAATATTTCACAATATAAATACTTAGAGTTTTTAATTTTTAGAGTATTGAATTCATATATACAGTCAAAATTTAAATAAAACAAATCAAAATTTCACTTTAAAAATTTTCACCAAATTCCTACAGCAAAAACTTAAAAAACTTAAAAAATTAGACGAGTCAGTTTCTTAAACCCATCTTGTTTTATGGTAATTTTCACCAAATTCCTACACCAGAAACTCAAAAAATTAGATGATTCAGTTTCTTAAACCCATCTTGCCCACTGGTATCGTGCGACACTTGGTTTCATTTTGGTCATTACTCATGCACCACTTGATTGAACGACCCATATAATTTGTGGGAGGCATTTAGGGCAACGACCATGCTCGATCCTTGCTCCAACTACCATTCAGTCTGGTCTTGCTCCATCGAAGCTTGTCTGCAACTTGTTCCAGACCAAGGATTTTGTCCTCTCACTGGTACATGGACACATTGGGTTATTGCTAATAATTACTTGTCAAACACATCGCTTGTAATTTATCTCTGCTTACCCAAAGTTCTTTGATGGTTTTGGAACCCATCTCCTCAAATGGTGTCGTGGGACACTTGTTTTCATTTGGGTCATTGCTCATGCACCACTTGATTGGACGGCCCATAACCTACAAAGGCAATTAAGGAAACGACCCGGCCCTATCCTTGCTGGAACTCCGATTCTGTCTGGTCTTGCTCTTTCAAAGCTTTTCTGCAAGTGGTTCCCGAATGAGGGTTTTTTTCTCTCACTCATGCATGGCTCGCTCTTTAACCCTTGCTGGTTGTTTTGTTCTATTGACCGAAGGTTTCAACCACTCTTTAACCCCTACTAGTTGTATTGTTTTATTGGTCGAAGGTTTGAACCACTACTAACTCGATTCACTGCCAAATTCAGAGTCTGGCGAGGGTTTGCTACCAATTTGCCCTCGCCACCAATTTCAGCGTCTGGAAAGGGTTTCGCACCAATTTCAATCACGACTATGGAACTCTAGGTGTAAATTCTTTACAATTTTATATTGTTCTCCTTTTGTGGCATTTATTATGCTTCCATATAGATTGTATATCTATTTATACTCTCTCTCTCTCTCTTGTTCACAGGTGTGCTTGGAGTGGCTTACAACAGAATTTCTCTCTTGTTCACAGGTGTGCTTGGAGTGGCTTACAACAGAATTTCGATTCGATTCCCTTCACATGTATGCTATGAACACCCTCTAGAATTTCTCATGGAAATTACTCTGAGCTTCCCTCTCGTGACACTCCGCAGGTAACCAAGGACCCCTCTGGCTCTCTTCCATGCTCATATTCTCCTTGTTAAGACCAGCAAGACTCACGATCTATTTTTCTTGCTTTTCTCATTTCCTTACTTAATGCCCTCTCCCATTTTTCGAAGACATACAACTCTTTTTAAGACACTGTATAGTTTCTGGGTTTTTCCATTTTTCGAAGACATACAACTCTTTTTAAGACACGGTATAGTTTCTGGGTTTTTAAATATGTTCCCTTCTTTGTTTCCCCAATGGTTGTGGCGATAGTGTTATACGTTGTTTATTCGATTTTGGTACCATAATTTCAAGGGTTTGTATTTTTCTCACATCATTCGCTCATGATATATGTATGTCGCATAGTTTTTTTATTCAATGTGGGACAAACTCAGAACTTCAAAGTTCGCCCCTGTTAATTTATATGTTCATTTTGTTAATTTATATGTTTTTCATTCGATTTTGGTACCCTAATTTCAAGGGTTTGTATTTTTCTCACAACATTCACCCATGATATATGTATGTTGCACAATATCTTTATTCTATTTGTGCTCGGTAAATGGTTGTATTTATCTTGTTTTCACGATGTTCGATTCACCTGACAGAGTCTTCGGGTTGTCAATGTTGGAATTTTCAGAATTCCAAAACAATAGACAGTCCCTCTTCAACACAGAGAATAATTAAAAAAAAATTTACTCACACACAGAGTTTTCAACTCAGAAAAATTATATTTCGTATAAAAAAAAACTGCTGTTACAGACTTCCTCTCTTGGAGGGATTACAATTGTGACTGCTGCTGTCACAGTGCACCAATAAAACTCTGTTTCACTAAAAATATTCACTGCTGGAATACTCTGTTTTAAAAAAAAAAACACTCTCTGTCTTTTACAAGCAATACACTCTGCTGTGTATTTCCAAACTCTGCTCTGTCTCTGTTCTTTTCAACGCTGCTGCGTATTAAAAAAAAACTTACGTACTAAAAAATGACTCTGTCTCTACATATTACAAAACAGAAATATCTTCAGCCATAAATTGCTCAACCACTAAGTTCACCGCTTGGAAAAACATTAATGGTTCATTACTCCTGTCAGCACCGATCTAATATGCATTGATAGCAAATTGACTTTCCGGCACTGTGATATTTATCCCAGCACTGCTGTGCTTCACCGTTCTGTGTAATAAAACAGTTCTGTTGTCTTTCCCTTCTTTCTATTTACGCTGCTGTGTAATTAAAATTACAACATATACTTCACGGGCCTTTTTAATATATATTCACATATATTAAAAATAAAACATACAATGTTAAAACATGTTAAAACCAACTATTAAAAAAAATGTCGTGATTAAAATTTCAACCGGCGATCACAATATAACATATAACATATATGTCATATGGCCGTATAACATTTGTGGGCCCCCAGCATACGTCATCAATTCCGACAGGGTATGCTGCTCCAGCCGGCTGCTTTTCCTGACCCCCTCGGACTTCCATTGCAGCTGTATGATGTGGGGCCAGTCCGATGGGGTATGTTGCTCCCCTGGCCAGACTTGCCAGACCCCATCGGAATTACCTTTGCCTGCGTTTTCCGCTACCTTTTGTGGGTAGTTGGTAATTATTTCCAACACTCCCCCTTAATTTCAACTGCTGGGTTTTCTTGCATACCCAAGCATTTCCTGAAATATTCAAAGCTTTTCTGCTGTAGTGGCTTTGTGAGGATATCTGCAAATTGATCCTCCGTTCTGCAATGCTGCAAAACAATCTCGCCATTGCTTACCAATTCTCGTATGAAATGAAACTTGGTGTCAATGTGCTTTGTTCTTTTATGAAAAACAGAATTTTTAGACAATGCAATAGCTGAGCTATTGTCACAAAATATCACTGTCCCTTTACTCCGTTTGACATAAGCTTTCAACATATTTCGTGATCTAGGCTTTGACACGATGTGCCAGAAGCCACTACATATTCGTCATTGTGAGACAATGCTACAATGGTCAAGCTTTCAGAAGCCCATGAAATGGCTGAACCCATGCGAAAACATAACCTAAGTGCTCTTCTCGATCATCTACACTTCTGCACCAATCACCGCCTGTATCCAACTAAATCAACTGTTGGTATAAAAATAACAAACCTCTTTAGTTTTTAGTACCTTTTAACATACCTCAAACTTCTTTTGTCGCTTGCCAATGTGCATCCTTTGCTTTTTCTATGAATCTGGAAATCAAACTAACAACATGCATTATGTCGGGTCTAGTTGCAGTCAAATACATGAGACCTTTAACATACCTCAAAATTCTTTTTGCTGCTTGCCAATGTGCATCCTTTGGTTTTTCAATGAATCTGGAAATCAAACTAACAACATGCATTATGTCCGGCCTAGTTGCAGTCAAATACATAAGGCTGCCAACTATGCTCTTGTATAAACTAGGATCAAAATCCTTGCTGCTGTCCTCTCTGCTGAGTTTTAATCCCATCACTGTGGGAGTGATTGCTGCTTTGCATTCCTGCATGTTAAATCTTTCAAGTACCTCATTAACATACTTTGCCTGTGAGATAAAAATCCCATTTTTATCTTGCTCTACTTCTATTCCCAAGAAGTATCTCAACAAACCCATATCAGTCATTTCAAATTCTTCTTTCATGATTGTTTTAAAATGTTCAATAAGGCAATCATCATTACCTGTAAAAATAACATCATCAACATATAAGACTACAATCAAGATTTTACCGTCTTTTTCTTTGATGTAGAGGGTGGGTTCTCCCTCACACTTCTCAAATCCATTTTCCAGTAGATATGAATCTATCCTACTGTACCACGCTCTTGGCGCTTGCTTCAGCCCATAAAGAGCTTTCTTCAACTTGCATACTTTGTTTTCTTGGCCTTTCTTTTCATAGCCGAGAGGTTGATCAATGTAAACCTCTTCCATTAACACTCCATTCAGAAATGCTGACTTCACGTCCATTTGGTAAACTTTCCATTTGTTTTGTGCTGCTATGGACAACACTGCTCTCACGGTTTCCATTCTTGCAACCGGTGCGAAAGTTTCCTCATAATCTATCCCATGCTTCTGCTTATAGCCTTTGACAAAAAGTCTTTCCTTGTGTCTCTCTATTTTTCCTTCAGCATTACTCTTGGTCTTGTAGACCCATTTAACACCAATTATATCTTTACCTTTTGGGATTTCAACCAAATCCCAAGTTTTGTTCCTCTCTATGGCATTTATTTCCTCATCCATAGCTTCTATCCATTTCCTATCCTTGATAGCTTCTTCGAAATGAACAGGATCATCAACATGACAATATAAAGAAAACAAAGAATTGATACCTTCATTAGCTATATCTTTTTCATAAATTTCTTTCAAACTTTTGAATTTCTTACCTCTTTCAATAGGTGTACAAATTCTTGAAGAAGCACTTGAATTTCCTCCTTGTGGTGTGCTTGGAGAAGCACTATCATTTCTCCTCAATAGTGTCTGACTCTTTCATACAGAGAGTCTCAAAGTCTCTCCTTAGCAACTGAAGTTTTGCTTTCTTCACTTTTTCCATACCCTGATAAGCTGTCTTGAGAGTTTCCCATGCTTCTTTGGATCTAGTAGCTACTGCTATCCTCGGAAACACACTCTCATGCACTACTTGATACAAGAAGAAAAGAGCCTTGGCATCTTTCTTCTTATTGCTCTTCAGAATCTCTTTTTTTGCCTGAGTTAACATATTAAACTCAAGTTCATCTGCTGGCTCTTCAAATCCATCCTCAACAAATTCCCATAAGTCTTGGGAGACAAATAAAGCCCTCATAGTTATTGACCAGTAGTCATAATTTTTCCCATTAAATTGTGGGAGATGGATATTTCCCATACCCATACCAGTGCTGGCTCCAGCCATTCTGCACTCTTAACTATGATTCAAAAAAACTTGACTGTATTTAAATTTACTAACTGTACTGCAACAGTAACACAAAAACTATATAGAGAATTACCTTTGAATTCTTCTTGTCTGAACCTTCGCACTGCAGAAGAGGCTTATGGAATAGCGAAATCCTTCCCTTCAGCTCATTTGACCTTCAAATAGCCTGGACTGCTCTGATACCATGTTGAAATCTTGAGAAATTCCAGAATTATCAATGGAAAAATAAAACTTCCCCTCCAGAACACAGAGAACTAAATATAATCTCAGAAAATAGAGTTTCAAATCAATAACACAATTTTTTATTCCAAAAAAAATTGTTACAAATTCTTCCTCTCTGCCGAGGGATTTACAATAGTGACTGCTGCTATCACAGTGCACAAAGTCTTCACTGTTTTAAAAAAAAAACAACACTCTATCTTTCTGAAATAATCTGCTGTGTATTTCTTTCACACTCTCTGTCTATTAAAAAAAATAATTCACTCTTCTTTTCAAAATATACACTACTGTGTATTTCAAATTCTGCTCTGTCTTTTTACTCAAAGCACTGTTGTGCGTGCAAACATTCTGTACTCTCTGTGTATATTAATAGATATTACAACTCTGTTTTATATATTAAAACAAAATATCTCTACCTTATTTAATGTCATTCGTTGACAAAATACCCAAAAATATCACCGCTTAAAAATTTCATTAATGGCATTAAAAAATTCTGTCAGCACCGTTTAATTGTTTTTTATGTCAAATTTGATTTACTAGCAGTGGTGGCAAATTCACGCGATGGTGGTGTAACGGTGGTGCGCGGGTGGCACACGGGATGGAGCCACCTCTCTTGGTGGTTACGGGGGCTGCCTCCCACCCGTACACAACACATGGGGTGAGGCCCGGTAGTAATTATCAGTCGTCGATCGGTGGTCAACCCGAGATCAGCCGGTCCACTACCTTGGGGGGGGTACACTCTCGTTAATTTTCATGCAGTTTGAACCCCCGCACTCCGTTGATCACCTGTAAACCTGCTGGTGGTTTAACTCCTACGCTAATCAACCTGTTCGACGTGATCCCACCTGCCAAATGTGCTGCCGACTACTTTGTCTGAGAAGTTGGAAATTATATTCCAACAACTCTTCTTAATTTTTTTGTATAATCGGAAATTACTTCAAGACCTCGGGTTCTGTTTTGGGTACCATATTTGTGCATCTGCTGCCTCAACTCAGTCTGGGGAATGGCACTCTTGATGTGAAAAGGCTGGCAAGTATATGGGTTGATGGCTTCGTGTTTGGTCACCCAAATCGTTTCCAGTGTCCTGCAGTTGTATAACATCTATGCAGGGTCATCTGCAGGCGAGAGACGAATGGGATCGTAAGCAAATTCTTGGAACACCACATCCATATATTCTTCTAGGACACCATCTAAAGCCATTTTTGAAATCAATGAGCGATCAAGAATGTTTCATAGATATTCGCATTTTTTTATTCTAACTTGTTGTATATATAGAGAAATATATCCAAGAAACGTGTTAGAGAAATCTGGTCGGCTGGTTGTAGGGCCATGGGAAACTCCCAATGACTTCAGAGTAATACAACTAGCATTTATACATATAAGTCCAAATTAATCTCCCAATGACTTCAGAGACATGGAAATCAGTACGAGTAGGAACAACAAAATTGTGCAACCCTGCCCAACTGTGTCAAGTAGAGTAGTCTTGGTATAAATAATTAAGACATCATATCTGTATTGAAATTGCCAAGATCAGTGATAACCTTTTAGTTAGATAATTTGTAAAAGTTATGTGATTCAAAAATGATGGTTAAGAATAATTTATTTATGAGTTTGAAAATTCATTTCAAATAAAAATTATTTTAAAAAATTACTATCTAGCCAAAAATTGCATTACAAAATTATGAACTTAAATCCAAATGCAATTTTGAAAAATCAACAGAACTTTGGAATTGGATTATATTTCTAAATAGAAAACTTGCACATATCGTTTTCCTTTGTCAAGCATGTTAAAACACAATACTTTTGCATCATTAAGCACAGAAGCTATTTAAAGATTATATTTCTAAATAGCAATATTGCACATATTGTTTTTTTTTACAACCATGTTAAAACACAATACTTGTGCATCACTAAGTACCCATTCCTAATATAAAAAATCTTGTTAAAGATTGCAGAGATAGAAATACATAGAGAATAAATTTAAACAAAACAAATGAAGCGAATTCAATATTCACATTACTTAGTAATTGTTAAATAAAATTACATATAAAATTAATATTTTTTCCATATAATATTTAAAAGAATATCTATTACTAATTAACTGTTAAATAAAATTACATAAAAGACAAATACTTTTTCGAGACAATATTTAAACAAATATTTGAATAACTCTTCACATTTTCTAAATAGATATAACTTATAAAGCATATTTCATTAATACATATATCTGCAATCCATAATAGTCCAATATGTTTCTTTGCGTTAACTCCTTCAACAATATTACAATACATAACCTTTCGCTTGAGTTTCAAAATATGTTCAACAAATAGAAAAAAAAACTAATAACACTTTTTTTTATAAATTAATCATTATTTTAGGGAATTAAAGATTGTATTTATCATGCTATGAGGATCGAGAACTGATTCATATGTTCATGATTTGCAATAACTCTATTTTTTTTCATATAATTTTCAATAATCTTACTGTATCTAGTTCATTTTCTAGACACTTCACTTCTTCTTTTTTAAATAAAGTTTTAATATTTTAAGCATTAATATTAAAAAATATTTTCTAAGCGTTAACGAAACTTTCTTGAGCATTCAAATATTTTTCTTCCTGCATGTACCTCTATGTGTGTGCCTCTGCCATTGGGTTTTTTCCAAAACAAAATGAACATTTTCAAATTGATTTTATAGGCACCAAGTACATATATAATCAATAAGAAACAATAAGTCATCTAAATCACTAGTTGATATTTAAGTTTTGAAATGAAATTTAATTATTATCAATTTCAATGATATCCATTAACTAATAATAATTATCAATGTGGATAGTACTCATTTCTCTAAATTTTAATAAAAATATATTGTTATAAAATTGATTACTCTAAATCATATATATTTTATATAAATTTCAATTTGACATAATGCAATTGACACAATTACATTTCATGATTAATATGCGTGACACTTAGAAATCAGCCTAGACAGACTATTTTATTAAAATTGTAAATTACATTATATTTTGATTAAATAAAACTCTTTTCTCAATAGATAAAACTCTTTTCCACATTGATTCACTAGCATATTTATTATGTAGACTCTCCATGTTACATACTATATTTTACTTTGAAAAAAAGTGTTGGAGCCTAGATGTCAATTCATATACTTGAATTCATTTTTTCATTTTTCACATTATGCAAATATTAAATAAAATTTGTTTTCTAAAATAAGTATTATGTGTCATTTGTGCCTCACACCCTTTTTGAACTACCAAAATAGAATCTACCATAATTACATAATAAAATATGTTATACTACACGAATAACATTTATAATATGTGATATCAAATTTAATAAAAAAAAAATTATACTTCCCATAAAATATCTACAAAATCTTTTAATTCTAAATGCCAAAGTTCATAGAATCAAAACTTCAAATATTCCTTAGCTTAATAGAATATCACATAATCATAAAGAAAATAAACAAAGCTTGTGTACATTTATATCAGATTGCTTATGTTTGACAATATGGAAATACACATTACTTATAATCCTACAATCAAAATATTGCAAAAGAAAATACTAAAATTATTTAATAGTCAAATATTTTCAATAAAAATAATCTTTTATAATTAAAACGTTCACAATAAATATAAAAATGTGTGGGTATTTTAATTTATATAGTTTTCTTTATTAAATTTTATGTAAGAAATTGTTATATAAAATCATTTTTCTTTTATGTCTATTCTTTTAATAAAATAAATTGTTTTCAGAAATGTATACATATTTTTATATCCACATTCTTATATGTTAAAACATTCGATTGTATTTTCTATTATTTCAATTTTGAAAATTTTTCTTACTACGTCTTCCAGAACATGTTATTTTTGACTTGACCCAATCTTAATTAGTATAAGTAGTATCTATATTACAATAATTGAAGCTAAATACTTTTATATGGGATTTATTTTTGTAAATATTTTTTACTAAATACAAGGCTCGGATGAGAGAATATTAGTTAGTAAAGAAAGGGTGAAATTTTACATATAACTAAAGAGATGATTCTAAAACTAACCAATGTAAGTAAATATATGATTCTAAAACCAAGAAAAGTCTTAGCATCAAAAAGAGACATCTTTGCATGGACTAGTGAAAATTTCAATTATGGAAGTACGGCCAATAGAAAAGTGGCTTATTGTATTTGATAAAGCTCAATATAGTAACTAGAAATTTCCATTTTATTATGTTTTCATAAATTAGTAATACAAATTATTATGGATTTCCAAGTCAGTTATTTAAATATTAATAAATTCAATTGGATTGATCTTTGCCTTTCTATACCTCATTCAAATGGCCATCTACTATAGGGTATGTGCCTAATGCCCCTTTATCCACCTAACAGCACCTTAACATGAAGGTAGAATTTGAGACACAAATATTATGATATTTTTCATCATATAAAACTTAAGTTACAATAAGGATGCCGGCGGTTGCAGAAACACTAGACCACCTGCAAGATTGATCAGACGCGACAATCCTTCCTCAACACGCACACAGGAATAGGAAAACAACCATGGAAACAAGCTTGGGGGAGGGGAAGGTCAACCCCCCCCTGCAAACAATGATGCAACCCGCGTCAGTTTTGTTCAAAGCAATGATGCTGCTGACAAGAAGCAGGAAACGACAGCGCCTAGAACGCCAACCACGCAGGCCTAGCAGGACACGGCTGCTCCGTCGTCCTCCACCTGCAAGACGATCGTGCCAGAAAGACCCAAGATTGACTTGCCCAGCCACCGTATAAACGCTCGAATCCAATATATGAAGGACCATGCCCTCATCGGAAAATTTATCGGCTTCTGGCCAACTGAAAAAGCCCTACAAGGTTGGATTGCTTCCAAATGGAAACCCAAAGGACACATCACACTTCATCTTGGACCGAAAGGCTTCTTCACGACAATATTCATCTGCATCGAGGACCAGAACAGAGTTATGGATGAAGGGCCATACTTTTTCAACTCAGCTAGGCTATATCTCCAGAACTGGGTGGAAAGATTCAACCCAGACAAGGAAAATTTCAACTGGGCACCAGTCTGGATATGTCTATACTCGTTGCCGCTTGAATACTGGGATGAAGACTCACTACAAGAAATCGGCAAGGGACTAGGAGATTTTATCAAAATTGCAGAAGAGACAAAGCTCCATAGATACACCTCATATGCTCGAATCTGTGTCTACATGCACTTGGAAAAATCCCTACCTGATGCAGTAAGTATTTATCATGATGGTTTTGAATGGATTCAACCCTTATATTACGAGCATGTTCCTTTCAGATGCCACAGATGTCATGCCCATGGGAACCTGTTCAGAGATTGCCCCCTCAACGCTCAAGCTTAGAATAAAGAGGCCGATGTCAATCCGGAAGCAGATGGATTTACCAAAGTACCTATGCGCAGGCGGCATAGCAATAAACCCTCGACGATGGGTAAGAAATCCTCTCCCTCCTCCAACGCTCCCTCTACCATCAATAGTTTTTCCATTCTCTCCAACTCGGATCCAACCTCTGACTCAGGCCAAATCCCATCTAACCCTGACCAACAACCCTCTGATTCATCTATCCCTACTACTCAACCTAACCCCTTGCATCCTCAGAAAGAGAAAGTTGCAACCGCAAGCCCTTCGACCAACCCTTTCACTGAAACCAAGCTTTTAACTTGGCACCCTGAGATCATGGAAGTTGATGATCCAAAATATAGGCCCATCGCTTCTGAGGAGGAAAATCTCAGCAGCAGTCAGCTAAATCTTATGGAAGAGGATTCAGAGGGATTAGAGCTTGGGGAGCTTGATATTATTGGATTGGAGGATGCCTGCAAAAGCAAAGACTTTGACAAAATCAAGCCTCATCAAATAGACAAACTGGTAAAAGTCCTATCTAAAGCCCATCAGCAAACGAAGCTAGGCGTTCAGCTGGGCAGTCACTGGGACAGCCTCAAAGTAGCTAAAGAATCCAGAAAGAGGGCCCGAAAGCCAGACTGGCAGTGCACTATCACCATAGGGGAAATACTGGTGAACTCAGGTCGATACCCCAAGTTAACGCGGTTCTTTAAACCTCTGCCGAATAGTTCCTCATGAAGGTGATCTCATGGAATATTAGAGGGCTCAATAGCCCAGGGAAGCACAAAATGATCAAAAATATGTTACAGAGAGAAAAACAAAACATTCTCTTTCTTCAAGAGACAAAATGCAACAGTGATGTACTAGGTTCAATCTTATCAAAATCTTGGCCTAGTTGTAGCTCAGTAGCAGTAGATGCCTCCGGCTCTTCAGGGGGTCTTGCAATAGCCTGGGAAACTCAGTCCATGGTATTATCTAACTTTCATGCTGCGCATAATCTCATTCAGGCCACTTTTCATCCCATCAGATCAAACATCCATGGGAATCTTTCAAATGTATACGTTTCGCAGGAACACACCAGGAAAATAGCACTATTGAATACCATGGAAGCACTAAATTCTCACAGAACTTATCCCCTTTGGATTGCAGCAGGGGAATTCAACATGATAACAAAAATTGAGGAAAGAATAGGTGGAAGACCTAGATTTGATCCGAAAAGTGTTCATTTCAAAGATTTCATAACCAACAGCTGGCTAATAGACATCCCATTTTCTAACGGCACGTTCACTTGGAATAATAAAAGAACAGGGGCTCAACACATTGCCTCAAAGCTAGACTGATTCCTTATTTCAGACAATGCCATACATTTGGGAGGAGATCTAGCGGCTTCAATTCTCCCATTAGTAGGCTCGGATCTCTGGCCCATAGCGCTTCATTGGAAAAATTTCGGTCCTCATCTTAAAAAGCCCTTCAAATTCGAAGGATTTTGGATTTCTCATCCCTCTTTTAAGGAAATGGTCACCACTGCCTGGCACAACTTCACTCCACCCAAAGGCTCAAGGATGTATCAATTTCAACAAAAGCTTAAATATCTCAAAGCGCTCATTAAGAACTGGAATGCCACTATCTTTGGCAACATATTTCAGGAGATAAAGGCCCTCGAGAGCAAAATGGAAGAAACACAACAAAAAATCATAGTTGAGGGAAGAACAGATGAACTAGCCTCCCAAGAATAGGAACTACAGAAGCAGCTAGAAGAGAGACATAGGCAAGAGAAATCTTGTGGAGAAAAAAATCCATAATAACTTGGTTAAAGGAAGGGGAAAGGAACACGAAGTTCTTCCATAGGTCAACAATTCAAAGAAGAATGCAAAATCACATTCATCACATCACCAACCAGCAAGGAGAGCAAGTGGAACAACACGAGGAAATTGAGCAAGTTCTCCTGGATTAATTTAAAATCATACAACAAGAAGATCGCACTATAGACAGACAGCCAGCCATCGATACGATCTCGCAGCTGATTCCCAAACTTGCCACTGCAGAACACAACAAGATGCTTCTTCGCTCTGTTTCCCTCCAAGAAGTTGAAACAACGATGGGCCAAAATAAAGATGGAAAGGCGCCAGGGCCTGATGGCTTCACCTCAAACTTCTTCCATCACTTTTGGGAGCTCATCAAAACAGAGGTCTGGGATTTGGTTGAGGAAACTAGAGCAGCTCATTGGCTTCTCCCCTCCTTGAATGCCACCTTCATAGCTTTGGTGCCAAAAGAAGAGCAACCCAGTACTCCAGAAAAGTACCGACCCATTGCTCTCTGCAATGTGATCTACAAGGTTATATCCAAGGTTATAGCCAACAGACTAAAGCCCCTCTTACCGCTCCTTATTTCTCCAGAGCAAATGGGCTATGTGGAAGGACGAAAAATGATGGACGACATCATTTTGACTCATGAAGTTATTCACTCCCTCAAAATCACTAAAAAACCAGGTATGCTCCTTAAAATAGATTTATCTAAAGCTTTTGATAAACTATGTTGGCGTTATATTCAAAGCATTCTCAAAGCCTTTGGATTTGATCAGATGTGGATAAGATAGATAATGAGCCTCATCTCTACGCCCCTTTACTCCATCCTTGTCAACGGTATCCCCTCCACTCCCTTTGTGTCATCCAGAGGAATTATACAGGGTGATCCTCTATCCCCCTTCATTGTTCTCATGTCTGAAGGCCTCAGCAGACTCATTCAACATGCTTTCCTCTCTGGGCAATTGCGTGGCATCTCCCTTCACGGATCTCCCACCACCACCCACCAGCAGTTTGTTGATGATAATATGCTCTTTGGCTTTCCTTCTGCTCAAGAATCTAGATCCTTCAAACGCATCTGGAACCTTTTCTCGCTAGCTTCTGGTATGACCGTTAATGTCTCCAAATCCCAACTCTTTTTCTTCAAAACTCCACCAATAATCCAAACTAGCATAGCTCGTCTCCTTGGCTTCTCTCTTGCTCATCTCCCCGCCAAGTATCTAGGCGCCCCTCTTATAGATTGTGCCCTCAAACACTCTGCCTGGAATCTTCTCTTGGAAAATTTAGAAGCTCGGCTCTCTTCCTGGACATTCAGAGCTCTCAACCTAGCCAGCAGACTGGTCCTCATCAAGGTCATTTTGCAATCATTGCCCCTTTATCTTTTCTCTGTGCTTACAACTCCCAAATGGGTTCTTAATCAAATCAAGAATTTGCAGCGTCGATTCCTCTGGGGGTCTTCAATCCAAAAATGGAAATGGGATTTGGTTAATTGGAATACAATCTATCCGCCTAAAGATGCAGGAGGGCTTGGGCTCAAGAATCCCCTTCACAGCAACGAATTCATGGGAGCCCATCTCTGGTGTAATTGGCTCTCGAACCCTCTTACGCCCTGGGCCAAACTGTGGACAGCCAAGTATGCTAACAATAGACCACCTGATGACTTGATCAGACTCAATCCTGGGATAGAAGACTCTCTCATATGGAACGCTGCCAAACAAAATTTTGCTCTCATACAACAGAATAGCTTTTGGGAAATACGAAATGGGCACACAGCCAGATTTTGGGCAGACTCTTGGCAGCAAAGCCCAAAGCTTACTGACACTCTTAATCTGCCCAATGATAGAGAATTATATGGCCCAGAAGAACTCAAAGTTAACCAGTGTTGGATCCCTACAAACAACAATGATTTCAGACAATGGAAGCACCCGATTCACATTATCCCTTTTGCTCAGAACAATACTTGGGAAGCTCTACAGGAAGAACTCCAACGCTGCAAAATCCGATGTTCAGAAAAACCTGGCATCCTTAGATGGGGATACTCGCCCAAAGGTATGTTTACCACGAAAGAGGCTTTCTCCCTGACGTATCCAGTCCCGCTCCCGCGAGATAAGCTTTGGCAATTTGTTTGGGCTCATGGGACTTGGCCTAAAGTCTCTACTTTTCTCTGGCTACTAAGTCACAAAAGAGTACTCACCTGGGACAATCTGCTCAAGAGAGGATTCTGTGGACCCTCACAATGTCCAAACTGCGAGCAAAATATAGAAACAATCCAACACCTCATGTTGACCTGTACTCTAGCTAGCAAGCTCTGGGAAAATATCTGCTTCAGGAGTCAAAGAAGTAAACCTCTAGGGGACCTAACCAGCATTATGCGCCTCTGGCCCAAACGTCTGTATAGCAGCCCCATCCTCAACACTCTTTGGCAAATCATTCCAGGCCTCCTCTTCTGGTCCCTATGGAAAGAGAGAAACAGGAGAATCTTCAAAAGTAAATCCACTCCCTTGGACATCATCTGGAGCAACTTCAACAACAATCTACAAGAGTTTCTAGCTCTACATTCTTGGCAGGAGGAGGATCTTCCTAAACAGCCGAAGGAAGCTGTCATATGGAAAAACTAGCAGCTGAAAATACCAATCACTCCAAACACAAACAGACAGAGCTCTCCTGAATCCCACCCTTGGACTCCTCCTCCTCAAGGAATCTTCAAACTGAACTTTGATGGTGCCTCAAAGGGAAATCCGGGTCCAGCTGGATTTGGTGGCATATTCAGAAACTCCCAAGGAGAAGCTCTGGCTATCTACTACGGCTCTATAGGCTGGGATACCAACAACTCAGCAGAACTGGAAGGACTCTGGCAAGGGTTAAATTTAGCTCATCTCTACAACCTCTCACCCATCATTGTAGAAGGGGATTCCCAAATTCTCATCAGCATTGCCAATCAGCTGCTTCAAGGCTCCAGATCTGCAAAGGTAGCCACTAGCTGGAGAATGGCTTCCTGAATTGAAAAAATCAGCAACTCGCTAAACAAAAACCAAGCTAACTCCTTTGCCCACACCAAAAGAGACGGCAACAAGGTAGCGGACCTCCTTGCTAATTTAGGAGTTGACAGTATGGACACTCTCAATCATGGCACTCTTCAGATCATCCATGACAGAGATCTTGCACAGAACTGCATGAAGCTGGTGCAAACTGATCAACCATTTCCGGATGCGGATGCTTAATGGGTTTGACGGGACATATGTCCTTGGCCACCTCCCAAAGCGCTTCGCATGGGGTGGCCACATGGCCCCCCATGGCGCCATTAATACTGTCATCAATACGCATTGGCTTAGAGCAATTACTCCACAACACCAACTATCTCTCCCTCTTGATCCGAACAGTCGACACAATATGGATGATATCTCGAGTTCTCCAGAACATTCAGGCCTTGTCAGTCGATCTTTGCAACCCTTTCGTAGTGTTTTCCCTGAGGATTGTGCAACGCCTTGCGCCCGCACAATCAATGGATGAATATGCTCGCTGCTCAGTTGCATGGAAACTATCCCTGGATATCATTATTCGCATAGCAACTTCTGTCTTTCCAATTCTAATTTGCAGGTCTCTCCCAGCGCTCACGGTGGTTTAGCCCCTGTTCAAGTTTTTCCCTCCTGTCCGTTGCCTGTTCACGCTGCTGCGAATACCATGCCTAGGCTTAGGCAGCGTATGACATGCCGACGAGGAGCTACTCGTGGCAGGTCTGTGAGTGAACGACCATCTATCAGTTCTGGCGAAGATCCCTTCACTGAGCAAACTAAAAGGCGGCATGAAAAGGACCACAATGTCCCTCCTGGCCATGACCAAGGCAACCATCCCTCTGCTCCTACTCTGGCCGTGCCCCGGAGCCCTGCTTTCTCTGTCCCTCATCACTTCGGCAGCCACATTCTGAGGCAAACCTTGCAAAGAGTCGAGCTTCACTTTGATAGTGCCTTCAATTGCCCCACCATCACTGCCTACATTACTATAACCCTGCGTGAAAAATCCACCATTTACTGTCCTCCGGTGTCTGAACCTACACCTTCTCCTCTCGATCCCATCCCATCCCATACGCCTTCTGCTACTATTCCCACTGCTGGTCCAGGCGACCCCTTGTTACTGCTTCTCCCTCCCTGGAACATCTTCACATGCAGGTGGAAGCGAACCTTTTAGGCAGAGAAGGAGCTCAGAGCGCTGATGAAGATCCTGAGGAACAATACGGCTGTCACATTGAGGAGGAGCCACCTGTTCCACCCCACATGCATTGACTCTACTATGTCTAGGCTCAGTATGGTTTCTTCACTTGACTTTTTTGCAAGAAACACTGATTTTTTTTGTTGTCTACAGCAGCAAAAGCTGCATGCTAGTACTGTCTTTCTGTAGTTTTTTTTATGCTGAATGTAATAGACTCTCCATCGGTTTCCCATCTAAAGGGCGGTGTAACTACTTCTAAAGGAATTGGTTTCCCACTCTGGGCAGTTCGTCATATGGATAGAACTTGGACTTCAAGCCCGGTTTCAGGCTACCACAGCTGAACCGTGGCAGTTTTGTAACTTTATGTTTATATAATAGAATTATCACAATTTAGCAAAAAAAAAAAAAAACATTCATATTTTGAGATATTTAAGGTTGGGGCAAATTCCTGCAGGAAATATTACCTGTGTTATGTCTGTGTGGTACATTTTTTAACTCGTTGAGTTGAACCATGCCTGTGTACTCCAGTAATAGCTCTTCTTCGTCTCCCTCATTCCTTTTAATTGGTACTTAAGTTAAATGACACCTAGATACTGTTAAAACTTTCAGATATTGTATTTCACATCTCGATATGTTTAACACATGCAATTGAGTCAATAGTCCAATTAAATCCAGTAAAAATTGCAGATTATCGCATTTCCAAAGCCACAATTCCTTCAAACTCATTAGATAACCGAGTGAAGGAAAAATTACTTGCAGCGAAGACCCTCCTAATCTGAGAAATTCCAAATTTTTGAGGCATAGAACATCACTCGGCGACTCTTTGAGGTTTGTACCCACCAAATTTAATTTTTTCAGGGACTGTTGACTGCGAACTTGGACAGGATGTAATTCCATCTGGGAAAAAAGTGAGAGATCTAAGCATTCAAGCATGATTATGTTTCCAAGTGTTTCGCTGAAGATAGTCAAACTGAAGCAACCCCTCAAATGCAGATATTTCAATTGCAATAGATTACATAAGGAATTTGGAAGAATTTTCAAACTTTGACACTGACTTAAATAGATGATTTTTAGATTTTTCAAATGCCCCACAGAATCTAGAAACATTTCCAAACATTCACGCTGATTTAGATGATGCTTTATAGATTTGTCAAATTCCCCAAAGAATTTGGAAGCAGGTGGTCATATAACATAAGATTTTATGTTATAGTACTTGAGCCATCAAACAAGGTTAGATCAATTCCTTTTGGAATCCAGCTACTAGCCTTTTAATCACCCTCAACCAACTAGACTAGCATTTGATGCACCGATAAATTTAGGATTTTAAACTTCCTAATCCTATAGTTCTTTCCATCTAATTTTATTTTACAAAGAGGCTTGCTTTTGGGTGTTATAAATAAAATACACGTCTTTAAACTTCAAATTTTGATCAGAAAGCACATGAAATTTTTTGAAAATATTAACATTATACTGATAAATATAGTAGGTAATATCCTCAGAAGTTCAACATTCTGTGTCTAAATAAATAAACAGAAAATTTTCTTCAGCTTTGAAAATCTAATCAGAAAGCAGGGGCAATATTCTGAAAATTTTAACATTATGCTTATAAACAAAATAGACATGGCCAATTTTATTTAAATTTTGAAATTTAATTAGAAAGCAAGGGCAATATTTTGATGAAGTTCAACGTTATTCCTACAAAAAAAATAAGAAATTTCTTTAAAATAAGCAAGTAGACAAGTTATTTCAGTTTCAAAATATAATTAGAAAACATAGGCAATATTCTGAGAAATTTAACAATCTTCCCATAAATAAAATAGATAGACAATTTTCTTTAAATGTCGAAAATAATTGGAAAGAATCAGCAATATTCTGTGAATTCTAATATTCTGATTATAAATGAGATAGGCACGGAACATTATTCATCATAAATTAAATATAGACAATTTTCATTTAAGTTTGAAATTTAATCAGAAAGCATTGGCAATATTCTGTGAAGAATGTCCACATTGGAGCTGAATTCTAATTAGAGACTCGCAACTTAGTCTTTTGCAACTCCTAGGTTTAGCAAAAGAATCTTCCATCCAACTCACCAAAATAATTCAAAGATGCAAAGTACAACTATATCCCTTCCACAACTGGAAGGTTGTTCGTATTCAAAGGCAATATAACACCAAAGTAGATTGCACAGAAAATGAGGTAGTTAGAATGAGATTGGATCATGTCAAAAAAAAAAAAATCAGCAGGGAGAAAAGAATCCATAGCAGTGCATATAAGAGGAGGACCAGTCAATCCAAAAACAAATTCTAGTCAATTCAAATGTACAGTCAATGAATCCAGTTTGTTGGAAGGGAAATTACAAGTATTTCACAACGATCGATATGGATCACATAAGTAGGAAGGAAAATTCATCCAATGAACTTATGCTAGGTTTTGTATCCACATATACTTTGCCTCAATCAAGGAATTTATGAATATGTGTCATGTTTGAATAAATGATTGGAATTAACAAAAGGGGAGATGTTGTCCTTGAATGGATCATGGATATCATTGGTATTCCTTGAGATGGAAGGTCTACCCACTTGCTTGGGCTTGCATTCCCAAAGATAGTAGTTGGATCACTATAACCCAGACATACTATTAGCATCTCCACAATGACTCGATACCCTGCCCTCATGAAAACACATCAAAATCTTACCTCATACTCAGGATTCTCTAAATACACCATCAACAACTCAAATACATTTATGAAATTACAAAAATAGGTATCAATACATTTCATTATAATAATAACAATATCACACGATGGATACATAAATAGGAAGCTACAAGTATTTCGTATTGTCTTAGGTTTCTTTTGGATTTTTAGCTACAATCAATCGTTTCCATTGCAAGTAGTTTACAGATCGTTAGAAACTTCATTTTTACTTGTAGATAAGTGTTGGGTTATTTTTGTAGTTACCAACATATTTCCCAAGATTCACCACCCATGGATCTATTGATCTAGTGTGTTTCCACACTTGTGGGTGGCCTACAAAGGGACTTTTGCTTGGTGGTTTTCTCCATTTTTACCACTTTTACAGGTCTAAAAATTAGTACATCAACATACTCATCTACTTTCAGCCACTTATCAAAGGGTAATTCAAGGAATTCTTGGTATCTATCACTCTCCTTTGGTGTTGTAATAGTTAAATTTTTAGAGGCTCGAGTTATTTTTTGCTTTCTGGTCTACGTTTCTCTGTAGCTCATTTTATTACTTTAGATCAGTAAAATTAATATTAACTCCTATCTTCATCTTAGACATCAATACTTAGCACTAGTCTACTTATAGCTTGGGTGAAGTTTTTTGTGTGTAGATTAGGGAAGTATTCCATAGCATTTAGTAATATTTGGCTTAAAGAGTAGGATTTGTGCCAAGGTGACATTTGGCACTTATCCCATATGGTAACACCTTACTGCCTCAAGAATACCTTGCCAAGACTGCTAAATTGGTGGTAATGGTGAGTAGTACACACTTTGTGTTTGAATTTTATTAAAGCAAGTTTCAAGCGGGGGGTGCATTTTGTTTCGACATCAATTTAGGAAAACTAAATTACTTTGATAAGTTGTTATTCATGTCAAAAATTCTTGATTAACACAAGCCATGGAAATATGGAGAATATCAAGCAAGCATATCATTAGCTAGGGAAACTAAATGACTTTAATCAAATGTTTTTAGTCAAAAATTTATTGATAAATTAGAAAAATGGCACAAAGTTGTTAAGAGTGTTCCTCTCATATTGTGGAAACAAGTGGATTTCCCATATAAAACACTATGATACTAGTAGGATCTATTATCACCAGTCACCACATATGGCATGAGATTCCACTGGTGATTTTTGATACAATGGATTGGTTGCAGTATGCTATATATGGATTTTTCGCTAGATTGTGGTTACACACACCTTCATTCCTTTTTTGGATATGATGCTCACGCTTGATGGTGTTGTACAACATCATGGTCAAGGGGAATGTAATATTCCCAATTAGAATATAGCCTCGGAATCCCAATTTGATGTTGCTGGTGGTTTTGGGGATAAGAGGGAGTTTTTCAGCTTGTATTTTCCTTTGAAACCCCTTGACATGAACACAAAGTCATTTGTTATAATTTTTTGAAGGCCATTTGCAAGCAAATTTTCAAGGTTATAAGGAGAATTTCAAGTGATTTAACAGGGTAGTTGTAATATTTTGGCCTTAAGGTGATTTTCAGCTGGCAAAAGATTTAGTCAACTAACAGTTCTTGTTTTCTTAAATTTCTTTATCTTAGGATATTTTCTTCAAGTGCTTGGGTGTCTTGGGAGTGCCATGAAGCCATATAGAACCAACATTGAACCATTTTAAGGCATTTAGAATGGGTTTTGATGGGTATAACAGAAAAATAGAGGCTACAACCCATGGCTATGGTGCATAGCAGCTAACAGTGAGGTGATTAGGCTTGTACTTACACAGAGATCCACATTCAAAACCTCTTGAGTGGGTGTAGATGAGGCCAGGTGCAACTCTTGATTGGTTTTGATGGAATAGGGATGCCCCTCATAGCATGGCCACTTAGCTCAAAAACAACTATAAGTTACTATAATCAAAATGTCCGAAAAAAATTGAGACTGAATTTTGATACATAAGATTTCACATTTCTTTTTTCTCTCAAATTCCCATCTTTGAATTTCAAGGTAGTTTGGTTAAGGCTTGAAATTTGCTTCAAAACCATTATAAAAAATCTTAGACACCGTTGGAAATTTGGGATAAATTTAGAGGGTTCTTGGGTAAGATGTGAATGATACAATGATAATTACTTTGGGGGTATAAACCAGCTTGTATACTACGTGGCTGCACTTTCTGACAACAATATAGTTGTTTGTCCCAATAAGACATCTGAAATCGTGATATAGAGATGCAAAAAAAAAAAAAAAGGAAAGAGGCATGCAAAAAATATTGGGAGAGGCCTTGGAAATTTAGCCTCATGAGAAGAGATAAATGAAGTTGCATTCTCCATAAAAGGAACAACACACAAAAATAGGATGGTTTTCCAGTGGTTCTCTTCCAAAAAATATGGCAACATAAAAAATATTTTTTATGAGATAAAAAAATCAAGGTAGTCTGGTAATATCTTTAAAGGCTACTCTCCTCATTGTCATTATAAAAAAGATCATGTCAGTAACTTTGTATCTTGTTAACCAATCTAGTTATGAAACTCTGTTTACGGAATCATAGTCAAAGTCATTACTACCAGACTTTGGCCTCTGTTGAACCTTCTCATATCATAGTGTTAGGGCCTAAATCTACCTCAGGCTGAGAAATGTAGGATCTAGGATAACATCATACCACGCTTAACCTGGTAGCTATCCCTACCAGGTTGAGAGAGGGCTCTCTCCTTGTCAATCTTAGAAAAGATGGCCAATCAAAGCTTGAGATGACTGATGTGATGACTGATTTTAGGCTAGGTATGTGTACAGAGGTGTTTGATTGAATTTGATGATGTTTTGTTGGCTCAAATGTGAAAGGCAGATTTGGGCCTAGGGAATGAGGCTCAGTTTTGTAGAGATCTCTATGGGGCAAGGTAGGCAAGTGATTTGGTACTTCAAATTGAGTGATATGGAGAGGTTTTAGACAGATGAGGAGTTGAAAAGGGCATGAAGAACTCAAGGATCCTTTTCAATCAGCTGAAAACATAGATAACTAAGAAAACCCTAGGTAGAGCACTGCACTTTCAATGTATTATACCTTTATCTTTGTTTGATTTAGTTAAGATGAAATAAAGAGATATGTGGCATACATAAAACACATGTAGACTTAAAATTATAGAATCAAACACAATACTAAAGCAATATGCCACATGAATCCCATAAAGTGCTGCAAACCACTGGTCTATTCCTTAGCCAAACTGCTGCTGAAATGAGTATACAATAAGCTCCAAGCTTTCCCAAAAGTCCAACCATGCTAATGACTTAAGAAACATAAGATATAGGCAAACAAAAACTCATCCTAGCCTCTAGGGGTCAATCTCATGAGTTTAGGAGCTGTTCCAACAAATTCTAAACTAAGAAACTAAAAAGTAGGCAGTGGAAGAGCTTGCCTCTAAAAACTAGGGAACTGATTCATTCAGTTGTAAACTACCTTTTCATGGATGAATCTACCTCTATGAGTGAAAATTCAGCATAATTACATCAAAATCCATCAAGTCACATTAAATTACATCATAAGTTTGACAATTAGAAGGAGAAAAGTCAAACTGTCAAGAAACTAGGCGAAAAACAGAGTATTTTTGGTCAAACTGAGCAAACTTCCTCCAATGCGCCGCGTTGATTTCCCTATACGTAGCGCCTTTTTGCAGCTGCTTTTGGAGGCCTTCTCGGTGTCCAACTTTTCTCCAAGTGGACTTGTTGGAAAGGTCTGCCTGTCTACTTTTTGGTACAAGTGGAATTTTTGAATTTTGCCTCCATTTTCCCCTCCAAAACTGAGTTCTCCCAAGACTGCTTCTTGTGTGTCAAAAAAGGGGCAGAAAGGTCATTTTGGGGTGTTTTTTACCTTTTTTGGAAGCCCAAAACCTGTCAAACTTTATTGGCCATTTGTGAGCATGCATATTTTTTCATGACAAATCCAAATACGCTGAGTTTTCCTCAAAAGGATGCCTCCATCAAAAGCGAGCGCCAGGTGGCGCGACGCATTGGGCAGAAAAGTCTATTTTTTGAGCCAAAAAATCAAAAATTACAAAAAGTGTCCCAATTTTTTTGAAATTTGGGCTGAGTGTCCTCCCTTAAGAGCTGTGTTGGTTCAAGGAAGCCTCAACCAAGATCTGAATTCTATCATGCTCTTTTCGCCTCTTTGATGCCTTCTTCAACTTGGCCTTCAAGTTCCTGATTCTTGCTTTGCACACCTTGTTTCTCGCCAAGTAGTGGTAGGCCATGTGCCTCAACATGTTTTTTTCTTTTTTGGCCTTCTCCAACATATTTTCCAAATGTATTTTTATCCTTTCGAGCCAAGATTCACGATCAGCTTCAATTTATTGTTCAAGTGGTGTCAACTTGGTTTTCCTCCTCTTGGCAGCTTGCCGGTTTTCTCGTATGTTTTGCAGCTCCATAATGGTTTGCTGATCCTCTAGCTGCTTGTTTCTTTGCTCCAGATAGTTAATTATCCATTTGGCTCTTTCGAGGTTGAGAGAAAAACCATGGATGTCCTCTTGTTGCTCCTGAATGATCTCTTTAAGCTTTGAGTTTTGTGAGCCCAAATCGGTGTCATCATCCTAAATAAGAATGAAGTCTGTCTCTTGCCCTCCTAAAGGCCCCTCATCATGTAATTGCCACTTGCCCTTTTCCTATGCCTGCTCTGCTAATGGAGGAAGCAAGACTCCTTCCACCCCGGGTGGAGATAATAATCACTTTGCTGTTGCAAACAACCTTCTAGTGCCCTTTTGGTAGGTGACAAATACTGGCACACTAGCAGTTTGTGTCTCATGAAGCTCCTGCTGATGTGAAGGCCCACCTGTCTCATGAAAATCTGCTGGAGGTACTTGAGGAGCAGTGAAGACCTCATGTGAAATGAAATCCTCCCATGAGATGTTCTGTAAACCAAGCTGATGCATGACCACAATCTTGATTAGTGAAAAATGATATATGCTGTTATACTGCTGCTGGGGAGTCTTCTTGTGCACTAAGGTGGTCATCTTCTCAATGTTCTAGAAAATAAAGTAGGGGAGATTCATCATTCTCACCCTAGTAAAGTGCATCAACAATCTTATGTGATAAGCATATAGGCGAGAAAACCGGCCCTCACAGCTGAAATACTTAATTATGAGTTTCATCAAGGGAGCATATGAGTCTTTCAGATACCGGAAAGGAAAAACTCTGCTGAGATGTCTCTAATAACCAGCCTTGATGTAAGGCTCATACTGCTCTTTGTCAATCTGCTGCCTTTTTTTCCACTGCTCACCGACACTTGGAATGCCAGTTGCTAGAGAAATGGACTCCGGTGTCAAGGTAAATGTCACACCTGCTAGAGTGACTTGGCCATTTTGAAGATGGAGCACAAAAAACCTAGCCAACTCATGATGGTATTAAACTCTCTCTACCATCTCGCAGAACTGATAACAGGATTGGTGTTGAAAGCATGTGACAACAAGAGGGCAGGCTTGCAACTCGGCAAGTGAAGTAGGCTCCTCTCATATATGTTTACCACCCTTGTGAGGTCTCTTTGGTGCATGCATTTCTGTAGGAGAATCACTGTGTGTCTCCTAATCTCAGTCATAGGAGGGATCAGATTCCATGTTTGCTAATGTGTGAGTTTTCTTGATGAGTATGAAGAGATTTATGGTGTTTTTAGTTTTCTGCTACCAAGGATGAGAATGTATGAGGGATTGTGGAGGGAAAGGGTATGAGGGGTTTTGGGAATGATATGGACAAGTTTTTTTTTTGGAATAGGGGTTTCAGAATTTTTGGAATATGGAAATTAGGGAATGAGTGTATGAGAGTGAAAAATGAATGGAGGAGTCAAAGAGTGAGGGAGTGATGGAGTGGACTTGGTAGCAAAAACACAAATGCAAACCCTAGTCAATTTTTTTTGAGAAAAAATTTCAAAGAGGTAGGGTTTGAGTTTTATCACACTAAACCACCATAAATTTTAAGAAAAACTTTTTCACTAGCAATGGAAGGAATCTTGACTTACTTGCATAGCATGGGATTGAGCAAATTTGGAAATTTGAGGGAGTTTATGGTGAAATAGAGCTTGCAGCTCTATGCGACGCGCCATAAACCCAACACGCCGTGCCTTCTATATGCGTCACGCCAGTGTATTTTTTACACTTTGGAGGGCAGCCCAATGCACCGCGCCTTCTCTATGTGCTGCGCCCTTGAACTTTGCACAGTTTTGCTTCAAACTTGCTCCCTTTATCCAACACGAACTTCTCTTGCTCAATTTTTCTCCTTTGAATGAAATGAGCTCTTTGAACATGACCAATGAGTTTATATACAAGAGCTTTTGATTTTTCACTCATAAAACCCACTTTTATAATGTTTTCATTGTAACTTACTTTTTCAACTCTGTTTTTGGGCAGTTTACTTCATTTTTACCTTTGATGAACTGAATGATTTGATTTTTTTGGTTTTCCTTGTAAGGGATGGAGTTGTAGAAGCTTGGTAAGGTGACCAGGGTTGCCACTGAAGTTGCTTACATAGGAAAAACTGAAATTACATCAAATTTTGTACATGAAAACATAGAATACTCTATTTTTCCTCAAAACAGGGTTTTGAGGAAAAATAAGTCTCTGAGCATGTGATTATGGAATTCATTGGTACTGAAACTTTATTCGATCACCTCATGCGTCTGCTGACTGTTATTGAACATTTTGAAGACCTTTTTGACAGAACCCTAGACCTAATAAAGCAGAAACTCTAAAAATGACTCTTGCAGATGATCTAGATGAATGGAAATGTGCTAGCAGGTAAAGGGCATGAGGGAAAATGTACAACAAGCCACTACCGTCAGATGATCCATGATCCTAATGGAATGCAGCTAACGGAGCGAGACACCTAACATGCAATGCAACAAGATAATTTGATGACTGACGGAGGGATGAAGATATTGACACTAGCAAAAGATCAAGGATGGATGTACATGGAAGCCAAATTTATGAAATAGTGCAGGAAACCATACACAGACAAAGAAAGGCACACGGGTATGTCAATGAAAATAGACCTAGCAAAGAATTTCCACTCTAATCACTTTCTGGAGTTGAAAGATAGAATTATGATCCAACCTCCATACACAAGGACTAGATACATGACCTTGGTTTCAAGTTGGCTCTCAAAGACTCTGGATTGACGCAAATCACCACATACTACAGCAAAACAAGATTTTCCACTTATGCCATTGACATAGCATCCCATCTTTCAATGCCCAATCTCAAGAGATAGATTCACCTATTCATAACTTGGCAAGCTCCCTTTCCAATTTTTTCTACTACCCTAATGAAAGAGAAATATATTCACACATTCATGTCTTGGGATTCTCCCTTTCCACCTTTTCTACAACACTGAAAAATGATGCCTTTCTCTCCTCATAAGGGAATTATTCAGACACAAAAATCAATGTGTACTTGTATCAACCTAACCACATGCCCTCAAGAGGATCACTTCATACTTCTCAGTTGTTGCATCTATTTGGGGCAGCAAGCAACAATCAAAGATCTATCATTCTTCAAATTCCACCCTAAATAGAAGCCCTAAAGAGAAACACCTCATACTTCTAGATTGTCCCACCTAATTGGGGAAAGAAGTGACAAGGAAAGATTTATGATTTTTCAAATTCTAGATGGATGTAAACACTTTGTAATGCACTGAAAAGCAAAAATTTTAATTCTTTGAATTCTAGATGGATGCAATCACTTTGTAATGCCAAGTTGAGAACCTTCCTCTACTTGTAATATCCTCTATCAGGGGCAACCTTCACACCTCTACCTTATATCAACATTGACGAAGTTAGATATCCCATTAGCCCATCTTGTTTATCTGTCAAGTTTGAAGCATAAGGAAAAAGAATGGACATTGTTATTATACAATAAGCTGAAACGTAAACTAAACTACAAGACAAGGATATTTATCCTCAGTGGGGAGGATGAACCCAATTCTACCAATCCTATCAGATATCCCTCTATCAAAGCAACATTCTAATGCAAACATCTCAAGTAATAGACAAACTAGTCTATGATTTTACCCATCCACCAGTTGGTGCACAAAGCACCTTAGATTCATGTTGGAAGGAAAAAGAGTAGGAAAAAGGCAGAGAGAATTGTAGGTAGATGGTGGTATTTGTCTGATTTTCCTTAATACCTCTTAAGGGAAACATATTCTATCAGCCTATGATGTAATTGATATTTGTGGTCTAACTTTTAAAGACTCTTAACTATGAGCATTGAGAAGCTTAGCAATCCCTTTGGCAAGCTAAAAACATTGATACCATCTATGTCACATGGTTCACCGAAATTCAAACTTGAGGTTTAAAATTCAATGAACCTAAAGAAAATTCTTAGTTTTGATTAGGTTCTTCAAACCTCATGACCGAACCTCAAGTTGAATTCAAGTTGAATTTGAACTTGAAGGAAAAATTGGGTTTTTTTTATCGATTTTCCCATTTTTTATAAATAATAAAGTAAAGTTTTGGTAACCCTAGATCCCTTGAATTAGAATCCTTTTTGCACTTTTTTGTTCACTCTTCACTCAACCAACTTGTCTCCATTTCTGAAGTGTCACCACCTAATTTCCTACTGCTAGTGCCGACCTTCATCCTACTAACCTTATTTGACCATGTGATTTCTTTATTTGACTAGTCTTAATTTTCCTTTGTGACCTTGACCCTCCATTACCATTGCCGATGGACCATACATCACAAGGTTGATGGTTCACTACACACAAAGACTTTAGACTTAGTTTTGTTTGTGATTTTCCACCGTTGTTGTGCCCAACCTCCTGTTGTGCCCAACTTTCCATGGGATTTGATATGGCTCACAACTGCTCTAGCCTATATTCTCACATATTCACAACTCAAGTTTTCATATCCAAAAGAATATCTAGGAAGTTGATGTAGAGACTCCTCTTCAATCTACCTTAGAGCTTCACATGCCCTAATGGCGCTTTT
>CM076570.1:781660453-781850506 GCA_034641835.2 Pinus albicaulis
TATTTTAATGTTGTATATAAAAAATATTCAATGTAGATTATCAATAAAATATTTTAATACATATTATTATTCAGATATACTTAAAAATATATTAATAATAATAAATCTTTTCCATTGGCCTAATAAAATGTCTGGATGTGCATTTTAGGTTAAATATTTTAATGTCAAAGACATATCATTTGAAAAACATTATGTATGTGCCATAATTTTTTTTTTTTTTATGTTTAAAACATTTATTTGGCCTTATATATATATATATTCTATTTAGCATTCACAGATTCAATTTAAAAAATGAAAAATAACAAGTTATATTTTTCACTTTAAAGAAGCTTGCAAGTGAAGAAATTTAATATTTCTCAAACCATTTTAGATCCGTATTTAAGATGGATCTATACTAATATTTTGCAATTTTAGAAATAACAAAACAACCATAAAATAAATAAAACTGAGATTTAATAATTTTACGGAAAAAAATAATTAAATCAAGCTGAAATTTAATAATTAAAAAAAAAAATAACTTACTAAAAAACCAAAAGTGGAAAAGAGATATATGACTTAAAACATATTTAGGTCGCCCCTTTAGTCCAAAGGGTTGATATTTTTCCCTAATTAACTTGAATTTAAGTCACTAGTTAACTTAAATTTAAGTGAAGGTTGATTGTTTAAACTAATATTTCATTACATTTAAATATTTTAAAGAATAATTTTAATTTCAATATAATTTAAGTGGTTTAACAATTATAAATAAAAAGATAACCATTCCAATAATTAAGTGGATTATAAATAAAAAAAATAACCATTCCAATAATTAAGTGGATTATAGTGTTCGAATCATTATTGTGTTGTTATTATTAGCATACTTTAAATCCATCTCCGAGGACACATAGTAAATCGCTCTTTTGTCCATTCTCGAAGCTTTTAAAATCCACATGATAAAAAATTAGTTTATTAGTTATTTTTCATTGGGAAACCTTATAAATATTTTTAATATTTTTTATTTTTATTTTTAATTTTATAAACAAGATAGAAAAAAAATTGCACATTTTCCATAGAAATTGGTTATAAAGATTATATACCTTTTAAAGATAAATAAATAAAATGAAAATATAAAATTAGTTATAAAGACTATATATATTTTTAAAGACAAATAAATAAAATGAAAAGAAAAAAATATTTTTATTTTTTTTACCTATTTTAATATTAAGATTATTGTTTTTATTAATAAATATCATTAAACATTGTCATGAATAACTAAGATATGATTGTCAAAATTTCAATTATCTCAATTATATGACGGGGTCTTTCTATTTTTAATAAATAATATACTAAATGTAAATGTAATTGTCTTATATTAGGAAGAAAATATAGAAATGAGTTTTCTATAAAAACATATAAAATGAAAATATTAGACTAATACCAATAAAAAATCACTTAGAGGGATTTTATTTTATTATCTTCCACCCTGATAAAAAATACATATTACATAAGCCAATTTTAGAGATAAGAATATTTCGAATGATTTTCTTGCTCCAGCGATGAGTACTATTATGTATCTTAAAAATAAAGGTAAAAAAAAATAAAAAATCTCAGAGCATAAAACCTCTTTATGAACCACTATTCGCCAATAGTCAACAATTTTTTTTTTTTTTGTTTGGAATAAATCATTTTCTCATATTCCAATTGAAACTAGAAGGAAATTTTATGGAAATTTGATCAAAAGTGTTTTCATTAATAATTGTAATGACCATGTAGCTTACAAAATGTATAATCTCATTATTCCATACTTTTATGTTGGTAGCACGCTATATTTCCTAATTACTCATATGAGCTTCAAAAATAAGATGATCCAGATTTATGGGTGCCTCCTAATAAAAGTACAAGAAATTGAAGATCAACAAGATGTTTTTGAGGACCAAAGTTGTAAATAATCTCAAATTAGTTAAAGTACACCAAGAAAGAGTTCGAGCAACTTTGAAAGATGGTAAAGAACTAGGAAGATCTTATGCCCGTAGATGTAGAAGATTATATTTTGATTACTAAAAAGTATGAATATATAATAACCTTTGAATTTTGAGTAAACTAAGTCATATAATAAATTGATGAATATTTTGAAAGAAGAATATGATTACAAATAAAGAAAATGAAACTTGGAAAATTTTAGAATTCCTTAAATATAAATTTCCATAGGTTCAAAATAGTTGTTCAATTCTATGTTCAGAAGTGGTGGTAGTAGAGACAAGTTTGAAGTTAGATTTATTTGAAAAACATATTCACATTAAAAAGGAATAAGTTATGAGAACACATTTTCTCATATCAACGATTAATTGTTGCAATAACTACTAAGTACAATTGAAATTATATTAATTTCACTTTAAATTGTCATTTTGAATCGTTATTTAAAATAAGATATGTATCTTGCTACACCAAAAAGTTCAGAAAATTAGGAATAAAAAATATCTTGTATGCAAATTAAAAAAAGCACCATTTGGTATCAAAGAGGCTCTTTATTCATAGTATGTGAAAATTGACCCTTTGTTCTTGTTTAGCAATATTTTGTTTAAAAATAAAAGTGATCCAATTCTTTAAGTGAAAAGAAGAAGAAGATGAAAATAGAAATGTTGGTTTGATTTTATTAGATATTAATTATTTAAAATTATAACAAAAATATCTATATAAATATTTCATGAGATCTAAACACGGTTATTACAAGAATTTGAAATAAAATACCTTGAATATATGTATTTAGGTATACAAGAAAATATAATACTTTGATCATTGAACTTTATTCTCCATTAAAAAGAGGAGATAGAAATGATTATTAAAAAGAATATATAAAAAATAGGGGATAGAAATGTGTATATGCAGTTTATAATATATAAAAACTTTTATGAGCTCCAAAACGATTTATGTGGAAAGAGTTTTAGATGAAAGACCTTGAATATATGTATTGATATATGAAAGTAAAATGATAAGACATTGATCACTGAACTATTTTCCATTAAAAAACGGTGATATAAATGAATGTAAAAAGGAATATGGTATGCAAGGAAAATGATAATACTTTGATCACTGAATTTTATTCTCCGTTAAAAAGAGGTGATAGAAATGAATGTAAGCAGGAATATATAAAAATTAGGTGATATAAATGTGTATATGCAAGGAAAATGATAATACTTTGATCGCTGAATTTTATTCTCCGTTAAAAAGAGGTGATAGAAATGAATGTAAACAGGAATATATAAAAATTAGGTGGTATAAATGTGTATATGCAGTTTATAAAAAGAGGTGATAGAAATGAATGTAAACATGAATATATAAAAATTAGGTGATATAAACGTGTATATGTAGTTTATAAAAAGAGGTGATAGAAATGAATGTAAACAGGAATATATAAAATTTAGGTGATATAAATGTGTATATGCAGTTTATAATATATAATAACTTTATGCGCTTCAAAACCATTCATGTGGAAAACTAAAGCTCTCTCGGAAAATGTTTATATTAAAAATTCCATGCCAAGGCAGTATTATAAGCTTTATTTTATTTATATTGACAAGTAATTTCACCTCTTGGAATTAATGGATTAAAAATCAAATGTGTGTTTAATTTCTTTTGTTTTAATTTAGTGCTTGCAATAATTAATAGTAAGCTTTTCAATTGTTTTTAAGTGGTTGAAGTTGGTTGAATTGAGATTTATTATAAATCTAGTTTTACATTGTGATTCATATAACAAACACAACTACATTAGTAAATGTGATTGATATAAGATCACATATTTATATAATTCCCATGCAATCCATCAAGTTAAAATAATCAATAAAAATGTAAACCACTTTAGTAAATAACTTAAATATCATTCATACTAATTGTAAAATAACTCAATCATATAAATATGAATTGGAATATTATTATTATTTAATAATATTGTAAAATAAAAAACAAAAAATATATGATATTGCATTGCAAAATGAGTCAATAACATGTTAAAAATATGACAACAAATGTAAATAAAGTAATTCTGGGAAAATTTACTTATTGCCTATCAGGTTAATTTGGATGGCTCGAGAGGCTTGTATGAAGAGGAGAATCATTTGTTGATTAATAGAGTTTCCAATCCCTTGCCCCGTGGAGGTTTCCTTGACACCCTGTCAAGGTTTTACCACGTATATTTGTGCATTTACCTGTGTGTTTATTTCAGTTTTCAAATTCAGTTATATGTATATTTATTTCTCTGTTAATGTGTTCCCCAGAACAATAAGTGGTATCAGAGCTTGGTGGAGTAAGGTTGTTAAAAAGGATTGAAAAATAAGTCATTATGTCCGTTGTGGTAAATATTCAACGTTGAGGGAGACGAGTCTGCTGTGGTAAATATTGCACTAGTGAATTGTTAAGGATTGAAAAACAATTCATTCTGTCTGTTGTGGTAAAGATCGAGCATTGAGTGAGACTGATTGGTGAGCCTGAGGTCGAAGAGGGAGACGAAAAGTCGGTTTTGAGGCCGTCGAGGGAGAGGAAAAGTCGGTTGCAGTGTATACGCTGGCTGCTCATCGAAACTGAGTGGAGGCTAGTGAAAAAATGTTATTGGAGAAAAAGACGCTGGATAACAAGGTGGTTTAGCAGAAAACTACTCATCTAAACTGAGTGGAGGCTGGTGTTGTAGTAGAAAACTGCTCATCGAAACTAAGTGGAGGCTAGTGCTGTAGCATAAAAATACTTATCGAAACTGAGTGGAACCACTGTCAAGGGAGAAGTGCAGTCTGCGAAAGAAGAAAAGCCTGCACCTTCTCATCGAAACTGAGACTTCCTAAAAGGTATTTTTAATTTTTATGAAGGATTCGGTTACCTTCCAAAAAAAAAAAAATTAAGGCTCAAAAATATTTTTTTATTAAGATAGAAAAATTGATAAGAGGGAATAGATTGATAGAGGAATTTGTTTTCTTTGTCCCTATGGAATGAAGGAATTTTTTTTTTCTATTCCTGTGGAAGAAAGTGTTTGTTAAATAAAGGGCTCATATTTTTGAAAAATTTGGTTTAGCAGAAAAGGGAGAATATATATATATATATATATATATATATATATATATATATTTATAACATTCTCTCAAAAAGGGAAATCATAAACCATAGCAAAAGAGGGAGAATATTTTTTTTAAACCCTAGTTGGAAGTTTAAGTAAGAAGGGAAAACTAGAAATGGCGAAAATGACAAATGCAAAGTTCGAGGTGGATAAATTCATCGGGAAGAACAATTTCGCATTGTGGAAACTGAAGGTTAGGGATTTTCTGGTGCAACAAGGGTTGCACAAAGCATTAGACGGGGTAAAGAAAAAACCTACAAGCATGAAAGATTCGGACTAGGAGGACTTGGATGCCCGAGTCCTCAGTACCATTAGGTTATGTTTGATAGAGAAAGTTCTCTTTAATATTGTTGGAGAGAGAACAACTGAAGGGTTGTGGGAAAAACTAGAAACCTTGTATATGACTAAATATTTTACAAATAGAATTTATTTAAAAAGACAATTGTACAGTCTTCAGATGAAGAAGGGTACACAAGTTGCATAACATTTAAATTTTTTTAATACAATTATTTGTCAGTTCTCAGATATGTGACTTAAAATACAGGAAGAAGACAAGGCAATAACATTGTTGTGTTCTCTGCCCGAGTCATGGAACCACTTCGTACCTTCAATCAGTTTGAGCACTGCCGATTCTTTGAAATTTGAATCTGTTGTGGGTGCTCTCTTATCTGAAGAAGTACAAAGGAAATCTATTATTGAGACATCTACACCAGGAGCCATGGTAGCCAGAGGTCAGTCATGGGAACGAGGGGAGAAAGCAAGGGGTTCTTCCAGATCAAATTCAAAGGGCGGAAAGAAGTGTAAAACCAAGTGTTTGTATTGCAACAAACTTGAAAACCTCAAGAAAGATTGTTGGAAATGGAAGGAGTCGGAAAACCATAACAAGGAATCAAATCATGTTGATTCAGGTATGGTTGATGAAGTTTTAACTGTTGAAGCTCTCCCTATTTTTAATGTCTCTCAAGATGCTAAAAATTGGCTATTAGACTCTGGTGCTTCTAATCATATGAGTCCGCACTAAAGTTGGTTTACTTCATATGAAACTGTAAATGTTAGTTTTGTATTCATGGGAAATTATGCATCTTGTCAGACTGTTAGGATTGGTAATGTAAAAATAAAAATGTATGATGATACAGTTAAAACATTATTTGATGTTAGGCATGTACCTAAACTAAAGAAAAACTTGATTTCCTTGGGAGTTTTGGATTTGAATGGGTATAAATTTACAGGTCAAAAATGGAGTTCTAAAAGTCTTAAAAGGAGCCTTGTTGTTATGAAGGCTACAAAGGTCAGAAATATGTATAGATGCAAAGGAATCACTCAAGTTAGTGAAGAAGCTATCGTATCAGAAAAAGTAGAAGAAGGTTCTCGTCTATGGCATCAGCAGTTGGGCCACATGAGTGAGAAAGGTCTTCAGGTATTGATGAACCACAAGTTGCTTCCTAATTTGAAATCCTTGAAGTTGGATTTTTGTAAATATTGTGTGTTTGGAAAACAATGTAAACAAAGGTTCAAGACTTGAAAATCATAATAGTAAGCAAATTTTAGACTACATTCATTTTGATTTGTGGGGACCATCTCCTATTGTGTCTTATGGAGGTGCATTATATTTCTTGACATTTATTGATTATTTCTCCTAGAAAGTTTGGGTCTATATGTTGAAAAATAAAGTTGATGTATTTAATTTTTTTAAGCAATTTAAAACAATGATGGAAAAGAAAACAGGCAAATCAATTAAATGTTTAAGAAGTGACAATGGCGGTGAATTTACTTCTTTAGAATTTGAACAATTTTGTAAGGATGAAGGGATTGTTAGACATAAAGTTTTCATTTATACTCCTCAGCAAAATGGCATTGCTGAACGGATGAATCACACTCTTATAGAAAGATCCAGAAGCATGATCAGCAATGCTAACTTGCAAAGGCATTTTTGGGCAGAAGAAGTATCTACTGCTTGTTATTTAGTTAACAGATCACTTTCGGTTGCAATAAACTGTAAAATTCCTAAAGAAGTTTGGTCGGGTCAATCTTGTGATTATTCTCATTTGAAGAGTTTTGGTTGTGATGCTTATGCTCTTATTCCTAGAAATTAACGTTCAAAGTTAGATCCAAAATCTAAATGTTGTGTCTTTGTTGGGTATGATTATGTAGTGAAAGGATATAGGTTGTGGGATCCTTCTTCACAGAAGATAGTCATTAGTAGAGATGTAACATTTGATGAGTCTTCTCTTCTAAAATCAGATGTTGGAAAAGTTGAACAAGAACAGGTATCGCCAAATCAGAAAATTCAATTAGAGACTAAACATTTTCCAGAAAGTTGAAAGGAAGGAGAGACTTCTGATGAAAAAGGTAAAGAAGCAAAGGAAACTGGAGTAATTTCAGAACCAATTCAGCAACCAGTCACTCTAAGAAGGTCTACAAGGGAAAGAAGAACACCTAAAAGGTATCAAGATTTTGCTTCATCTTTTGCATTGATTACTGAAGATGGGGAACCTTCTTGTTACTCGGAAGCAGTAGATAATGAAGATAGAGAAATATGGAAAAAGGCTATGGAAGAAGAAGTGGATTCCTTAGCCAAGAACCATACCTAAGATCTTGTAGAACTTGCTGAAGGGAGAAGTGTTGTTGGGTGCAAATGGGTCTTTAACTTGAAAATAAAAGTTGATGGAAGTATTGAGAGGTGTAAGGCGAGACTGGTTGCAAAAGGGTATTCTCAGGTTGAAGGTATTGATTTTCATGAGGTTTTTTCACTAGTAGTTAAACTTGTTTCTATTAGTACTCTGTTAGCACTAACTGCTTTACTTGACCTTGATTTAGAATAGTTAGATGTTAAAACAACCTTTCTTCATGGTGATTTGGATCAAGAGATATATATGGATCAACTAGAATTTTTTGTACAAGGTCGTAACAGAATATTAGTTTGCAAGCTCAGGAAATCATTGTATGTCCTAAGGCAGTCACCCAGGCAATGGTACAAGGAGTTTGATTCCTTCATGGTGAGCTAGTATTTTTTCAGAAGTGAGTATAATCATTGTGTATACTTCAAAATTTTCAATGGAATATTCATTATCTTGGTGTTGTATGTTGATGATATGCTTATTACAAACAAAGGAATGGAAGAAATCAACAGGTTAAAGGCTCAGCTCTCTAGGACATTTGATATGAAGGATATTGGACCGGCAAAACATATCTTAGGTATGGAGATACACAGAGACAGGAAGAATGGTAATCTTTGGTTAACACAATAGAAGTATGTGGAGAAAGTAGTTGAAAAGTTCGGTATGAACAATGTGAAACCTGTTAATGTTCCATTAGCTTCCTATTTAAATATTTCTTCAGATTTAAGTTCTATAAATAATGAAGAAAAGAAGTATATGTCTCGTGTTCCATATGCAAATGCAGTAGGAAACTTAATGTATGCAATGGTATCTACAAGACTTGAAATTTCACATGCAGTTTGAGTTGTCAGCAGGTTCATGGCAAATCCAAGAGAAGAACATTGGCGAGCAGTGAAATGGGTGCTTTAGTATTTGAGAGGCACAAGTGACCATTGCATCAACTTTGATGGTCATGAAGGTTCAATCTATGGATATGTGGATGCTGATTATGCAGGTGCTTTGGACAAAAGTAGGTCTACTACATGTTATGTTTTTACTCTTGTAGGTGGAGCAATCAGTTGGATGTCAAAGCTTCAAGAGACAGTTTCTTTGTCCACTACTAAGCAAAGTATATAGCTTCTTCAGATGCCTGTAAAGAGGCAATCTGGTTAAAAGGTCTGCTTGATGAGATTGGAAGGAAGCAAGAGAAAGTGAATGTATTCTGTGACAGTCAGAGTGTTATTCATTTAGCTACAAATCCAGCCTATCATAGCAAGACCAAGCACATCGGTGTAAGGTATCAATTTTTGAGACATGTAATCGAAGGCGACAAAGTAGTTCTCAAGAAGGTCTGTATACAGGAAAATCATGCAGATATATTCACGAAGCCAGTTACAGTAGAGAAGCTGAGATGGTGTCCCACTTCTCTTGGCTTGCAGAAAAGATAATGAATGGGCATGGGCAAGGGATTAGGAAAATTGTTGTCAAGGTGGAATTGTTAAAAATATGACAACAAATGTAAATAAAGTAATTCTGAGAAAATTTACTTATTACCTATTTGTTGGTTGTATAACGAAATGAAGTTAGAATAACAAAATAGCCCATGTTAAATTGGATGGCCCGAGAGGCTTGTATGAAGAGGAGAATCATTTGTTTATTAATAAAGTTTCCAATCCCTTTCCTCGTGGAGTTTTCCTTGACACCCTATCAAGGTTTTACCATGTATATTTGTGCATTTACCTTTGTGTTTATTTCAGTTTTCAAATTCACTTATATGCATATTTATTTCTCCATTAATGTGTTCCCCGGAACAATATAACATACACATTGAATTCTTATTCGCTACAAAACAAATCCAACCAATAAATGAGAAACACAAATGCATTTGATATATCTATTTGAATATCCAAGTAAAGGGAAATCAATACTCTCAGTAATAAAAGATGAATCTCTACTCTCAATGCCACCTCCTATGCAGATGAGGAGGAAGCTCTACTCTCAATTCCACCTCATGTGCAAACAGGGAGGAGGAGCATATGAGGTCAAGATCCATAACACTAGATGCTAAAAATTTTCCACTCTCCTTCACAACCTTCAAAGAATGAGGATATTGAATGTTGTGGAGCAGAGCAAGCTGTGGCATGAAAGAATTAGACAGGGAGGAGGAGCATATGTGATCAAGATCCATAGCACGAGATGCTACAATTTTTCCACTCTCCTTCTCAACATTCAAACAATGAGGATGTTGAATGTTCTGGAGGAGAGAAAATTGTTGGGTGAAAGAATTTGATGAGGTTTTGTGGAAACGATAGAATAGAGTTAATAATGGCATCATCGTAAATACCTTTACAATATTTACTATTGCCTAACATTACGATTGAAATAAGGAGGTCATGGAAGAATAGAGCTTATAATAGTATCATAAAAAATACTATTACAACATTTCATATTGCCTAACATTGCAATTGTAATAAGGAAGTCGTTGAAATAAGGGAGGAAATTGATATTTGAAAAATCTAAGCTAATAATTAATAAATTTCAAATGAGTTGAATATAAATTAGTGTGTATTTAAGATAGAAATAAATCTATACTCATTAGGAAAGCACTTATGAGGAATGTAGCTCAAATCTCTCCAAGGTTTCAAAGGCTTGAATTAAATGGAAAAGGAAAGATGGGTTAATTTCACGTATTTAATTAAAAAAGAAAACATAAAATTTAAATTATGGATCCTTACTATTTACATTGAAATACATCCAAAATTAAAAATCGAACTCAATAAAGTTTGGCTCATGTGAAAATATAAACAAGAAGGGCTGAGGGGCAGCAAGTCCCTACCTTAAGTGTGGGTAAGTAGCCTTGAGTGGATAATTAGTTGACCGAAAACCAGTGACCCATGGATGTAACTTCGTGGGATGATTTTAGAAATTGGAGTAAAGATAGGAACCTAATTATTATTGTTTCAAACTTTGCCAATCCCACTGAGTATGCCATCTCAACAACATATTATTGTAATATTGTTAAGGACTTTGAATTCAGATCAATACTATAGTGGTGATGGAGTATCAATCAAAGTTGTTGTATTGGTGCAACTTGGAATGTGGACAGTGCCTAGAGGAACAATTTCAATTGGAAGGAGTTGAGGAACAATGGCAATTGGAGTGTGTTCATTGACTGTTCCTAGCAACCACCTTGCAGTGCCAACTCTCTTGCAATTTGTTACAGTCACTTTCCATTACCTACAACATTCAAATCATTATTTGACATGCCATAGATGGCTTATATATATACATATACAATACATAAATTTTGAAAGGGTCCAAAGGAACTATAGAAATAATTATAAACATATATATCTCCTTGTTGCATTTTCACATTCGAACACGACAATATGTGAAAAAGTAGCTTCCTCCACTTCGATATATGCATACACACCATTCTCTTGTAATTTCTTTGATCCTATGATTAACAATATATTGTTTTTATGACATAATACCAATTGAATACACGGAACAATTAAAAAAATGATAATAATATTCATTGTATCCCATGGTTTAAAACAAAAGTTAATGTAGCAATGCACCTTTCCAATAGTTTAAAATTGTTTATGAATTAGCTTTACACCCTTGGGAATCAATCACAAATGGAAATTTTAACACTAACAAATTACGGTCACTATCGTTAGAGAGAGCCCATATAGCTTCTTATGAAAGAGTTTTTCTCAATGAAGACCACACCAACAGAAGAAAAAAACTTAAATTCAAAATTCAATAAATATCATATATATCACATGTATAAATGAATCAACTCTGTCAAAAAATTATAGAAAACATAATATTTCCTTCTTTTGATGGCATAATTAAAGGTTTGTCCAACAATTCTCATCCAGAATTTTGCTACGCTTTTTCCCACAAACGATGGAAGACAGAGAGGGAGTGAACACCAAACTCTTTACACTCTCAGTAGTAGTGGAGGCTTCCATCACATTCAATGCACCTTGAACCTCGAAATCTACTCTCTCAGCCTACACAGCGCAACACTTTCATCAGGAGTTGTTTGAAGATTCAAAATTTCTTTGAATTAATCCAAATTCAGATTTTCTTTCAATTGATAAATATCGGATAGTGTTTGAAACCATCGATTTGATCATAGGGCTTAGAGACATGAAAAATCCTGCATGAACCTTTCATGGTGCTTAAAACGTTGTAATAATTGAAGAGATCGGCTTTGCATATCACCATATTTCTTGATAAAGCTTATTCACAATTAATAAGCAGCCTTGTTTCTTCTGTAAAAGAATTCAAAATATGATATTTACTAATTTAATTTTATAGCTACTTAAGACGACAAAGACTATCATATTTTGAAGGAAAAAGAAGGAAGAAGGGGAGTTCCAAAGTTTCAAGACCTTCGCCTGAAAGCCTTGAGAAAGTTATTATGCAAAGATAAGCTTGCATGGAGTAACAAGGAGAATTGATTGATTTCGGAATAGTTTTGAAATCGACAATTGAGATAACAAGTTGTTGCTGCAGATGACCCTAGATGTAGTTCCAAATTACCACCAGATGTGCCAAGCAGTAAATGCGTCCACCAAGAGGAAAAAGGTTATACACCAAGTGGAAAAAAATAGAAAAATAACTAGAGTAGCCTTAATTTAAGTAAATAATGATTTAATTTAAAAACATAAACTTAGGGAATGAAACCATAATTTTATATCTTACAGTCAAATTAAAAGAAATAAATTTTTCCAAGTCCTATCACATTTTCGGAGGTCCTGATTCTGGAATAGATTTACCTTCCAGGTCATGGTATGAAAAGGGTTTTTGTTGGATTATTGAGATGTTCAGAACACTACTTTGGAGTCCAAAACACTCGACATTATTTCTATCGGGATTTTCGCAACATTTCTTTGGAATCCATAACACTCAACATTATTTCTGGAGGGAAAAAATGCAAAATGGTGCCTATGATTATATCTATCGATGTTATATATGCAACTAAAGTCAAGCCTTTAAATTTGACACATGGCATATTAATTAGTGAGATTTAATAAGAAGAAACTCATTCCTCCTCGTATAAACACTCATGGATCTACAACACTCAACACTTTCCAAAGGGAAAACATAAGAATGTCTATGATTGTTATATCCATCAGTCATTAATATGCAACTAATTCAAACCTTCCAAATTGAAAGCATGGTGGCATGGCCAATGCTTTTTGACAAATTAAATTTATTTAATTCGATTTTATTAGTGACTTGAAAGTTGCCTCACGAATGTTATATATGCAACTAAATTCAAGCCTTCCAAACTGGATTTCATGGTATATCAATTAGGAGATTTCGCTCAAATAAACTCATTCCTCCTCATATGTACACTTTTGGGTCCATAACACCCGACACTTTCGAGAGGGATAACACACAAAATAATGCCTATCATTGTTGTATCCATCAATGATCAATATGCAACTAATTCAAACCTTCCAAATTAGATGCACGGTAGCATGGCCAGTACCTTTTAAACATACAAATCCATTGAAATGGATTTTATTAGTGACTTTACCATGACCCAACGTCAACATGATAATATATTAGTTAAAGTGTATAATTTTTTCAAAAGGGTTTCTCCATTCCCTATAATAATAACAACAATGCCCCCAAAATTTAAAATATTGTTCTCCTAACACATTCAAAGATCCGAGGCTGCAAAAATATTATTTCAACATATTTTGACACACTATAAATTTCTACACAACACCGCTTTGTTTGAAGACCCCATGCTCTTGGACCACTTATAGCAATCATTATGGAAAATTCTTGGCTATCAATTGGGGTTTTCTAATTCTCGTTATCCTATGATAGATAGTCCAACTAGCATTGTTCATAGGATATTTTTTCCTGCTTTAATGGGTAAATCATTTTTGTCAAACTCACACACTTTTAAGACTCAACTGACCTTTGACTCTAGAAGACTTAACAAGCTCTTTTCAAACTCTTCTAAACTTGATAATAAGAGAAATACTAAAAATATACGCATAACATACTAATCTAAAGATACCCATAACATAACATGTGCTTCAGAAATAGATTTGATATTTAACATAGGAAAATCAGCTAGATGCCAATTTACGGAAGAGAGATACACATAACATATGCTTGATAAATTGACATGATATTTAACATAGTTAAATCAGCCACTCACATTAGTCACCATACCTATTACACTTATAAAATTAATGCACTTCAATAGGGAATCTAATTAGTAGAAAAGGAAAGAGAACCACAAAGAAGAAAATTTGAGAATCAAGTAGAAAGAAGAAAATATAACTTCATAATAGACAAGGTAGTGAGCATAATATCATGTAGAGCATAAGTTGAATTCACATTTAAAGCAGAGCCAAGTAAATGAAGCTACTTCTAATATTTCATATGCAAATTTTGCCAAGTAGTCACTGCATATGTTCATTGAATGTTCAAAATGAAGACTATCAATTTCTTGAATATCGAGATC
Source organism: Pinus albicaulis (assembly GCA_034641835.2). Lineage (NCBI taxonomy): Eukaryota > Viridiplantae > Streptophyta > Pinopsida > Pinales > Pinaceae > Pinus > Pinus albicaulis. Next base: position 781,674,636 of record CM076570.1, read on the forward strand.
TACTGCCATCCAATGTGCTAAGAAGAAAAAATTCTTGGTAACATGCACATATATTCATGGGATAAGAGGGAGATAGCCTTTCCTTAAGGTTGAGGTTCACATATCTTCAAAAAAAAGAATCATTTTACCTTCTCCTAACAAGTTAATCAGAAGACCAAAAAGATGTTTGCTAATTGAAAAAAATGCCATGTTCATGTCTTGTAAGAGAGCTTGTGTCACTTATACAAAGTAGAGAAATGCAATTTTTGCAGATTATATTGAAGATTGTAATGATCGATGGTCGTCTTTTCAAGTCATAATTACCTTAGTAGTTACATTTGGATTTCCATCTCTATCACCTACCATCCAGGAACCAAATCTGATAGGAGTACATGTCAAAGGAAGAGGCCTACCAGTATGGAGATAATTATAAAACCATAACATTAGTATAATTGAATCATTTTATAATGTCATATCTCAATCCCATCCGGCATGAAAATTAAATATGATATATCCCATCTGAAGTTTCAATCTAATCTGCTCAATATCAAGGAAATCAAAAATTTTTAAGGTGACACTGACTCTACATAGACAATGAGGCACAAATTTACAAAGGGACTGTTCCACAATGTGCAAACCTGCAAATAGACAAGACAATTATACTCATGAAAGAACAAATTATCTCATAGTCTGGTTGATACTCACTAGCACGATCTTCATCCATAGGTGTCAGCTTATGACGTCTCAATTCATTTTTCTGCAGTAAGGAAGTAACCTCTCTCCTCTGCATAGAAATCCCATTAATTAAATAAATTGATCAAAACATATATAGAATAATATAAGCTACATGTCCTATACAACATATCCACATAACCAATGAAATAGGGGTGAGCAGAGGAAAATTATTACGAAATATTCAATCAACATTCCCCACTCTTCATGGTCTAGGTCTACTCGATCATTATATTCCAATAAATGTTGCAAAACAGAAAAGGCAGTCTTAATGGAGAACATGGTATCTTCACAGAAAGATGTTCACAAACACCACCGATTGTGTAGGATAGATTCTTTCCATTTTTTAAAGACCATAACTATTGCATACATCTAACTTTGGTAAAAAATGAACAACTTAATTCAAAAATTAGTTTCCCATTGGGGAATGTCCTACGTAAAAGATAATCGAGCATATGAAAATACCAATGAAGAGGTGATACACAAAATTTGATTGAAATACACATATTCTCTAGGGCATTTATTTCAGGAAATATGTTTTATGCAAACAAAAATTCCAATGAAGAAGAGATTAAAAATAGCTAAATTGAGAAAAACAATCCAAGAGAATGTGTGAAGTAAATGATAAAGAAGATTCCAGAATTGAGGGAAATGAAAAAAGTATTATCCTAATTAACACATATTTTTAGTAGGAAAATTAGAAAAGCAATTTCCATACTTATTAGTATCAAATGACATTTTACTGTGAAATTTTTTTATAACATAATGCACAACAACATATTTGAGTTCTCATAAATTTGCTTGTAAATATCATCATGCAAAATTTCATTTCCATCAAAATGGATTTTAATGGGATGGGTGGAGGATAAAATCCAAGTCACAAGAACATACTACAATTTGCAGGTGCTTGTATTGCAATGTCTGTCTATTTATTTGTGTTTGATGTGCATTGAAAAAAATTTCAATTTCCTGTAACATACTTGCTACTAGAATTAGTAAGAAATTTAGAAGGAAATGCATAAAATTTAGTTAAAGTTAGGTTTAGACTAAAACCATATCACAAACAACATTGTACAAATCTTCACGATATGTTCCACTTTGAACCATCTTATTGAATATGTTATCACAAGACCTTGACAACTTAATAGTATTTTTATTCTAGGTACCTTATAGAAATGTATGAATTTGTGCATTTTAAGCCAAACTATCCAGATTATGGAATTTCAATTCCTCAGTGGGTAGTTATGTGCATGGAATGTGTAATTTTGATGACTCCAATGACAATGAATAAGTATAATCATTTCGAAAGCATCAAGCGAAAATATAGACCAAATGCACATTTTTTCTGAATTAAAAGTAAAAAATGAACCCACATAAGCAAGAAATGAATTTAATAACCATTAATTTCTTCAATATGAAGGGTATATACCCCCAAAAAACGCTACTAGATATAAACAAGCAGAGCCATAAATATGAATTTTTTTCAATATTAGGGCCTTATTGTAACAACCATAATACTTAATCCACTTCAAATAAGAGTTGCAGTATACGGATAAGGATACTATGTAGGAAAGCATGCCTTGTTATAAGAAAAGGAAAAAGATAACAATGATAGGTTTTAATTTCCATAAGAAAGGCCTTCATATATTTCTCCATGACAACATAAAGGGAACTAGAAATATAAAACATGCATCCATAATAGAAAAGGAAAAATAACATCAAATATGTATTCATCTAAAAATTGCAGCAGGGAAATAGCCAAACAATACATATCTTATTCAATTTATCATAGGAAGATAAGTATAAATCACACGTTTAGAGCAGAAAAGAGAAAATATAATAGCGGTAAGTGTTAGCTTCCATAAGCAAGACATTCACAATTTGATCAGTACCAACATAAAAGGAACAAAAAAAATTAAACATGTATCCATAACAATAGAAGGAAAAGGACAACAAATACCCATTCATCCAAAAAAATGCAACAACAAACTTCCATTTATCATATCATGATAATTATACATCCATCAATTCAAAAACCCTAACCTAGCGCATATGCAATAATGCAAAAAAAAAAAAAAAAATTAACACCCATAAACAATGCTACAAGCAAACAAAGTTAAAAGCACACTGCTTGAAAAACATAAAGTTTCACAGAAGGCACAACTTTTAAACAATATCATATTAGAATTAAGTGGAAGTGACAATATGATAATAGTCAAACCTTTATGATTTATTTTTACAGATAAAAATGTAGGAATATTATGGCATTGATTCTCACTCCTTATAGCTTACATATGTGATATCAACATTTAACATTGTTGATAAACCCTCCTTGGCATAGTCCTCTATAATTCACAGTGAGGCACTTGTAAGCCATGAAAACATTTTAAATGAAAAAAGTACTTTGTGTAACCAAAATCATAAACTACTAACTTTATCTGCCATGTGGACCACACATGAAACCCATGTGCCTCACTATTGTATTTCCCAAAAAAACCATGCAAGACATGGAGGATGCCACGTGATTACTTGGAGTCTCTATTTAGCTTTAGTAACTCGATTTTGATCCTACCCTATGATTGAATTCCAGCTACAGTGTTAGAAAAATCCTCCAATGGAGGGATGGGAGTGTAGGAGAAGTTAAGGCACCCAACCAAAAATTATCAAAAAAATTCCCTCGATTCAATCTTTGCAACCCTCCAAAAGCATATCCTCTGCCCCTTATTCTCCATTACTGCCCTAATTATAGGGAGGGTAAAAACCAAATGAATGAATTCTAATAAATCTTGTCCAAGAGCGAGTTCTCTGGTCTCTTGAAGAGATGGTTTGACTTCGACACTGAAACAAATGAAGAGAACAGATGTAGGGTGTGTTGGAATTCAACCATTCGAGACATTGGTTTTCATCAATCTTGATTTTCTTGATGTGGATTGCGCTATCATGTGTTACAGTGGAAGCAATGTAAAATACAAAGCATTGATGCTAAGAATTGGCATGGGAGGTTTGAATCATGAAATGCCCCCAGAAAATTGGCCTAAAATAGAGTGAAAGCCTAAAGAAATAATATTTTATTAGTCCTTCTTAGTTTTCGTTCCTAAGCCCTCCAAAAAGACTTCTACGACCATTTTTTTCACAATGGAAACCTACCTTTCTGACATCAAAGGTATATTCAGCGTGTGTGTGTATGATTTCCAAACCCAGAAAATTCAAAGGCATTATGTAGCAGCAGAGGAGCTGTGCTTGTATGCATGCGTAGCTCTGACATATGGTGGGTGCATGTCATTCCAATTGATGTCATCCAAAAAATCTAATATAATTTTCATTGCTTTACCGAGAGAGTACGTCCAAAGCATATTGTTATCCTTAATAACAATTAGGTTAGTCTACAAGTGTCTTTTTTATCTAGGTTAGGTTGTTAGGGTCAAATAAAGTCATGAAATTAATTAAATTCCATGTTTTGTATATAGTTTCAAAAGCTCTAAATGGTCATTGGGCATGTGATTAAGGTCTTGTCAAATTAAAATTCAAAAAATTGAATGCATGGGTTAATAGAGTCATTTCTTGACACTTGGCACCTTTTTCCTAATCTGTAGCATTTTATGTGTAAAACATCCTGTTTTCGCTACAAACTCACCTGACAGTTCTACAACAAATATTCCATCCCACTAAATGAAATCACTACGAACACAGGTTTTTATGCTAGTGGTGAGGTGATCGATATGACATCATAATTTCAGTAGTCAGAGCTCAGTTTATCATCGTGGTACATAATTTTTATGAGCCATCATTTGTGATATTTCATGCCTGGTAATCATCACACCCTTCATCATTTTTTTTCCCTCCCACCTTTCTTTTCCAATTTAGCCTTACCTCATTTGAAAAAAAATACTTACCTTTCATCCTTCTAAGCTTCTTGATCTTGTGCGAGTAGTCTTCACTTTTATTTCTTGTCTATTTGTTGTCTTAGGTTAGCTCTTAGCTCTATCAAAAAAGTTTCTTGTTGTCTTAAATAGTTCTTTCAGCAGTCAAAATCTTGAAGATGGTCAGCGATGCATGGGAGGGCATGGATTCACATAAAAATCCCAAAAAAGGTGGTTCTATAGTTATATTTGAGCCCACGAACATGAATTTGGTTATGGAATACTGAAGCTTTGCACATAATTTGAAAAATTTTGGTTGTTTGAGGTTTTGCAAAAAAATTTAGGGATACAATGCATAGGTGTCTAGGGATTTTTCTGTCAACTTCATTGGCACAAATTCAAAGGTGGGAATAGTAAGTTTTATTGTTTCTCCTGCGAATATTGCACATGTAACTGAAATTCTGAGGTCTGGAGAAGAATGGTTCAAGGAAAAAAAATTCAAACTTCAGAACTATGATGAATTTCTCAAGAAGTAGCATATAGGAGTTGACATGACCTCACGCATACCCAAGAGTTTCCTAAAAAATAACTACTCAAAGTTGCTTATGGTGATCTAAAAATATTTTACTCGTGGAGGTAGATTTCACATGATCTACCAATATCATTTCAGACTCTTACTCCATTTCACAGGTAAACAACTTCTTGATCTTACATTATTTATATTCAGAAGTTTAGGTAAGATGGATGACACGGTATAAGCCAAACCTCATAGTAGTGATACATCTATATTTCATCACGGGTTAAGAAAATTGTTAGTTATGGAAGAATTGAATAAACTAAATGGGGATTAGGCTACTTTTATGTTTTTAAGTGGCTATGATGTATATGTTCTTACTAAAATAAAGACACCCAAGTAAAATGCAAACACTCCCAATAAGGACAAAGAACCAATAGCTGAAGAAAAGATTGAGCTTGATGTAGAGGTGCAGCCTACAATAGAGCCAATGGAGGTAGAGATTGAACAATTTCAGGAGACAGTGGCACCTCAACAAACACCTACCAATAGCAAGCTCAAAATTAATACAAGATCTCATAGAAGAATCACTAGGAGTAAAACAGAGGGTAAAGTCAAACTTGAACACATCTTGCAGGAAATTGATATTGAAGAAACCCATGTTGTAAATCCTGTAGAGTTTAAAGGAACAAAAATGAAGATGAAGGGTCTTATAGCGAAGAAACTTGACTATTCCAGTGAGGATTCAGGTTTTGTCTTTAAGCCTAGGAAACCAATCAATAGGTTATAACTGTCAAAGGGAGGCAAGTATGATAGATTGCAGAAAGAAACAGAAAGGAGGAAGAAGACAATAAGGGAAGAAATCATAGAGCTATCCCCACCTGGATCATAAATCATCAAGGAAAATAAATTCAATGAAAAGGTCTAAGAAAAGTTTGAAGTGGAGCTTCTAAAAGAGAAACTTAAGGAAGCCAGAGAAGAAGTTTTACAAGCCAAACTATAGTTGGATGAATTTAAAACAGAAAGGAAGGAGATCACGGATTTCAAAAAGGAAGTCATCAAACAAATTTATTTTTATGATGAATTGGCAGAAAGGTCAAGGAAGATGCTGAGAAGAACACTACCACTACACAGGATGATGAAGCATACCATAAGGAGAAAAAAGTGGTTGCAATTAAAGAGGAGAAAGATACCAAACCAAGTCAAAGTGTTAAAAATTCAAATGGAGATGGTGCAGACAAAATTGAAGAAAAATTGTTTGCAAATGGTAGTTGTGGATGACCCTCCTGCTCCTTGAAAGAGGGTAAGACATTACTTTTGGCCAATTTTCCCTTATTAAAATCCATCTAATCAGTTAGCATAGCTCAAGACAGGTTTTTGGAGGTAAAGAGTGGAAATTTCAAATTCTGGAAAAATAAGGCAAGTTCATAGCGCACTCAACGCTTAAAACTAAGTTTTCGCTACGAACTCACTGAAGAATATTTTGAGGTATAATTTCAAAAATATATCATAACAGAGGTGGGTAAGAGCATTTTTTTACCTAATTTTTCGTAATGAAGACCCTCCAATAAGCAAAAAAGTTAGAAAGGGTGCTGAAAGTGCTAAATGGAAAACAATACAAACACTATGCTATAAACTTGCCTTAAAATGCTCTATTTTTATAGCATGGTGAAATTTCGATATTTTTGTAGCACTTAATGTTTCTTGGGAGCATATGAGTCATCATGAGAGGTTGAAGTGTATCAGTGAAGACACATGTTGGTAAGGCCATTCAGCAAGAAGTTGACATGGCTACTAGCTCACCATTTTTGCCACATCATCAAACACAACAACACATCCTAAAATTTCAAGCATCAGAAACTAGATTCTAGTATGGTAGTTCATCTCTTCGTCATGTTCATTTCCACCTTAGGAAAAGTTTTTTGACTTGATAAGCATCATCATGTATGGGTTATTTAAAAGTTGTTATTGGAGTTAATTTTTTTAGAGTCCTTTCAGGTTTCAAACTCCTTCTAAACAAAATTATCTATATTTTCTCTCTATGTAATAAATTCCTTTTTGGATTAGATCTCTTCAGCAGTTTTGAGGGTCTAGCCCAGGTGGCAGACTTCATGTAAAAGGAGTTTCACTCTATAAATAGGGGTACTTCATAGCTAGAGAGGGTTTATCGATGTTAATACGTATGCTACTATTATAATATTTTATCTATTCAGGTAATATACAGTTGCAAAAAACCTTTTTCAGACCTAATATTCTTGATGGGCTCTTATGTGTTTGTCTCATTTACCTTCTCAATGTCAATTGAACTTACTTCATGCATAATCACTTGGAATTCATAGATAATTATGCTCCAAATTCCTTTATGCATCTTGTTTGATGTCAAAGTTATTTTTTTACGAGTTCACATGCTTGAGCTTCCATGAATGATGGTTTTATTTAATTGAGTTTCATACTGACTCCATGCCCAATGGTAGTCATCTCACATCCTTCACCTACAAAAACAACCACCCACAAGATATATGAGAGTTAACCATATTATTTTTTAAGATTCATTATTGAATATCATACATTTTCTTGAGAGAGCCCTCTCTAGTTGGAAGGGCTAACTGTCAAAAGAGGGACAAGGTGCAAGGAAAACAATATTCAATTTCATGCAAACATTTAGTGTTTAAAAATAATTCTAGCATTAGTTTCATTGAGAAAAAAAAACAATGGAACATATCCAAACATATGCAATTTAATATATAGTTGTAGCCTCTTCGGCTCAGGAAGAGGTGAATAAGATGATAAACTAAAAAATTTTCTCAACACATGATAAACTTCAAAACTATAGCCTAATTTCCAAACTAACTAATGTTTAACCATCATTTTCGATCACTATAGTCCCATGCCATACGACAAGGACTAATAATTCCCATGTAAATGTTTAAATGTGGTTATGAATCTACTTTGAAATGTGAAACTATCATGTTGACACACAATGTTGGAGATTCATAGGGATCCTGTAGCATACAAACACCTCAAATAATTTAGAAGCATGAAGTTTTGATGTTTCATTTTATCCAAGACCTTAATTTAGTGTGTGACGAAGAATATTCCAAGTTATTTTCCAAGCTTATGAAATTATATCAGTTCAATTTTTTTTTCATTTATAAACTTTTTGCACTCATATTTCAATATAAACCATCTATCCATGTAAATATGTTTATTTTATATTTTATTGTATGAATAAAAATAAAATATACCAAGTTTTTTGAATGGAGTTGATAAACCAAATACCACTATATATCAATACTAGATCCCATTAAATACAATTGATAAATAAATTATTACATACATACATACATACATACATACATACATACATACATACATACATACATACATACATATATATATATATATATATATATATATATATATATATATATATATATATATATATATCAAAATTAAGAGTAATATACAGATTATTTTATCTAATATATTAAATTAAATTAAATTTAAATTTAAATTGATCTGAAAATTAAGAAAATTTTCCATAAAATTCACATCATCATAGTTTAGTTCACTTTTCCAATATGTAACAACCCTAAAATTTAGCATGCAACTAACTATATCAAATATGCAATTAATAAACAACACAGAAACCTCTCAACTAATTAGCATAGAATTTTTAGAAGAATATGAGCAGAAACAACTTACATGTAGCTAAGATATTTCTTACTTGTAATTTAAGAGTTCAACACTATTAAATCTTTCTAACCGCAACAAAGTTTTCGGGATGACTCTCGACCCAACCATAGCCTCTGCTGCATGTAACAATTCTACATCTCGCCACCCCCGAGCCCTGAATCAACGTACTACTGCTAGGGAATCCTTTGTCTCGTAATACATTTCTCCCAAGAGAATGGACGAAGTAATCATGAATCTCATCTTCATCAACGTCTATTAAATAGACAAAACAATGGAAAGGGAACATCATGCACATATTCCATATGTCAACATGCAAGTTTTATTTCTTTATTTTAAGTTTACTTAATTTAATATTACTCTTAATTTAACTCTTTTTTATTTTATTTTATTTTACTTTTTGTTAACTTTACTTATTTTTACTATTTTTATGGTTCTCTTAGTTTAACTATTTCTTATTTTATTCCTTGTCACTTTTTTTAACTTTACTTATTGTATAGTTTACTTTTATATATATTTATTTAGAACTCTAGTTTATTATGTACTATTTATTAATCTAATATTGTTCTCTTTATTATGTATTAATTATTTATTATTTATTTTGATATTACGTTATATTATTTATTTATTATTTTATTTTTTAATTATTATTAGGGGACATTACATACTTCCCCTCTTTAAGGAACATTTTCCAGAAGTTAATTTGAATCATTTAACATTTTATTTATTTAGTTGTTTATTACTTCACATTTTCCCAACACCCTGTGTTGAACTAGTATAACTAGGAGGCATAGAAAGTTTCCACAACACCCAGGAAATGTCAAGGAATATTTGTCCTTTTCCCACTTTCAAAACCAAGCATAAGCCTAATCGTTCTGTACCATAGCCCAAGGTTGGCCCCAAGGCTCACGCCTGGCTCCGATCTCATCTGCCCCAAGGCAGGAATCTGGTCCTATTATTTAATGACTCTTGGCATCTTGCAAGGTTTTCTCGCTCCCTCTAGCCTCACTAAGGCACACAGCCCCATGAATCAAAGTCCTTACGCCCCTTCTATACTTTGACATCCCAATCCAATACCAAGAACTTGGCCTAAAATATCAAGCATTGAGCCTCCTCAAGATGGTGCCATAGCCCCTCAAGAGCTATCGATCAAGAGCTATGCAAGAAAAAGGAAACACTAGCATATGTAGGGTTGATTGAGCTTGTCCCCGATGCATATGGTGTTAGATCATCAAACAACTCGACCTTCTCGACCCATTTATAGATTTCCTACCAATCACCACATCTCAACATGCATCTAATGCATTAGTTATAATAATAAAATCATTAAAAATAATCCACATTCCAACTCTTGCATGCCCTCATGATAGCATAACATCATTGTTAATCACAAAATTATGAATAGTAAATAACTCCATGCTGATGCATGTCATAAAATCTGCATGCAATCACCACATGCCTCACCATGGGATATACCATCATAAGTTGTAACATATTTGCACCAAATATATATCATGAAATTACATAATAAACTAACCACATGTCAATATAACCTCATATTATAACATCATAATTCCTATGCCATGCTATGCATATCATATCCATCATGAGCATATAACATCATTTTCATAACAAACCACATGTTCATAATTATCCTCATATCATCTCAATACTTATCAAATATAATACATTATAAGCATTATTATCATGATTCATCGGAAAATTAATTTCATTTTCTTGTATAAAAATTGAGTACCTACTATTAACTAAGATTATTCAACATCCATCTAGGATCTATGCTATCTCATGAGAACTATTAGTGTCATATTTTCATCAAGATACCAATTACTTTTCAATAATAATTTCTTTTTCTTTCTATTAGGAATTTGACCATTTACACTACAGGTATACTCATCTAAGTACTTCTTTAACTTTTAAATGAGCCTCATCATTTGGGGCCTTAATATATCATCATACATCATATTGGGCCTTAATCTCTCATCATATATTCTTCCTTCCCTAAGGAAAATTTAGTGAAATTCACTGTTAAGATATTACTGGTTTTACAATCATATAAATCATCAATATCAAATTAAAATTCCATGATCGCTATACATATTTTTCTTATCCAGTGGCACCCATAAAGGAGGTCATCCTTATTTAAGTCTTATGTTATTCTTAATCCACCCGCAGGACGACTTGTTGTCCCTTGGTGATTTATCCATCACTCACATAATTTCCATTGTTCATCTTTAAAAAACATTTTCTTATCTCATCAATTTCCCACTTGATCTCTTTTATCAGAGATTCACTCATCCTCATGTTGGACTAGGGATTCTTCCACCTTAATTTTTACAAATCTTAAGTTTATAATTTGAAATTCATGTAACTACTACCACCATTGTCATTCATGAATGATTTGATATGCCCAATGTGTTTGGAAATAAATTCTTCAATACTAAGTACACACACTAGTAAGGTGTTTTATATGAAGTAACACTAGATCATCAATCCACTTATGAGTAACATTTATTCAAATACACCCTTTACTATTTGATTCTGACTTCTTCTGCCAATTTATGTGTAATCATTCTCAAAGTACCATGATCGGTGTTTTCTCATTACTATACATAGTGTCTTTTTTTTCCAAAAGTTAAACAATAGTTATCCTTGAAACACTTTCCTAGTTTATCACCTATCATTTCTCACCAATTACAATTGCTCATAACTTCCTACCTTGACACTTCTAAATTTATATGTCGTCACTTTGACCCTTACCAATCATTTTTATCAATCCACTCATTATACCTTTAAGAGATTTTTCTTCTCGATGGAATCACCCCTTCACTTCCTCATATGATACAATTTACTTTTCCACTTGTCTCATTTACCTAATATTCCATGTTTAATAGCTCCAATAATGGAAAATTATTCACTTGGTTCAATTTTAAAACATATTAATAATGTTGTTCCTATTCATCGTCATCCTATAAGAATTCATGGGTTAATTACTTCCTTAACCCAACATCACCGTATTGTTTTTTTGCAATTTCCTTGAGATGGCTTTTACCAATATCATGATTAGTTAACTTCATCTATGGATTGGAAATATTTTCCACTTAGTAGGAATCATCCTCATTTAGACTTCACAATGATCCTTATCACGTTACTTTATGAAATATTTTTGTAATTCCATGTCCATTTTCCACCACGTGACAAAATATTTCTATTATTCTCCCACATAGATTATCTTCTCATGTTGATTACTTACACTCATTTGTAAAACTTCTACCCTCTCATTTTTAATGTTTATCTATTACTCTTTTTCATTCATCACCCCATTCTACATTGGTCATAGTACTAAAGGTTACCATATATATATATATATATATATATAAGAAAAAAAATATTTGTAATACATTTTTTCATATATCTTTTATACTTAAATTTCATCCTAAGTATCTTTGAGATTCTCTTTCATAACCCCACATTCTAATTTCATAATCTCAAACCATATTATATTTATAATGTATAGTTAATTATAATATATATAATTAATATTCAATAAATTATCATACAATTTTTCAAATTTAAAATATATAATCCATATGCATTATATTTACCTGTTTATATCCCTTTACATTATTACAGCTAAATATGCACATCATTCTTAATAAAGAAAACACATAATTGAATGTATTAAAGGTACACCTATTTTAAATATTAGACACTTGGTATATGTAACATTTATACTTCATTAATGAAATATTTAATAATATCCATTATATTACGATGATAACGATTCCGATTCTAAACGATGTTAATGGTAACGCACGCAAAGCAATGCAATGGCTACTCATGCACGTATCGCAGCTCTATCAAGATTTTGCATGTTTATTTTGTTAAACACTTAATTGCATTCTTAACATAAGGTACAGTTCAGTTTACATGTTTTTTATGTAGTCTAAAGTTATAAACTAGAACATGTTAAAATCACACCATCACAATAATCGACCAATTTAAAAGGTAGGTTGAAGCAGAAGTCTCGTGGTTGTCATGAACACTTCATTGTCAATTCTATAATTCATGTTACAAGGAAAGGTGTGCGTTGTTGCATGATTACAGTGGATGCTTAAGTGTGTTTTCATGTATATCAAATTAGGCACCCTAAACATACGGATTCTCTGCAAGAAATAAAATTAACTAGATTCTCCGCCTTCAGTGAGAGACGGTCAATTCCTATAAATGATGATAATGTATCATTAGTGCATTTGACAGATGATTTAAACTGCGTTCTAGAGCTCCGACACTATAAATCTATGGATGGATTGGAGAAACGCCATGATTGCAGTTGTGCCAAAACTAATTTATCTAGTCACCTGGAAAATGAGGAATTCATGATCCCGCCTTTAAACAATTGCATTTTCGTGAATATGTGACCCAAGTTATTGCTTAACACCTCGAATTTTATCGATATAATTTTTTTTAAACACTGCAGCAAATTTTCCAATCCTTTGGAGTTTGATCCAGCCGAATTGACAAATTTAAGAGCCTTCTTTACCTACCTACCGTAATGAAAATTCCAGAATAATAAAAAAAAAATAACAACATGGAAGTCTTATAACAAAACTAGAATTGGAAAATTCCTATTGTCTTTGCTTAATGGGATCTTTGGATAATTACACCAAAACGAATTTTGTATTTATCACTAAATTAATTGGGTTTGGTAAATATTATACTAGCACAATCACATTTACTAATATGGTTGATATATAGCATACATGAAATAGATTTACAACCACACTCACTAATATGTTTGATATACGAAAATAAGCCTATATCTATCACCCACCACATGTATTTTACCAAAACAATCATCATATATTTACTCGTAATATATTAATAATATAACCTATATTGATACTATATATTAAAATAATATATATATATATATATATATATATATATATATATATTACTTTATTATTTGATAATAAAATATTATTAAATTTTTTCAATACATTAATAGTTATAACTCAAACTATACGAAAATTAAAATATAACATAATACTAGTATTTTATTACTATTTATAATAAACATATATCTCTTACAAATATTCCAAGGGATTATTAATATTATAATCTAAAAGAACTAATAACCTCAAGGGTCTAATATTATAAAACCAAAGAATTGGTGAATCCAAGGGGAAAGTATTAAAAAGCTAAAAGATCAAGAAGCCAAAGGGATTTATATTAAAAAAAGAATAGATTAATAAAGCCTAGGAATTAATATTTTAAATACAAATGAATGATAAAGTCACATGATTATTAATATTATAAACCAAAAAGAACAATCAACTTTAGGGATTGTTAATATTATAAACCCAATGAATTAAAATATAAAGGATTAATAAACTTAATGGATTGATACTAAAAACTCAAGGAAATAATAAAACTAGGAGATCTATAAGGCCAAGGGATCAATATAAAAAGACAAGAAATTAATAAACCCCAAGAATTAATATTTTAAATTCAAAAACCTAGGAGATTAATACCATAATAATCAATATTTTAAACTCAAAAGATTAATAAACCAAGGGGATTATTACTATTATAAACCAAAAGAACGAATAAACACAAGGGTTTAATATTATAAACCAAAAGAATTGGTGAACCCAAGGGATAAATTTTAAAAACATACATGACGAATAAAGCCAAGGGATCAATATTAAAAATAAAAAAGATTGCTAAACCCTAAGAATAATGTTTTTAAACTAAAAAAACTAAGCAATTAATAAACACTAATAATTAATATTTTAAATTAAATAGATTAATAAACCTAAGACATTATTAATATTATAAACCAAAATAAGTAATAAACCCAAGGGTTTAATACTATAAACCAAAGTAATTGGTGAACCCAAGGGATAAATATTAATAATATAAATTAAGAAATTAATATACCTTAATAATTAGTATTTTAAATTCAAGAGATTAATAAACACTAAGAATTAATATTTTAAACTCAAGAGATTAATAAACCCAAGGGAATATTAATATTATAAACAAAAAGAACTAATAAAGCCAAGGGTTTGATATTACAAACCAAAGGAGTTGGTGAACCCAAGGGATAAATATTAAAGACATAAGTAATCAATAAGGCCAATGGATCAATATTAAAAACACAAGAGATTTAAAAACCATAAGGATTAATATTTTTAACTCAAAAACGTAATAAATTAATAAACCCTAAAAATTAATATTTTTAACTGAAGATATTCTAAGACTCAAGTGTGGTTTTATATTATAAACAAAAATAATTAATAAACCAAAGGGTTTTATGTCATAAACCCAAGGAATTAGTGAACCCAATGGATAAATATTAAAAATGTAAATGATAAATAAGATGAAGGGATCAATATGAAAAACATAAGAGATTAGTAAAGCCTGCAAATTGATATCTTAGACAAAAAGGTTCGATAAACTCACATGATAATTAATATTATAAACTCACGGAAATAATATTAAACCTAAGAGATTAATATTATAAACCTCAAGTATATAAAAAATTTTAGATACATACTATAAACCGTAAAATAAACATGGTTGAGCATATTTGACTTAAACATTGAGACAATTATTGTCATAATGTGATGTTTGACGAAGAATGACCATGGCTTGCCATGGTTGATTTTCATATTGAGACAATCTTTGTCACAATGTTACATTCGAACATGGAAGACTTTGATTGACTATGACTAACTATGATTAAAAATGGAAGCCCATGGTTGCTTTTCATATAGAGACAATGTTTTTCATAATGTGACATTGGACCATGCATTAATATTAAAGTGTATGACTAATATTTAACTCCTAATAGTACCAACCCAAAGAATTAGGAAACTCAAGGGATTAATCAACCCTAATAATTAATATCTTAAAATCAAAATGTTAGAAATGAATAAACCCTTAAAATTAATAATATAAACTGAAAAGATTAATAAACCAAAAGAACTAATAAACTCAAGGGTTTAATATTATGAACCAAACAAATTGGTGAACCAAGAGACAAATATTAATATTATAAACCAAGAAATTGATAAAGCATAAGAATTAATATTTTAAACTCAAGAGATTAATAAACCCTCAGAGTTAATATTTTAAACTTAAGAGATTAATTAACCCAAGGGATTATTAATATTTTAAATCAAAATAATAAACCCAAAGGTTTAATATTACAAATCAAAAGAATTGGTGAATTGAAGGGGTAAATATTAAAGACCTAAGCGATCAATAACGTCGAGGGATCAATATAAAAAACACAAGAGATCCATAAACCCTAAGAATCAATATTATGAACTGAAATATTATAATATCCAATGTCATAAACTGTAATTATTAAAAACAATATTATAAACTATAATATTAAATCCAATGTTAACCCCTAATTATAAATGATATATATTAGAATCTATATTATAACACAACATATTACACCATAACGTAAATCATAATATTAAAACTCAAAATATTAATAAACCCAAGAGATTATTTATATTATAAACCAAAAAAACTAATAAACGGAATGCTTTAATATTATAAAACAAAGGAATCAGTGAATCGAAGTGATAAATATTAAAAACCAACATGATCAATAAGGTAGAGGGATCAATATTAAAAACAAAAGAGATTATTAAACCCTACGAAAAAAAAATTTAAACTGAAAACCTAAAAAATTAATACACCCTAATAATTAATATTTTAATTAAATAGATTAATGAACCAAAGACATTATTAATATTATAAACCAAAAAAGGTAATAAATCCAAAGGTTTAATATTATAAACCAAAGTAATTATTGAACCCAAGGATAAATATTAATATTATAAACCAATAAATTAATACACTCTAATAATTAATATTTTAAACTCAAGAGATTAGCAAACCCTAAGAATTAATATTTTAAACTCAATAAATTGATAAGCTCAAAGGGTTATTAATATTTTAAACATAAAGAACTAATAAAACCAAGGGTTTGATATTACAAACCAAAGAAATTGGTGAACAGAAGAGATCAATATTAAAAATTAAAAAAAGAAAGGATCCATAAGGCCAAGGGATCAATATTAAAAACACAAGAGATTAATACAGCCTAAGAATTAATATTTTTACCTCAAAAAAATAAACAATTAATAAACCCTAAAAATTAATATTTTTAACTCAAGAAATTCTTACATCAAAGGTGGTTTAATATTATAAACCAAAGAGAAAAATCAATTTTAGAGACTGTTAATATTATAAACCTAATGAGTTAAAAATATAAAGGATTAATAAACCCAATGGATTGATATTAGAAACCCAAGGAAATAATAAAAGCAAGGGATTAATAAGGCCAAGAGATTAATTTTAAAATGACAAGAAATTAATAAACCCCAAGAATTAATATTTTAAACTAAAAAATATATGATATTAATACCATAATAATCAATATTTTAAACTCAAAATATTAATAAAGTGAGAAGATTATTAATATTATAAACCAAAAGAACGAATAAACACAAGGGTTTAATATTATAAACCAAAAGAATTGGTGAATTTGAGAGATAACTATTAAAAACATACAGGATGAATAAGGTCAAGAGCTCAATATTAAAAACACAAAAAATTACTAAACCCTAAGAATAATGTTTTGAAACTCAAAAACCTTAGCAATTAATAAAACCTAATAATTAAATAGATTAATAAACCTACAACATTATTAATATTTGTTTGAGATAATGCCTCATTTATGATGCATGATAAAGATTAGGGATTGGTTTGGCTTGTTGCAGGATGTTGAGAGATTCTCTCAACTTCTCCCTCCAAGAGTGAAATTAGTTGGGTCTCAACAACACTATAAAAATTGTGATATATTCATTTGATTATAATATAGAAATCAATTATTCGTGTGTTATTCCTGTGCATCTCTACTCTCATAATTTCTAATATGGTATCAGAGGCTGTTCTGGCTCGATTCCCTCACGGGAAGGCCAAGAAGATGTGAGAGCAATGATTGTCAAACCACTGCTCTAGAATAATAGATATTTTAGTGAATTTATTTTCTCAGTGAAAGTTTTTCTTGTTTTTCGTGTGTTTGGTGCAGTGGCATTTTCAGTTTTTTCAGCATTACCAATATTTGGAGGGCAAGGATTTTTCAGAGTTCGTTGACTGGAGAAAAAAAGAAGCCGTGATAGCCAAGTTTGCTAGTGCTGACGGCATTGGAATGTTTCATATTGAATAAGGACTGTTCTGCTTGTTCCCATTACTCAACGGAGGATTCTAGGCAGCCTCATTCACGAAGGGATTCTTCTGTGCATTCGAGATGACTCTGTTGGTAAAGCGTTTGGATCGTTCAAATCAGTGCTTTCTTGAGGGATATTTAAAGTCTGGATGAAGACCTTATTACAAAAATATCAGAGTGCCTGCGTCTTCTCATCAAAATGATATTTTTGGCAAAACTTGCAAAGCAGTTTAAAGAACGCTCTCAGTTGAAGGAAACAATGCACACTATGATTGGAGAGGCAACTGAATTGGTCCTGGAAAGCTCCATCAAGTGTCTTGCTCAGATGAAATCTTCGAAATTTCCCAAATCTACATTTATGTTGGTGAACACCATATTGAATTGAAAGCCAGGAGGTGCTGGAATTGTTCAAGCGACATAGCTATGATTATAATTTCCAGATGTGTTATAGCTTAAAAGGGGAGAAACAATTTTCTCTTCTCACAAGGATGATTGCTGATCTGTTTGTGGTAACGTTGTGAATATTCAACACCCATTCTTGTGTTGAAGTTTATCATCTATAACACATTGAAAATGAATTGCGTTTGGCACCAGCAACCGCAGATCCTTCATGAATACGGCAGCATGAGGACGACACAGCCGTGAACAAGAGGTGGAGGTCAAACGAACTAAAGAATTATTAAAATCACTCACTGGGCAAAGTGATTCACTGTGTAAGTATCAAAAAAGTTGCGAGAATTTAGCCAAACGAAGAGATGAACGTTGAGGAAAAACGCTGAGCCGAAGGACAGTTTTGGGTCGAAATTGCTGAAATTGCTGGTTATGTATGCTATTGGTTTGATTTACGGGTTTATTGGTGAGAGTTGTGTGGTGCAGAACCAACTATGAACAATTTAGCATAATTTAAATTAGTTGTTCTCGACGTTCTTCGGTGCCGAGAGAACAATTGGCTAATTTGATTGTGTGAATTTGTTACACGCTGATGGATCTTGTCATTTCTCAGGGCTTCAAGAGCATCAGTTACAGGTTATACAATGAGATTCTTGTGTGTAAAGGTCACTTTATAGGATTGATCGCTGATCATATTCTGTACCTAGAATATTTTCCTGTAGACTGTTGAAATTTATTCTTCGGGGTTATTTCACAGATAGAAATATTTCCATAGGATAGTTCAGTGTCGAGACTCTTCTTTGGGGGTGTCATGAATCTTTGATCTTACAAATTCAGTATTGCTGGTCAGAAACAAATGTATTTTAAATGGGTTGAATGGTAGCTCGAAAATGGTGGAGAAAAGAGTGTTGTCTATGAGATCTCAGAGTGGTTACAAATGTTAATGAAGACTAGGACAGACAAATTTTTTTATTAACTTAATGTGTTGTTTGTATTAACTTAATGTGTTCTTCATTACAGAAATTAGTGTGTTCTTCATTTCTGTAATGTAGGCATTAAGGAGGGGTGTTTGAGATAATTTCTCATTTATAATGCATGATAAAGATTACGGATTTGTTTGGTTTGTTGGAGGATGTTGAGAGATTCTCCCAACTTCTCCCTCCAAAAGTGAAATTAGTTGGGTCTCAACAGCACTATAAAAATTGTGATATATTCATTTGATTATAATATAGAAATCAATTATTCGTGTGTTATTGGTGTGCATCTCTTCTCTCATAATTTCTAATAATATTATAAACCAAAATAAGTAATAAATTCAACGGTTTAATACTGTAAACCAAATTAATTGGTGAAATCAAGGGATAAATAGTAATATTATAAATCGAGAAATTAATACACCCTAATAACTAATATTTTAAACTCAAGAGATTAATAAACACTAAAAATTAATATTTTAAACTCAAGAGATTAATAAACCTAAGAGATTATTAATATTATAAACAAAAAAAACTAATAAAACCAAGAATTTGATATTACAAACAAATGAAATTGGTAAACCAAGAGATAAATATTAAAAACATATGCGATAATAAAACCAAAAAATCAATATTAAGAACACAAGAAATTAATACAACCTAAAAATTAACATTTTAAAATTTGAAACCCTGATGGTCTAGTAGAGCACTGAACGCAAGCAACAAATTGCTCAACAAATTGCTACCATGATTATAGCTATTTTGGATAAAGGATGAAGGCCAAATGTAACTACCAACTCTCCAGAAAAAGAGACGACTCCTGTCATGTGCTCACAAGCCCCAAGTATTTTTCATTATTCAAAGTATTCAATAGCTCGCCCTCTAAATCAATTAGTGTCTTTGTCATATGCGGAGAGCCATCCAAGATCTGGAAAGAATATATGCATAGTAAGTAAGTGAATAAATAAATCAACGAACGAACTAACGGACGAAATTTCTCTTAAAAGCTAAACACACATGTAATGTTTTCTGTATTTTAAAACAGTTTTGGTTTTGGTATTTTAAAATGGTTTCGGTTTTGGTAATGTTTGTTGGCATATCTTCGTGTGGTGGAAATAGATATAGTTGATATGTTCATGTAGTTAAGAAGATATTTTTGAAATATGTTCAGTTATGTGAACAGGAATCTGTTATCAACCCATGAGTTAAAAAAAAAGGTCAATTATTAATTAGGAAATAAGACTACTCTTACTCCAGATTGAGTCTCCTATCTTACTGTATTCTTTAAATTATTCATTGGAAAATATGGTTGGTCTTAGTAAATATATTTATTGATTGAAAAATAAGATTAGCGTTAGTAAATATATTTATGTTGTATTTTAATAAAAAAAAATTATAACATAATATTGAATTTTTTTTTTATAACATAATATTGAATTTTCTAATTTTAGTTAAAATTATTAATTTTATTTTAACTATCCAAATTTCCAACAATTGGTTAAACACTTTTTTTCTTCTTTAATTAA
Organism: Pinus albicaulis; assembly: GCA_034641835.2. NCBI lineage: Eukaryota > Viridiplantae > Streptophyta > Pinopsida > Pinales > Pinaceae > Pinus > Pinus albicaulis. Next base: position 781,695,584 of record CM076570.1, read on the forward strand.
CCATTCAACTAATAATCAACAATTATTATTAATATAATTCATAATATTTACACTTTTATTTAATTATTTTAACTAATTAAAGAGCATATATTAAAATTCCTCAACCATATCCTTATTTATAGGAAATCCCCAACTTGTTCCTTCACTATTTCGTTATTGATTTGCAAGTTTATTTGTAAAACTTAGCGTGAATTATTTCATTCCATTATTTAAAAAAAAATTGAACTATAAATATTAAATAACTTATATAGTATGTTATGCATATGTATAAATTAATTAAAAAACAAATTGAATTATAAATATTAAATAATTTATATAGCATGTTCAACCCAAGGTGCATATCTATAAATTAATTATTTTATTGTTTTTTTTAAATAGTATTCTGTCATAGAAATAGCATATGGAAATTCGAGAAATAATTGAAGTTGTTTTTTATTTTTTTCCTCTCTTATCTACATTAAAACTTCCATAAGCGTTAAAGGTTTGAATTTGGTTATGATACCATATGTAGCAACTTCAAAATTGAGTATGCAACTAACTATATCAAATATGCAATTAATAATCAACTCAAAAACTTTTCAACTAATTAGAATAGAATTTTTAGAAAAATCTTAGCAGAAATGACTTACCTTAGTGACGATATTACTTACTTGTGATTTGAGAGTTGAACACTATTAAGTCCTGCTAACAACAAAAAAAAATTTGGGACAACTCTCCCAACTGTAGGCTTAGCTGCATGTAACTTTTCTACAACTGGCCACCCTTGAGCCCTTAATCAATGTACTACTTCCATAGAATCCTTTGTCTCACAATACCTTTCTTGAATGGATGAAGGAATCTTGAATCACATATTCCTCATCATCTATTAAATAGCCCAAACGATGGAAAGGGGACCACACACACACATTTCATGTATCAACATTCAACTTTTATTTCTTTATTTTAAATTGTACTTAATTTAATATTACTCTTAATTGGACTTTTTCTTATTTTATTTTATTTACTTTTTGTTAACTTTATTTATTTTTACTATTTTTACGGTTCTCTTAGTTTAACTCTTTCTTATATTATTCCTTCTTACTTTTGTTAACATTACTTATTTTATTGTTTACTTTTATATATTTCTATTTTACTTTTATTCACATTAAACCTATTTTTATTGTTTACTTTTATATATTTCCATTTAGAAATCTAGTTTATTATTTACTATTATATTTATTTATTAATATCATCTTTATTATGTATTATTTATTTACTATTTATTTTAATATTAAGTTATATGATTTATTTATTATTAATTATTATTATTATTATTATTATTAAGGGACATTACACAATTTTCAATATGGTCTTGTTAAAACTTTTTTATATATATATATATATATATATATATATATATATATATATATATTCTTTAAATATTTATATGAAAATAAATTTCCAAAAATTAAAAATTATTTTCTAATTTAAAAAAAAAATCAAATATTGTTTTTATATGTAATTTTAAAATCATAAATTAATTTAAATAAATTTCTAAAAATAAAAAATTATTTTCTACCATTAATAATGACACCCATTGAGATCATTTTTATTGTATTTTCTACAATTAATTTTGAGTTTAATCTTGAAATTACTAAAAATTAAATCTCACACAAATAAATTTATCAACACTTTTAAAACAATTATTCTTGTTTTATCTTCATTTATTTTGAATTAATTATATATTTTAAATATAAATTAGATATATTATGTTATATGTTATGATTTTAGAATTAAAAAGATCATCCACACATTCTCCCAACTTTTTTTTTAATATAACTTTATATTTTTATATAGTAATAATCTTCTTTTTTACCTTTGTTATAATTCCTACATCAATTACTTTTGGCATAAGTTAAGCAAAAATATTACATATTACACTAGCTTGATTCAATTTACTATAAATCAAATAATAATATACACACGATTTCAATCAATATTTTATTATTTAAATTTGATATATATAATAAATTAAGGAAACCAACACATGAGTTTAAAAAATATGTTAATTCTCAAAATGTAAAAGGTTAATGTTTGGCATATAAACGTGTTAATATTATAAATTCAAAATTTAAAATTTATATTTATTAATTGAATGTATGAAATGAAAATTGATAAATAATAAAATAGTTCATAATTATGAAATTCCATTTTTTAATTATTTATTTAAATGTTTTAAGTACTTAAAAAATAAAAATAAAAATAAAACTTATGTTAAATAAAATTATAAATTAATGGTTTCTTAACATATAAAAAAATAAAATGTTAAAGAAAAAGAAAAATGAATCCATAGTTTCTTTTAATATATAAAAGAGAAAAGAAGAGAAAGAAAACAGATTGAGATAATATGCACGTCTTTTGACATACAACAACATAAGTTAGTTATCAACTGTCTTAAATATATAAGGATTTAAATTTGTTTGGACATAAATATCTTAAAAAAAAAAAAACTATATTAAAAAAATACTCTAAAAATAATTATATTTATTATAATTGAGTTGAGAGTGTATTCTATAGCTCATTATTAGGGTATGTCAAAATCCATGTTTTCTCTAAGTGCAGAGTTAGCATGTATCTCTCTTAAAATTAAAATAAAAAATTCTCTAAATAAATAAGTAAATTACTCTACAATAAAAGGCCAAAATAAATATGTATGTTTAGTTCAAATTAATTAAACACATTAAAAAACCTCAATCATCCCAAAGTCACTATGATCACTAATTTGTTGTTGATATTAGTAAACATATTTCACCTTGTACTTTTCAAAAATATTTCAAATAACCTATTTCAACATCTATGTTACCTAATTTATTTCTATATCAATTCCACATATATGTATATGTAAAAAGAAAACGTTAAAGAAAAATATTTTTATAATATATAATCTAAAATATTCAATAAAACAATTAATTGGTTATTAAACAATAGCATAAAAAATATTAAGTACTTCCAAATAAAAATAATAAGAGGGAGATGTATAATTCATTTAATTTCTAATTTGTAATTAATATGTGACACTTAATACTATTTATAATAATAATAAAAATTAATGTTGGTTATCAATAAATTATTTTAATATGGACAGTGTAATCATAAATAAAATGTCTCAACTGATATATCATGTAAAATATTTTAGTGTCAACTATGCATATTATTAAAAAATAAGTATGTATACAAAAATATAAGTTCTTATTGTTCCAAAATTTCCCTAAAATCCAGTAAATATTTTTTTACTCTATATAACATTCAAAAATACAATTTAAACAGTGATATATATATAGAGAAATTTTGTATTTTAAATGATGTTTACACTTGAAAACATTTGATCCCTATCTAAGTATGCTAGATCCTTGAGAAAAATAGATATATGTTGGTTTTACTTAATCAAATGTTTAGCACATTGTCATTTATAGTTGTGGCTAAGTGGTTAATTCCGCTTAATCAAAGGTTGTATTCCGAAATTATAACGACTCTATATTATCATGGATAAGCTTTCCTTATATATCCATTAGGTCTCAATCACCTTGATCTAAGGTTTCCCATATAAATAAAAACATGTTTTTTTCCGAATTTATAACGACTCTATATTATCATGAATAAGCTTTCCTTATATATCCATTATGTCTCAATCACCTTGATCTAAGGTTTCCCATATAAATAAAAACATGATTTTGGGTACAATGAGAGCATCATATTCACATCACCTCACAACTACTCAAACTCAAGGCCTATTTTCCACTTATCATAATTATTATTGTATATACCTTTGAGCCCTCATATAATATGATATGTGAAATATTCCCTATACCAAAGCTTTTACTATGTCTATGAATAATTTTCTTCATAAAATTGTGTATTAAATATGTACTACTTTATTTATGAATTCAAATGTCAAGTGTTAGGATGAACCACACATTAAGTTGTATTTCATGTTACTTAGACAATAGTTGAAGTTATTTCAATTTTTCACGCATCATAGATTGAACCAACAAAAGTTTGGTCACAATTCAAATGTGTTACCATTTTGAACCCTCCCTAGGTTACATTTAAAATTATTATTAGGGGGATCTAGGTTACATTTCATGTATGTGGCTTAACACTCGGACCAATACATGTGACAAGGTCACAAATGAATGGATAAAATTAATTATGATGTTTGAATGACTTATATAGTTAAATATCCTTGTTTTAATGACTACCTTTCCAATCCTAGCATTTGAACTTTTGTATACTCTCAGGAAAAAGAGATTTCTAGCATCAGGTTACATTTTTTTGGACATTGCCATTCAGTTAACCAGTTTATTTTTGGAAAAGAATATGGTTTTAAAGGTATGTTGTAATACTATCTCAACTTTAGTTGTAGGTAAATTTGGTCACAATCTATTTATAAAATTATGTTTTCTAGGGTTTCACATACTCACAATATTTTACATGTTTTCCAATGTGACTTTTTAATATCAAATAGACTTTTTAATAACAATATTCTATTTGATGATTTCTATAGGTGTTGTAGGTCTGCAAAAGGAAAAAACAAGATTAACTTGGGATCTACCATAATATCAAGATGAATAAATTTGGCTCCAACATATATATATATATATATATATATATATATCTGTGTGTGTGTGTGTGTGTGTGTGTGTGTGTGTGTGTGTGTGTGTGTGTGTGTGTGTGTTCTTGCATTCCTTGTTTTCTTTTCCTTTTTTTAAAGAGGTATTTTTTTGTGAATTACCCTAAATTTTTTGAAGTATTCAAATGTGTATTCCCTCTCCACGTTTTTTATTTAAGTTTATACATGGGTTTTTATATTAGATTATGTTTTAAAGTTTCAATGGAGAATCAAAAGGGTTTTATTACTCAATTATTTGCAAGGTTTGAATGGGAAGTGCACTTGTTGAATGAAAACCTTGTTGACTCAACCTCAGAGCTTGTCGTAGGAATCGATGATCTCTACCAGGCATTTTACCATCTGATTTTCTTCTTACTCTGTTCCATGATTATTTAGTTTGATTTTGGGTTGTTTTTTTTATTTTAGAGGAAATGGTTTGATGCTTTTAAACCCTTTATTACCTCATATATATCTTATTCGAATTGTTATTTTAGACTTAATTTTCAAGAAAAATTTATTACATGTCTTTTCTTTGAAGTTTCAGTTAAAAAAACATGAGAGATTCTTTATGAATTCCCTTTTTCATGGCTATGAATTGAATATGTTATATTTTTAGGAAACCCGTAATGGCATAGCATTAAGCATGTGGTGGACACATTGGTTATGACCTATATTTAACCATAATTTGCTACTCCTTTCTATTCCCTGAGACTTATGCTTTGAGTTTTCAAGTCACCCCTCTTAGTCCTAGAAAATTTTCTTTTCATAAAAGAGTCTCCCATTTTATATGTGAATGGTTTTTACAAACCATTGTACTTGGGTTTTATCGTGTTGGTACTTGGGTATGAAAAAACTTGTAGAAATATTGTGATAGAATTGGAGTTTCTCAAGAAGTTTTAATCTAAATCGAGAGACATAATTCTACTCTACTGATCTACAGAGTTCAATTCACAATTTACAACAACAATCTCATACATAAAATAAGAAATAACACACATGCACAATATATTTCTACGGGAAGAAAACAAGGAAAAACCACTCAAGCCTCTTTGCATTAATCATATGAATATATATGTATTATAATTACTAGATCTGTCTGAGTTCAACCTTCGAGTGAATAACTATCTCTCTACTAAATGAGAAGCTCTGACCTAGACTTAGTTAATTTCTACCTCTACTTGAGACCCTTTTTCCTTGCATAAATCATAAATAGGAAAATGAGATATATCTTCTTCCATCTATCATATGATGATAATTATAATTCAATCAATTCAAAAACCCTAACATATAGCAGATGCAATAATGAAACGTTTTTTTTAACACCCATAAACAAAGCTAAAAGAAAACAAAGTTAAAAGCACGCCACTTGCAAAATATAAAGTTTCACAGAAGGTGCACTTTTTAAACAATATCATATAAGAATTAAGAGGCAGTGACAATATGATAATCTTCCAACCTTTATGATTTAATTTCATAGATAAAAATATTGAAATATGCCACCATTGATCCTGACTCCTTATAGATTAAATATGCGATATCAGCATTTAACATTGCTCATAAAACCTCCTTGGCACAATCCCCGAGAATTCATAGTGAGGCACCTATAAGCCATGAGAACATTGTAAATGAAAAAATTAATTTGTGAAAACAAAATTATAAACTACTAAATTCGTCTCCCATGTGGACCCCACCTGAAGGACACACACCTTACTATTTAGTTCCCCAAAACAGCCATGCAAGACATGGAGGATGCCACGTGGTTACTTGGAGTCTATGTTCATCTTGAATAACTTTATTTTGATCCAGCCCAACAATTGAATTCCATGGAAAATTCTAGAAAAAACCTGCAATGGAGGTATGAGAGAGTATGACTAGTTAAGGCATCCAACCACTAATTATCAAACCCAGTCCCTTGATTTGATCTTCGCAACCCTATGGCAACATATCCTCTGCCCATTATTCTTCATTACTATCCGTTATTCTGGTCTCTTCAACACAGGGTTTGACTTCGGTGCTAAAATAAATGAAGAGAAAAATTGCAAGAGTCTTGGAATTCAACCATTGAAGAAATTGGTCTTCATCAATATTTATTTTCTTGCTGCGGATTGTGATATCATGTCTTAGAGTGAAATAAATGTAAAATATAAAGAATTGATGATAATAATTGGCATGAGAGGTTTGAATTGTGAAATTACCCCAGCGAATAAAAAAAAAATAGAATGAAAGCCTGAAGAAACCAGATTTTATTAGTCTAGCTTAGTTGTCGTGCCTAAGCCCTCCAAAATGACTTGTACAACCATTTTTTCATAATGGAACCCTAAATTTTTGACATCAAAGATATATTAAGCCTATGCATGTATGATTTCTAGTCCCAGAAAAGTCAGGCATTGTGTAGCAACATAAGGTTTGTGTTTGTATGCATGCGTTGCTCTAGCATATGGTCGGTGCATGTCATTCCAATTGATGTCGTCCAGAAGAGTAAACAAAATTTTCAAGTCCTGATTGAGAGAATGTCCAAAGCGTAATTTTATCCTTAATAAGAATTAGGTTGGTCTAGGAGTGTATTTTTGAATTAGGTTAGGTTGTTAGGGTCAAATAAAGTCATGTAATTGACTAAATTTCATGTTTTGTATATAGTTTCAAAATCTGTAAATGGTCATTGGGCATGTGGTTAAGTCCTTGTCAAAGTAAAATTCAAACATGCGAATGCATGGACTACTAGAGTAAATTTTTGACACTTGGCACGTTTTCCTAATTCTGTAGCATTTTCTGTGTAAAAAGGCTTGTTTTCGCTACGTACTCACTTGACAGTTCTGGAGCGAATATGCCATCCCACTAATTGAAATCGCTACGAACTCATATCTTTATACTAACGATGACGTGATCGATATGTTTTCATAATTTTAGTGGTTAAAGCTTAGTTTTTCATTATGGTACATAACTGTTACGAGCCACCATTTGTCATATTGCATGCTTGGTAATCATCACACCCTTCATCAATATGTTTTCCCTCCCACCTTTGTTTCCTAATTTAGCCTTACCTCCTTCAAAAAGAAGCACTTACCTTTCATCCTTGTAATTTTCTTGATTTTATGCCAACAATCTTCACTTTTATTTCTTGTCTATTTTTTTTCTTAGGTTAGCTCTTGCCTCTATCAAACAAGCTCCTTGATGTCTTAAATAGTTTTTCCAGGTGTCAAAAGCTTGAACCTATTCAATGTTGTATTGGAGGGCATCGCTTCACATAAAAATCCCAAAAAACTTGGTTTTGCAGTCACATACAATCCCATGGACATGAAGCTAGTCATGGAAGACCCAAGATTTGCATAGGCTTTCATAAATGCTGGTTGTTTGAAGTTTTTCTAAAAATTGTAGGGATACCATGCACAAGTGTCTAAGGATTTTGATATCATATTCATTAGCACAACTTAAAATGTGGGCATCTTAAGTTTTAATATTTCTCCTGAGAAAATTTCACATTAAATTGACATTCTGAGGTCTGGAGAAGAATCGTTCAACGAAAAAAAATTCAAACTTCAGAACCATGATTAATTTCTCAAGTAGGATCATATAGGAGTTGACATGACCTCAAGCATACCTAGGAGTTACCTCAAATATCACTAATCAAAGTTGCTTATGGTGATCCAAAAATATTTTACTTGTGAAGGTATATTTCACATGATCTACCAATCTCATTTCAGACTCTGACGCCATTTCGAACGTAAAAAACGTCTTGATCTTCCATTCTTTCTGTTCATAATTTTAGGAAAGATGGCTCACAAGGTACAAGCCAAACCTGAGAGAAGTGATACATCCATGAATTATCATGGCTTAATCAAATTTTTAGTTATGGAAGAATTGAAGAAATTGAATAGGGATTAGGAGACTTTTTTGTTTTTGAGTGGCTATGATGTAGATGTTCTTACTACAAGAAATAAACCCAATTAAAAAAAAAACACTCCCAAGAAGGAAAAAGAACCAATAGTTGAAGCAGAGGTTTAATATGAGGTAGAGGTGCAACCTACATTACAACCAATAGAGGTAGATATTGAATAGTTTTAGGAGATAGTGGCACCTCAAAAAAATCGTACCAACAGTAAGCCCAAAATTGATACAAGAGCTCATAGAAGAATCACCAAGAGTCAAACAGAGGGGAAAGGAAAAATTGAAGACATCTTGCAAGAAATTTATATTGAGTAAATCCATGTTTTAAAGCTTATAGAGGTTAAAGGAACAAAAATGAAGAAGAAGTGTCTTACAACAAAGAAACTTGATTTTTCAAGTGAGGTGTAATATTCCCAATTAGCGATAGCTAATTGGAATATTCAACTTTGTATATTTTTTCCATTTATGGTTTGTAAATAAATAAAAAGTGAGAATAGAGGGTCTAACTCACTTTAGTAGAATAAGACATCTGCCTAGTAGCACAACGTTGTGACTTAAGGAGGGGGTCAAGGGGGGCTACACACCACGTAGTGGAGGGGAGCCTACATGCACTCTAGAAGCCTCTGCACAAATAAGGATGAGGATGTGGAGGAGAGAGAGGCTACGACGGGTTTTGGAAGGAAACCAATGCTATAAAAGATGGAGGAGCCTCCTCATTTGGATCATTCTGGATTTGTTGATTTTAGAGTGAGACTTTGGTTTTCTTTAGCACGCTGGCTGTTTAGCCTGTCTCCAGCACTGTTTAGTGCAACCGAGTGTCTCCGTGCGGAGATCTCATCCTTAGCCCCAGGGGACTTCGAGAGCTTGCTCGAGCAAGTTTTGTTTCCTTGCATTTTGTGAGTTGTTTCATTGTTTGGGTTTGTTGCAGAGCTAGAGATGATAGAGACTGCGTAGTCACTGGGGGAGAGGACGTAGTCCATTGTGGAGGAGCTCCAGGTTGGTGTTTCTGCAGACAATTTCGTCAGGATTTCGAGCAGAGGGTCAGCCTTTTCCCATCGGAGGTTTTTGGTGGAGTTTGTGGCAGTATTTCAGCTGTTTCTATCCAGCTAGTGCGTTGTCCCTTGGAGGCCAGAGTAATTCACTGGGGAGGTAGTTTCTGGTGTTTTTGGGGGTTGGCCATTCTTGGAATGGTTTGTGGATCTTGTCTGAGTTGTTGAGGAGAGGAGGTTTGCTAATTTTCGGCTCATTTCGACAAGGGGATGAGCCCCTAGTCTTTAGTCCATTCTAGCAGTTGCAACTACACAGCAATTTCTAGCAGCTAGGACATAGTTCCTAGAGCAGCAATTTTCGGTATTCTCTGAGAGTGTTTTCTCACTTGCCTTGTGCAATATTAGCCTATTTTACTCCATTACATTTCTCAGATTAATAAAATGGCTTATCATTTCTTCTATATGTTTTCTGGATGAGTTGTCGTAGTTGTTGTTGTTGTCGTGGTTGCCGTATACTCTTTCTATTATATGTCTATTATTGTTTTTGAGCATTCTAGTTCTATACCACTTGGTGTGTTATCTTTCACTCTTAGACAAAGTATGGAAAGGGCCAGGTAGCCTCCAGATCTCGTCCTCTTTTTAGATGTGAAATATCTGGTAAATTCCCTACCGGTCTATCTCTGGTTGGAGTTTGTTGTGTTTATGAGATATCCCCGAAATGGGATATTGCAGTGGTATCAGAGCATAGTTCTGGCTCAGCCTGTGGTCTATGACATCAGGAAAGAGACCAGATAGAGGTAGGAAGTATAGAGACCATGAGCGTAGGTTGGAGGCTAGCTCCGAAGAGGAAGATTGTGCCCAGGTAGAAAATGCAGATCAGGAGAGAGAGCTTGTGAAGGACACAGAGGAGGTAGAGCTTGTAGTATATTTGAGGTAGGAAGCACCAATGGCAGATGACACAGAGGCCAAACAGTTTGGAGAGGCACTCCTCAAGTCGGTGTAGGATTTAACCCGACAAATTGAGGTGATGGGCTAGAGGTTCACAACTGTGGAGGCTAGGCAGCATGAGACTCCACGATTTTTTGAGGTCGGAGAGGGATCAGGTGCATCCCACCATTTTCCGGTGCAGGGTGCTGCTTAGCGTGATACTCCTCAGCCGACGGCTTCTTGTGCACCTACCCGCTCTACTATGCCCACTTTCTTGGGAACTGATACAGGGGCAGAAGCCCAGCATGAGGCAGAGTCTGGGCACTTAGATTAGTACTTTGCAGAGTATCAGTCCTATGGGCAGGAGTTCAAGGATGCTCTCACATTCAGAGATTTTTTGCAACTCCAGCGGGATAGTAGACCCTGCGACCATCATAGAGGGCACCGACATTACCATGATAGAGATTTCCACCATGCCTCTAGTATATTTCATTTGCCTATGTTTGATGGATCATCAAACAGTTCGGCAAAGTCTTGGGTGGAGAAGTTGGATATCTATTTCCAGCTTAACCAAATGTTGGAGACAGAGGCCATCAAGGTGGCAACATTACATTTGGATCGCGAGGCCCACGACTGGTGGTTCCATGGGATGGTAACACTCAGGCATTCCATAGTTACGACATATGCCGAGTTCACTAGGAGATTGATAGAGTGTTTTGACCGGAGGGATCCGGAATAGCATTTTGTTTAGCTGAAAAAGCTCAAACAAACAGGGAGCCCAAAGACATACATTGTAGATTTCTTGAGGGTTTCGATGATGGTGCCAAATCTATCCATGACACAGATGATCGATATGTTTGTGGAGGGATTGGCAGATCCACTTTGAGGTCTAGGTAGATTCACTAAACTAGCTACACTCCAGAATGCTATCAGGAGGACTAGGTATTTGTAGGATGCATTACCTAGGACACGGACATCTTACCCCCAGAGACAGGGTTTGCAGCCCAAGGGGAAGGATGTGAAGGTTCCTCCTCCAAAGGGGAATCTAGGACAGGCATAGGTAGATGATGAGGCCAGGAGGGAGTTGAGGAAGAAGTAGCTATGCTTCACATGTCAGGAGCCACGGGAACTAGGGAATAGGTGTGTTGCTGGCAAAGCACACTTCATTGAGGTATTCTCCGATGACAGTGGGAAGAGGATGAGGAGGACGATGAGGAGGCAGGAGATAGTTAGATGACCCAGGATCAGTTACCGCCTCCACCTCCAGGGACAAGAGGTGCAGCCTTTGCACCCACAGGAGGGGCCCTTGCAGCTTTGCGAGGAGTTCCTAAGTATTTGATGTTGCACGTATGTGGGACAGTATGTGGCCAATGAGTATCAGTCTTGGTTGATAGTGGGGCAACCCACAATTTCATTGATGCAGATATGGTCGAGGGGAGAGGTATACTGACCGAGAGTTTTGATGGTTTTCAGTTTTTGTCCCAGGAGCCCAGACAATGCAGTGTGCCCAGTATGTTCCAGAGTTAGCAGTGAGGATTGGGTACTTACACCATGACTGATCACTTTTTCATGGTCAACATACCAGATACCAATGTGGTATTGGGTGTCTAGTGGCTGATTACACTGGGGAAGGTCACCACGGATTGGGAGGCCTTAGAGATGGAGTGGGATGACAAGAAGACCGGGAAGCATGAGAAGATCTGCGGGATGCATACTTACCCACCTCAGATAGTTTCGGCACACTGGATCGAGGCAGACTTCGGAAGGGAAACACAGAGTGGGCGGTTGAGTTGCGGGCATCACAGGTAGAGACCACCGGTCGAGCAGTTCATCAAGAGATACAGGCTATCCTTGACATACATGAGGTAGTGTTTGGGGCTATATCACCAGGGCGGCCACCAGATAGAGGGTTTGAGCATACCACTGAGCTGGAGCAGGGTATCTAGGCGGTGATCACTACACCCTATAGGCATCCCAAAGCCTATCGGGATGAGATAGAGCGGGCCATCCAAGAGTTGTTGGCTCTTGGAAATATCAGACCGAGCACGAGTCCATTTGCTTCTTCTGTAGTGCTGGTGAAGAAGAAGGACGGCACTTTGAGGATGTGCATTGACTACAGGGCCCTGAACAAGAAGACTCTGAAGAATAGGTACCCTGTACCCAGGATCGATGAGCTGATTAATGAGTTGAGAGGAGCTAAGTTCTTCTCAAAGATTGATTTGAGATCAGGGTACGATCAGATTCGCATGAGGGAACAAGATATTCCCAAGACCGCTTTCAAGTGTCATTATGGGCACTTTGAATTTCTGGTTATGCCTTTTGGTCTGACCAATGCACCAGCTACTTTTTAGTCCTGCATGAACCACATATTCCGCAGTCATTTGAGGAAGTTTTTATTGGTTTTCTTTGATGACATACTCATATACAACAGGACGTGGGAGGAGCATCTCTAGCATATAGAGGCAGTGCTACGCATATTGGAAGAGTAACAGTTCTATGCTAAGCTCTCCAAATGTGAGTTTGGGATGACAAAGATGTTGTATTTGGGTCACATCATTGGAGTGGACGGAGTGAGGGTCCACGAGGAGAATATTAGGGCCATTAGAGATTGGCCGGAGCCGAAGAATGTGACAGAACTTTGAGGGTTCATTGGGATATGTGCCTATTACAAGAAGTTCGTCAAAGGGTTCTCATAGCTTGCTGCACCCCTTACAGATTTGACAAAGAAAGGCGCATTCAGTTGGACAGATACACCGCAGCAAGCCTTTGATAGGCTTAAGGAGGTGATGAGTAGCTGCCCAGTGCTTGTGTTGCCGTATTTTACGCAGCCATTTGTCTTGGAGTGTGATGCATTGGGAGAGGGGATCGACGCAATATTGATGCAAGGGGGACACCCTATAGCTTTTGAGAGCCGGAAACTCCTTCCGCATGAGAGGTTGTATCCTATTTATGACAAGGAGATGTTGGCCATCATGCATGCATTGGCCAAATTCTGGCAGTATCTGGTAGGGAACAGATTCAGGGTGAGGACTGACCAGAACAGCCTCAGGTTCTTTTTGGAGCAGAAGCAGCTACAGGAGAGGCAACAGAAATGGATCAGTAAGATCCAAGAATATGAATTTGACATTTAGTATTCAAGTGTAAGAATAACGTGGTAGCATATTCCCTTTCACGTAGACCAGCCACGTTATCTCTTATGAGCTTGGATGCAGATTGGAGGGCTCGAATTTTAGTTGAGTACTCCAAGGACAGGTTCGCATGTGAGGTGTTGGATGGACAGGTGGTGGATGACTGATACAGGGTGGTCGATGAGATCATATGTTACAGAGACAGGATCTTATTCACTAAGGGATCTTAGCTTAAGATGAAGATACTCCAGGCATCACATGATTCTCCATTAGCAGGCCATTAGGGGTTTACCAAAACCTACAGGGCCATTAGAGAGAGGTTCTCATGGAAGCGCCTTAAGGAGGACGTACTATAGCACATCACGGAGTGCGATGTTTTTCAGAGGAACAAGGGTGAGATGAGCCATCCCGCAGGACTGTTGCAACCTCTTCCCATTCCGGAGGGAAAATGGGAGAGAATATCGATGGACTTCATCACAGGGTTGCCCATGGTGTAGGGAAAGGACTGTATCTTTGTTGTCGTTGATCGATTGACGAAATATGTGCACTTTTTCGCCATATCCGCACATTACACAGTAGAAAAGGTGGTTGAGCTATTCTTCCGGGAGGTTTTCAGGTTGCATGGTCTTCCTAAGACCATCATCAGTGACAGGGACAGCCGCTTCATGGGCGAATTTTGGCAGGAGCTTTTCTGGCTAGTGGGGACGGAGTTGACACCGAGTACCAGTTACCACCCACAGATGGATGGAGAGATGGAGATAGTTAACAAGTGGCTAGAGGGCTACTTGCGTAACTATGTCAATGGGCAGCAGTGAGCATGGTTGAGATGGTTGCATTTGGGGGGTACTCCTACAACTCGACACATCACATGTCTATTGGTATGTCACCATTTTATGCTTTGTATGGGTACCATCCTTTATCATTTGTTTATGTGATGTTCGGTATGAGTAAGGCTCCTAGAGCCAAGATGTGGATCCAAGAGATTCAGGATATCCTCCGAGCTCTCAAGGACAACATGGCTACAACGCAGAACCAACAGAAGCTGTATGCCGATAGAGGTCGAGTGGAGTGACAGTTTGAGGTAGGGGACATGGTCTACCTATGCTTACGGCCATACCGACAGTCATCGCTGAAGCAGAAGGGAGCTGAAAAGCTCAAGCCACGTTTCTACGGGCCATACAGGGTGATACACAAGATTGGGTAGGTTGCATATGAGTTGGAGCTGCCCCAAGGCAGCAAGATCCACAACATTTTCCATGTATCATGCCTGAAGAAGGTGCTGGGACAACAGGTGACAGTGACAGAGGAGCTACTGCCGATGGATGATGAGGGGCACTTGGTGTTGCAGCCAGAGGCCATTATTGATACCAGGGAGAGGTGGTTATGGAGTAGGATGGTCAGAGAATTCTTGGTGTGGTGGAAGAATTTGTCGGATGAGGATGCCACTTGTGAGAGCGAAACAATTCTGCAGCATACATCACTTCAGTTGCTTGAGGGAAAGAAACATTTTTCCAGGGGGGACTGTAATATTCCCAATTAGCGATAGCTAATTGGAATATTCGACTTTGTATAGTTTTTCCGTTTATGGTTTGTAAATAAATAAAAATTGAGAAGAGAGGGTCTCACTCACTTTAGTAGAATAAGACATCCGCCTAGTAGTACAACGTTGTCACTCAAGGATGGGGTCAAGGGAGGCCACACACCACGTAGTGGAGGGGAGCCTACGTGCACTCTAGAAGCTTCTGTGTAGATAAGGATGAGGATGTGGAGGAGAGAGAGGCTACTACGGGTTTTGGAGGGAAACCATTTCTATAAAAGATGGAGGAGCCTCCTCATTTGGATCATTCTTGATTTGTTGATTTTAGAGTGATACTTTGGTCTTCTTTAGCATGCTGGCTATTTAGCTTGTCTACAGCACTGTTTAGTGCAACCGAGTGTCTCCATGCGGAGATCTCACCCTTAGCCCCGGGGGACTTCGAGTGCCTGCTTGGGAAAGGTTTGTTTCCTCGCATTTTGTGAGTCGTTTCATTGTTGGGTTTGTTACTGAGCTAGAGTTGATAGAGACTGCGCAGTCACTGGGGGAGAGGATGTAGTCCATTTTGGAGGAGCTCTAGATTGGTGTTTCTGTAGATGATTTCACCGGGATTTCAGGCAGAGGGTCAGCCTTTGCCCGTCGGAGTTTTTTGGCGGAGTTTGTAGTAGTATTTCAGCTGTTTCTATCCAGCTACTGCGCTATCCCTTGGAGGTCAGTGTAATTCACTGGGGAGGTAGTTTCTGGTGTTTTCGAGGGTTGGCCATTCTTGGAATGGTTTGTGGATCTTGTCCAGGTTGTTGAGGAGAGGAGGTTTGCCGATTTTCAGCTCATTCCAGCAAGGGGATCAGCCCCTAGTCTTCATTCCATTCCAGCATTTGCAGTTACACTGCAGTTTCTAGCAGCTAGGACGTAGTTCCTGGAGCAGCCATTTCTGGTATTCTCTAAGAGTGTTTTCTCACTTTCCTTGTGCAATATTAGCCTATTTTACTCCATTAAATTTCTCATATTAATAAAATGGCTCAACATTTCTTCTATATGTTTTCTGGATGAGTTGTCCTAGTTGTCATTGTTGCCGTGGTTGCCGTATACTCTTTCTATTGTATGTCTATTATTTTTTTTTAGCATTCTAGTTCTATACCACTTGGTGTGTTATCTTTCACTCTTATACAGAGTTTGGAAAGGGCCAGGTAGCCTCCAGATCTCGTCCTCTTTTTAGAGGTGAAATATCTAGTAAATGCCCTACCAGTCTATCTCTGGTTGGAGTTTGTTGTGTTTATGAGATATCCCTAAAACGAGATATTACATGAGGATTCAGGTTTTTTCTTTAAGCCTACGAAACCAATCACTAGGTCACAACAATCGAAGGGAGGAAAGTTTGATATATTTCATAAAGAAACAGAAAAGAGGAAGCAACCAATAAGGGAAGAAATCATCAAAAAAAGTAAGTGCAAAGAAAAGGTCCAAAAAACGTCGGAAGTGGAGCTTCTAAAAGAATAACTTAAGGAAGCTAGAGAACCATTTTTAGAAGAAAAAATGTATTTGGATGACTTTAAATGAGAAAGGAAGGAGCTCAGAGATTTAAGAAAGGAAGTCATCAAACAAATTGATTTTTATGATGAAGTTTTAGAAAGGGCAAGGAAGATGCTAAGAATAACACTACCTCTGCATAAGATGATGAATCATACCATGAGGAGAAATGGGTGGTTTCAGGAAGAGAGGAGAAAGCTACAAAACCAAGTCAAATAGTTATAACTTTAAATGGAGATGGTATTGAAAAAATTAAAGAAAAAGGGTTTGAAAATGGTAGTTGTGGATGACCCTACTGCTCCTTGAAAGAGTGCAAGACATTATTGGCTAATTTTGTCTTAGGAAAATCCATCTAATTAGTTAGCATGGCTCTAGATAGGTTTTTGGAGGTAAAAAGTAAAAATTTCAAATTCTTGAAAAATCAGGCAAGTTCGTAGCATATTCCACGCTTAAAGCCCAGTTTTTGACATGAACTCCCTAAAGAATATTTTGAGTTATAATTTCCAAAATATATCACAATAGACATGGGTAACAACATGTATTTACCTCATTTTTCATATTTAGGACCCTCTAATAAACAACAAAGTCGGAAAGTGTGCACAAAGTGCTAAATGGAAAATGCTACAAACACTACGCTATGAACTTGCCTTAAAATGCTTTATTTTTACATCAAGGTGAAATTTTGATATTTTTGTAGCACTTAATGTTTCTTGAGAGCAGATGAGTGAACAAGAGAGGTTGAAGTGTATTAGTGAAGATACCTGTTGGTAAGGCCACTCAGCAAGAAGGTGACCTGGATGCTAGCTCACCATTTTTTCCACATCATCAAACACAACAACACATCCTAAAATTTTGAGCATCAAAACCTAGATTCTAGTATGGCAGTTCGTCACTTGGTCATGCCCATTGCCACCTCAGGAAAAGATGTTTGACTCGATAAGAATAACCATGTATGGGTTATTTAAAATTTGTTAATGAAGTTAATGGTGTTAGAGTCCTTTTAGGTTTCAAACTCATTCTAAACAAAATTATCTCTATATTATCTCTATGTAATCAATTCCTTTCTAGATTAGATCTCTTCATCAGTTTCGAGGCTCTAGTAGAGGTGGTAAACTTGATGTAAAAGGATTTTCACTCTATAAATAGGGGTATTTCACACTTAGAGAGGGTTGATAAATGTTATGTCTTACGCTACTATTGTAATATTGTATCTATTCAATGAATATACAGTTGTAGAAAACCTTTTTCAGACCTTTGATTCTTGATGGTATCTTATGTATTTGTTTCATTTAACTTTTCAATGTTAATTCAACTTACTCCATGCATAATCACTTGGAATTCATAGACAATTATGATCCAAATTCCTTTATGCATCTTGTTTTCTGTCGAAGTTATTTTTGTAAGATTTCACATGTCGTGGCTTCCATGAATGATGTTTTTATGTAATTTAGTTATATATTAACTACATTCCCAATGGTAGTCATCTGACATCCTTCACATGAAAAAAAAATTCTAAAATATATATGATAGTTAGCCATATTATAATGTAAGCTTCGTTATTGAATATCATACATTTTCTTGAGAGAGCAGTCTTTGGTTGGAAGGGATAACCTCCAACCCTAAGTGTTTTGAAACAATTACACTGAATTGATTGTTGAGCAGCCCAATTAGCCTCAGTTTGTTGATAACACTTACCTAGAGGGTGTTCTTTCCATCTGTGATTGATGTTGTTTTACAACATGTCCAACCAGTGAATCCACCTTACTCTAGGTTGCGGCCCACCCTGTCATTGGTGGAAGCCACCCTGAATCTATGTGCAGTAGCATGTTCCTCTCCTCCTTTGGTATGAAATCCTAGAAATTCATTATTTTAAAAAAAGTATAGAATATCCCCACTCCACTCTTTCATAGAACTAGAATTTCCCATAGTTGTTACCGTTTATGCATGTTTATGCATTAGTATAGGGCCATAGGTATGAAAACAGAGATAATGAGAATAAGCTTACTTACGTTTGTGGGTTAGAGAAGGCAGTAGACTAAGAGGTAAGATTATTATTGAATGACTATATTTTCTCTTAGTGGCCAACCTACCCAAGAAGATTCGTCGGGTATATGCATTTCTATGCACAAAAGGCCAACAGATCTAGTGAAGAGTGTGAGGAGATAGGAATAGGGAACTTTGTGTGTGGTGTGTGCTGACAAAGCGAGCACGCTTCCAAGATTTTACTAGAAGAAAAGAAACAACATTTTTTTCGGGAAAATTTTTATTTTATTTTCTACAATTTATTTTTTGTTTAATTCTTTCTAAAGAAAATCAAGAAATTACTAAAAATTAAATCTCACACAAATATATTTATCAACACTTAAAAAATAATTATTCTTCTTTTATCCTCAGTTATCTTCAATCTAACTCAATTAATATTAATTATATATTTTAAATATACATTTGATATATTATGGTATATGTTATGATTTTAGTATTAAGAGGATCACCCACCCATTCTCCCAACTTTATGTTTTAATATAACTTCATTTTTTAATATTTTTGTATAGTAGTAATCGAATTTTTTACCTTTACTATAATTCCTAGCATCAAATACGTTTTACATAAATCAAGCAACAATGTTGCATATTACACTAGCTTCATTTAATTTATTATACATCAAACAAAAATATACACACAATTTCAATTAACATATTATTATTTAAATTTAATATATATAATCAATGAAGGAAACAAATGCATGAGTTTAAAAAATATGTTAATACTCAAAATATAAAAGGTTAATGTTTGGTATATAAATGTGTTAATATTATAAATTTAAAATGAAAAATCTATATTTATTAATTGAATGTATGAAGTTAAAATTGATAAGTAATAAAATAGTTGATAATTATGAAATTCAAATTTTTTATTTATTTATTTAAATCTTATAAGTACTTAAAAAAATAATAAAACTAGTGTTAAAAAAAATTATAAATTCATCGTTTCTTTAACATATAAAAGAAAAAATAAGAGAAAAATGTTAAAGAAAAAGAAAAATGAAGTCATGGTTTCTTTTAACATATAAAATATAAAAGAAGGGAATATGAGGAATTGAGATAATACGCATGTTGTTTGACATACAACAACATGAGTTAGTAAGGAGTAGTCTTAAATATGTAATAATATAAATTCTTTTCGAGATATATATCTAAAAATATCAAAAAGAAAAAACTATACTAAAAAATACTCTAAAAATAATTATATTTGTTAATTGAGCTCGTGTATGTATGAGGGAATGTCAAAATCCATGTTTTCTCAGTGCAAAGGTAACATGTCTCTCTCTTAAAATACAAATAAAATATTCTCTAAATAAATAAGTAATGTAGTCTATAATAAAAGGAAAAAATATATATGTATGTTTAGTTAAAATTAATTAAATACATTACAAAATATCAATCATCCCAATGTCATTATTATCACTAATTTGTTGTTGATATTACAATCAAATGGGGTAAAAATATTTCACCTTGTACTTTTCAAAAATATTTTAAATAACCTATTTCGACATCTATGCTAGCTAATTTATGTCTATATCAATTCCACATATATCTATATGTAAAAAGAAAATGTTAAAGAAAAATACTTTCATAATATAAAATCTAAAATATTCGATAAAACAATTAATTGGTTATTAAACAATAGCGTAAAAAAATATTAAGTACTTCCAAATAAGAATAATAAGAGAGAGATGTGCAATTCATTTAATTTCTAATTTATAATTAGTACATGACACTTAAAAATATTTATAATAATAATTTTTTTTAATGTTGGTTATCAATAAAATATTTTAATATAGACAATGTAATCATAAATAAAATGTCTCAAGTAATATAATTTGTAAAATATTTTAGTGTCAACTACGTATATTGTATAAAAATAAGTATGTATACAAAAAATAAGTTCTTACATGTGGAAATAATGTACTCCATATAACATTAAAAAATAAATTTTAAACAGTGATATATATATATATATATATATATATATATATATATATATATATATATAAAGAGAGAGAGAGAGATGAATTTTGTGTTTTAAATGATTTTAACACTTGAAAAGATTTGATTCCTATTTGAGCATGCTAGATCCTTGAGTAAGATGGATATATGTTTGTAATATCCCAAGTTTTCTACGATTTTATTAGACATTGAACAAGTCCAAAAGGGTGCAATGGACCCCAATGGAAAACAATTGTGTGGATTTATTTTATTATTTCAAATTAATAAAATAAAATGGAAATTAATGTGAAAATACTAGATTATGATTAGAGATCTAGAAACAAAATCCATGAGGATGGATAAGGTTGTAAGACTTTCCAGTTCCCAAAAAAAAATTCTTTGGAGGAAATAAATTAAATACTAAATTTAGATTGGAGATAAAAATCTAAAAAGCTACCTTAGTAAAGAGGAAATTATTGGGAAGAGGTGGAAAAAAGCTAGAAAGAGGAAAAGCTAGCTTTAAAGTACTTTTGTGGAAGAAAAAATGGAAATCCTAGGCACACAGGAAAGCAACATCCTGGTTTAACTAGACACAGTTAAAGGAAATAGGCTGAGGGGAAAGAAAGCTTAAATAAGATGATTGAGGATAGACAAAGTTTTTCTATGTCTAGAGAAATGATCTTTTCTCGAGGTTGAGCTGTGGAGAAAGAGCTCTAAGATTGGGTGCAACCTAGTCTACTTTAAGTGGTATGCACTGTTAATTTGACTTGTTTTAAATTATATTTTAGTTCTATTGTGAGTTATTGAGAAAGTAAATTAGTATATATCTATATTAAATTCTTAATATGGACATGTGTTTATGCTATAGTATTAATTGGAAATAAAATATGAAGGTTTGTACACTGAACATATTTGACTATAATAAAATAGTCGGTTTTGTGGTGTTGTACAGACATAAATTTGTAGAGGACCAACTCTCCTAATGTCTAAACCTAGTATAAGGGCTTATATTTGAGGTTAGGTACCTCACAGGAAATTCATATTCCATAAATAGATCTACTCTAGTATTGTGTTATCCAACTATATAGTTCATTATGAAATCAAGCATAAATGGAAATAATTATACATGCACGACCAACGAATGTAAAATATAAATAAAATAAGTTTTTGCACTATATAATTAAATGAGCTCTGTACTATAGCATAAATGGAGGAAGATAAATCATGAATTAGAACTTACTAAACAGAAAAATATACACATGTATATATTTATTAAGTATTCCTACATTTGAACTGGAAAGGAAAATATGTATGATCAAAATACATTGATAATATAGTACTGCAAATTAAAATGTTGCAGGGAATTTCAATTCCTTTCTGGAATATAAATAAATATTTCTTTACCATGCAGTCATTAAATCCCAAATTTTAAATACAGGTAGTACATAGTCCTATTTAGATTTATAGGAAGTTAGATTATACAAGTTAAGGAAACTATGTTCCATATAAAAATAAACTGGAAAATATCAGCATAGAGTCATGCTTCGATATTATTGCCGAATGTTCAATGAGAATTAGGACCAACGTGAATAGAAAGGGACCCTAGTTCAGGTTTGAAGTGAAAATTGAAGTGTAGTATTCAACTTCAGGTACCGGCGCAAGAAATTATCTGCATCAAGTAGTACATTAGAAATTAATACTAGTCTAGATAAATAACAAGAGACTAAATATTAAAACAAAAATAGGAAGTAAAGACTACCTTAGTTACAGTAGATATAGACCAACCTGTCAAGAAAAAAGACATGGGATTAAACATATAAATAATGAATTCTGTAAAATTAAATCAAGATTATGACTGAAGAAGAATACACAATACAAGAGAACCTCCCAACACTGTGTTCAAGACGATTTAGGAAAAATCATAATTTCCCTACAACTACGAATAATCAAAGTGTTTTGAAGTTGAAAGTAATTGTATTAATCAAACATAAATTGGAAATTAAAAACCGAGAAGTAGAGTATTCCAAAATCATTTTATGAATGTTCGAATTTTGGAGGAATCGTTGCATTCTTTATATGCAGTTAAGAAAACCATGGAGGAGAAATTTATATAAAATAACACAAACTAAAAATGAAATGGGATAAAATTAGAACTTTAGATTTCTCTGTCTAAGACAAAGATATCTAATTTCGAGCAGTAGAATCACAGAAGTGATTTATAACGACGAAGATAAATAAAAGAACGGAGAGTATATGTAGAATGTAAACAAACTCCATTAAACCAAGAGGCAACGTATAGTGGAAAAAAAATTGAAATCAATGATTTAACTGTGAATAAATTAGATATTACCTTTTTGGTGCTTTGCATGTGAGTTCTACAGGAGGAACCGGGGATGAGTTGAAGACCTTTGGATGTCCATTTGCGTTTTATCACAACACTGTTATAACATGTGATTGCGGAGGTATAATTTAAACATAAATAAATTCTATAAGAAACATAAATAGAACCACAAACATTTAGAGGATAAAAAATTATTCAGTATGAACACAAAATTTCTGAGGATGATCTCATGTTATACATGTTCAAATAGAAATTCCACTAAAATTGATGGTCAAATTAAACTAACAGAAAAAAACGGAAACGATACTTTCAATTTTCAGAATGAGACTTATAAACCATCGAGGGGAATGGAATAAATTTCAAGTTACAATATAAAGGATATTCTCATTAACATTTAATAGTGATTTTTATACCTTTAAATCCCACCTCACATAAACCGAAATAAATAAACCAGGGAGGCGTGAAGTTTGCAAGGAAGCATGACAATTCCATTATAGGAGGAATGAAAAAGATAATACCTGGTATAGCTTTGAATTGGTGTAATGCCTACCTCAAAACCTTCACAAGGAGAGAACGATGGTACTTTCACCATTCTATCCAAACCATTGCAGAAAATTAGAAACAAAACTGATCTTCATAAAAAGGTAAGTGTAACCAAGAATTCCATAAGAACAACTATAGAGTCGAAATTTGATAATGTGCTTCTTACCAGGTTACGATTAAAATTAGCCTCGGTGGGAAAAATGCATTATCCTTTTACATTTTCTAGATTTAAATCGCATGGAATCATAATTATGCCAAGAGGGTCAAACGAAATTACAGGAATTGTCTCTTGGAACAAAGGTGAAACACCGAAAAAAAAAATTTCCAATGTTTGTGAACTAATAGAGAAATTGCATAAACAAGAAAATGATGATATTTGTGAAAAAAAAAACCCTAAGGGAACGTTCATCCTAGTCATCCACGCGTCGATAAATTTGGGACTAATCCATGGAATGACTTATTGAAAACCAGACAGAGAAGGCCATGTGAGTCTGTACAAACTAGTTAATGCTAGTAAACCTCGAGAAATCCAAAATCTACGATTTGACATAACCACATATGGAATAGTCGTTTTACATTAACAATGGATAGCTATGAATTGTTGTAACTATAAATTTTGTACCATATCTTTCAGAAGAATTAATAAACCTATGTGTTGAGTACAATTGTATTTACACCTAAAGTCCAATAGAGTATAAAAAAAATATTATATAGATATGATTCACGGTCAATGAAACCTTATAATACTAAATGGTTCATTAGAGTTCGATTTAAATGAAAATATATAATGCCAATCTGGTAAAATAAATCAATTAAGTTGGGGGATGGTTTAAGTTGAATTCTATTATGGTAAATAAGGAGTTCTTATCATACATAATTTGAAACATAATTATTTAGAGTGCCATTGTGAATATAATGCTAAGTAGTTAACCACGTTGACTAGTAAACATTATAAATGAATTTTACACCATGTCGATTGTGGAAAGTAATGAAAAGTAAGTATGTGGGTAAAGGAATAGATATAGACTAAAGTTTGTATATAGAACTAAGAACCCTTGCATAGTATGGTTAATTAATGAAAATAATTAAGTCAAAGTGGTTTTTGATTTAATTCAAACACATATATGTGGAATTTCTTAACCTAAAACAAAATATTAAGTATAGTGCGCAAAGGTTAATGTATGGAGCATTTCCGAAATTTGAGAAAATTATGGTTAATAACCATAACGAAAGTAAGTATGCTATTATGATATTTAAGTTTAAAATCTAATGGGATTGAGAAGAACTCCTAAGAGTAACAATTCATTGAGATTCTAAGGTGTAAGTGGTAGTTCAAATATTAGAGAAATATGATTGAAATAAAGTAACTGGATGGTAATATAAGTAAATGCAATGTAAGAGCATGATCATTAATTGCTTGTGCAGGGAATAAATTAGTGGTAATACTATAATTAGAAAAAAAAATTCTGTCAAAATGGATATGTTATAAATGGTATCAGAGCCCACGTTAAAACATTGGGCCATAATGTGTGCTCACACCAGGAAAGAAATTTTTGTTACTATAAATTGTTATTAAATTTATTTTTCACTAATGTTTAATTTCATGTATAGTGAAATAGTGCTGAAGCATACAGCTACAAACCATGAGTGAAGGGGATGAGATGTATTTGGATCTGGGTGGTTGAGAAAATCCAGCAAATCCAAATGCTCCGTTGATGGCTATGATGCATCGAATGCAAAAAGAAATGATGCAACTGAAAAACCACAACTAAAGGCTATTTTTAGCCAGTGAAGAGCAAGACAAGTGAATAAGAGAATTGACCTCCCAGAATAGTCATGAAGGTGAAGGTTCTGGAAAAAAGAGAAAGGGAACTGTAAATCACTTAGAAGATTCTGAGGAAGATGATGCCTATAGACTACAGTTGAGGAGGAATAAGGAATTATAGGGTGAATTCTGGAAAATCAAGCCTCCCTCCTATGATGGAGAGAAGGAGGAAGATGCAGAAGCTTGGCTTCTAAACATGATAAATTACTTTCAGGTTTATGAATATGAAAGTAACTTGAGAGTCAGGCATACTATTTATCAACTATAAGGAAAGGCTACATTGTGGTGGGAAGAAACCAAGATGGTTCATGTCATAGATGAGAAAATTGTCACTTGGGAGGATTTTCAAATCAAATTCAAACACAGATATCTAAATGAATGTTATCTTGATGATAAAAAAAAGAGTTTCATGAACTTAGGTTGGGAAAACTTACCATTGATGAGTTTGTAACCAAATTCACCAGCCTTCTGCGCTATGTACCTTTTTTTTGTGTAAATCAACAGTTCTATTAGATCACCAATATAGTACATAGTATTAAAAAAAGGGCCTGTCTGTCCCAGAAAAAAAGGAGACACAGAGGGCAAGGCCTACCATCATGACACTTCCAGCAACATAGACACAACCAAAGATACATACACAGACACTTATAAGCCATAGCAGGCCAGGAGTCAAACTGTAACATATTACAAAACTAATCCTTTTCTAGGACCAAGAAACTAGGAAACTGATTGGCCCAGTCGGGCTACCTGACATACAATAATAGCTTAAACAGAGGCTAAAAAATGCCTAAGACCCCAATAAAGAGACTAACAACCAGTATTTTCATCCTTGTTGTACCTGTTCTTCTCTGCAGGATAACCTCCATCACTTGGTCTAGCTTGTCCACACATTTAGGAGTGCTTCGAGGCTTGTAATGACAGATGATAGTGGTCTGATTGCTCTCCTCTGGTAGCTAGATCAAAATGTTCAGAACATGTTTCAGATAAATCTTGAAAATCCTGACGAACCCCTTAAACCACTTTGACTGGGATTTTATCTCTTCTACCAAAGATTTCAACGTGACTTCCAGGTTGTATAGCCTAGCCAAGATTTTTTCTGATGTGACGGTACCAGCCTGGTACACATCCTTCTGAGCCACCTCCTACATGTTCAGTGCTTTGGCTAACATGGTCTTCATTTTCCAAGATGTGTGTTGGGTGCGCAGAAATTGGGTAGACCTGGTGGTCGGGGTACCTAGGTCTTTTAGCCAATCCACTTCTTCTTGAATATCCCTGTCATCCACTCTCTCATTTTATTTGTCCACTTCAATTTGTAGCATGTCGATTTTCTTTTTTCCCCTCTGAGAAATAGAGGATTTAAAGCCTTCCTCTACCTCCTTCAGTTCACGGGCAGCTTTGGAGCTCCGCAGGATGCGCTTCTCCATATTGCAATTCCTCCCTCTCATGCTCAACTCACTAAAACCACAAATCCACTCTCGAGCTATCGGAATAAGACGGAGGAAAGGCCACGGAAAATAACTTGTGACTCCTCTGCTCCCCTGACTAGTATTTATAATTTTGTTGCCAGTAATCAGGATCAAGAAGTGGAATAGTCTCCCTTTCTCTACCTTACGCTTGAAAAACTTATCAGCTGGCAAGTGATGGATATTATGCCAATCCACTCGGTTCGTTTCGCACTGGTTGCCACGCTTATTCTTAATTAGATTTGTCCACCTCTTCATTTTATCAGAGTAGGGGTACTGTCCTTTATCAGTAAGGTAAATCTCCCACACTCAACCACAAAATCCAATAGACCTCAGTCCTTGAAACCACTGCGAGGAATTACTAAATGGGTCAGACTTCATCGATCATTAATGATCATTTTCGCAGGAACTGTACGCACCTCCTGATGAACCAGTTAGGTCCTTAGTGTCCATCTGATCACACTCCTCTCTTAAATTATCAAAAGGAAAGTCTTGCCAACAGGTGTCAAGGACACTCTCCAGGTTGTCCACCGCATGATTTGCAAGGACATCCACCATAGAATTTGTTGAGCACGTAACAGCCTGGAACACTGCTGCTGGGAGAATTGAGAGATGGTTCGAGATGAGTGTCATGACTGACGCAAGGCACCAATGTTTGGTGACCTTTCTTGGCTTTGACCCATTCTGTAGTTTCTTAGCCGCGTTGATTGCTAGCATTGAATCCCCTTCCACCATAACTCTACCAATTACCAATCTAATCAAAATTTACAGGTGTTGTTCCAGAGCAGCGAAATCTGCCTCATTATTCTAAGCTTCACCTAACGAGAAGCTATAGATATGCTTAATTTCGCCTTTTTCATCGTGGATAGCTCCTCCAAAAATTGCCAGACCAGGTTTACCACGCGAAGCTCCATCAAATTTTAGCTTACAATAACCTAGGGAAGGGAGCTGTCAAACCAGAAGAGATGGAGGAGGTGGTTGTTGGTGCATAGGAAAACAAGAGTAAGGAGAAGCTTCTAACCCAAACAGGTTCATAATACGCTAGTTTTTAGCTGAAGGTTTATCACTGTGAACATCTTTGACATTAGTAAGGACTGTTTCCCTCATTTTCTTCAAGATCTCTATTTTAATGCTGTCGAGATGGCAGATTTCATCCTGGAAGATTCTTCTATTCCTTTCCTTCGAAACTGACCACACAATGAAGCCCGGGCCCAGATGCCAAAGTAGGTTAATAGTTTCTTGTTTAGTATACTTGGTCCTCCATCTAGCTATGCTCTCGTGGATAGAGTTTTTGTTTTCTGTCAATTTTCCCGAAGATTTTCGCCAACCAATCCCATAATTTATTGGCCCAATCACAAGAGTTCAGGAGATGGTTCATGGTTTCCTCCTCCATCTTGCAAAGACTGCATCTCGATGGCCCAATGAACCCTTTCCTATGTAAATTCTCAGAAGTGAGAATTTTCTTATGCATAAGAAGCCACAAGAAGGTTTTGACCTTAGGCCAGTAGATAGCATCCCATACATTGTTGTGCCAGTGAATTTTTTCTGCTAAGTCTCTCTGTTCAAGCTGGTGCCTCGCTTCTTTAAGGTTAAATGTGTCGCCTTCCAACTTTCCCCACCGGAGCTGATCCTCCTCCTGCGAATGGAAAATTCTTCGTTTTTCCACCCACCGTCATAAAGACATCCACTAGTTATCCACTTGGATCTCTTGGGAGGGGGGGTGAGAGCCCAATGGCACCAATGTTAGTCCAAATGATCATTGGTCCAGTACTGGTAAACCTTAATTTTACCAAGCCTTTGAAAATATTACTGAATAAGAAGATACTCCGGGCTTTCTAGCTTTGGTAATTGTTGCCAAGCATCTTCCCAGAGGAAGGTCATTCTTCCATTTTGAATTTCCCAGAAACAGTGGTCTCAGATAATATTTTTGTTGGCCCAAGCAAGGTTCCAAATGGGGGCTCCAGTTATCACTCTAGTCATTCTGACTAGGTCCAGAGGACGCTAATCATCAGCGTACTTAGCCTGCCAAAGAGTCTCCCAAGGGGCATTGGGTTCCTTCAGCCATCTCCACCATAGCTTGGCTCCACATGCCTTATTTACAGTTTCTAGATCTTGAAGCCCCAGACCTCCCAGGGTCTTAGGTTTGCAAATATTCTCACAGGCCACCAGGGCCCATTTTTTTCTGTTAGCTTTACTTGACCAAAGGAACGTTCTTTGAATATCTCTGATTTTTTAGAGGACGCCTTAGGAATGAGAAGAATGGACAACATGTACTGTGGGATCGCTTGTAGCACTGCCTTCATCATGACTACCCTACCAGCAAAATTTAGAGGTCTGTTCATCCAGTACTTCCCCCTTTCCTCAATGGAGGAAAGAAATTTCTCCCAATGACCTTTCTACCAGGTTTTGTCCGTTAAGGGTATCCCTAAATATTTGGATGGGAGGCTCTTCCTGCTAAACCCAAGGATGTTCGTGAGGTTCCTCTGGATATATATGTGAGTATTAAAGAAGAAAATTGAAGATTTGTCTAAGTTCAGGTCCATTCCTGAAGTAAGTCCAAAGAGGTTGAGAATAGCTTTAAAACCCTTGGCCTCTCTAACAGTAGGAATGTCGTGGAGCATAGTGTCATCCACAAATTGTTGATGGGTAGTCGTAGGGCAAGTTGGCAGAGGCTGTAGCCCCATAATTTCCTCTCTCTCTTTTGTCGTTTTGATGATATGGCTTAAGCCCTCCATAAGAATTACAAACAGAAAGGGAGAAATTGGATCACCTTGCCAGATTCCCTTGGACAGAGTGAAGGGAAGAGCTGGGGCTCCATTGACCAAGACTGAGAGACTTGGGGATTTGACCATAGCCATCACCCAATTGATCCAACATTGGCCAAACCCAAAGGCCTCCAAGACTGCTTTCAAGTAGTTCCAACTTAATTTATCATAGGATTTGGATAGATCCAGTTGGATAATCATGCCAGCTTTTTTTTTAGACTGAAGAGAGTGGATCATCTCATGCACTAGAATGATATTATCCCTAATCCATCTCCCTTCAACAAAGCCAGATTGCTCCTCTGAAATAATCAGTAGGAGGAGATGCTTCAATCTTTTGGCCAACACCTTAGATATAATTTTATACAAAACATTGCAGAGGGCTATGGGCCTAAACTTTTCTGGGGTACAAGCCGCCTCTTCCTTGGGGATCAAAGCTAAAAAAGTTGAGTTTAGGGATTTCAGGATAGAGGAGGTTTTACGAGAGTCCTCCGACACTTCCCAAATCTCCAACTGCACAGTGTTACAATAAGCTTTGAAGAAATCAATAGTAAAGCCATCAGGGCCTGGCAATTTACCATTAGGCATTTCATGAACTGCTTCCTCCACTTCAATCATAGTTATAGGCTGGTCCAGGTTCTAGTTATGGTGATCTGATAAAATCCTAGGGATGGAAGCCACAAATTCATGAATTTCCCCTTCTCTGTCCATATCTGGTTTAGTGGAAATTTAAGTAAAGTGGTCAACCAACAAGGTAGAGATGTTCTTATGTGATTCATAAGAGTTCCCTTGATCATATTTTAACCTGATGATATTGTTTGTGCGTCTATAGTCTATTGCAGATCTGTGGAAAAATTTAGTGCTCTTTTCCCCTTCCTTAAGCCATTGGACCCTAGATTTCTATTTCCACAGGATTTCCTCCTGCAAACATCTTTCTTCCCATTGTTTCATGAGGTCTTGGGAATTTTCCTCATTGATCCAAGCCCTGTGCATCCGTTCCAGCTGTTCTTCCAAGACGATATTCTCCTTAAAGATGTTACCGAAAACCTCTTGGTTCCACGTTCGAAGTCAAGATTTTATATTTTTCAGTTTAGCTTGAAGGAAGAATATCTTCATACCCCTAACCATAAGGGGTTCATACCACCATTGATTGATTTTTTATTTTAAATCTAGGTGGTCAAGCCAGAAACGCTCAAATATGAAGGGCCTATTTTTAGGAGTGCCCAAAATAGCCACGTCCAGGGTGATGGGCCAATGATCAAAGCCCCCGCTTGGAATAGTGTTAGAATCCACTGTGACCTCCGCTAGGAGGATGTCTTCAGTAATGAGTAATCGATCTAGTTTCAAGGAGATCTTCCTATCCCCTACCCTCTTATTATTCCAGGTGTACAACCCACTTTTTGGGAGAATGTCAATAAGCCTGGAGGACCTTATGAAATGGCTGAGAGCCTCAACATCCCGGTTAAGCCTCCTCAATCCCCCCTTCTTTTCTCTTAACGAGGTTATCATATTAAAATACCCCCCCAAATATCCCTTTAACACTAGAGTATCTAAGTTGCAGATTCGAGAGGCGATCCAGCAAAAGAAAATTTTCTTGTAATCTTTGGGGTCCATAAACATTAGTGCATAAATAGGAACCAGGTTCTCCTATAATATGAATCTCTAGGGATACATATGATCTTGATGCTTCTGCAATAATCAGATGGAAAGAGTGTGGGTTCCAAAATTTTACCAGACCTCCTTCCATCCCATTTCCCTCCACCTATAGGTATTCCATTCTTTTTCCAATTTTTCTACTTATCTCTTGCAGCTTCTTACTCGAACATTTAGTTTCTTGTAGGAAGATCATATATGGGTTTTCCGTTCTGGATTTCTTCTTCAGAAGTCTTTGTTTCCTTTGGTTTTTTATCCCTCTAACATTCCATGATAAAATCTTCATAATAAACAGATCGAGTTAATAACAAGGGGTGAAAGCCTCAAGGGTTTTCATCTTACCTAAATTTATGAGCATTTGACCTAGTTCCTAGAGGGCTTCATTGTTGGTCTTTATTCCTCTCTTGTGCATGTGCTTTGCCTTCTGGTTTGTCTGATGCAATCCTTGGACTTTGATTCCCAGGCCGTTTGTCGCTTCGTATCCTCTTTTCTGACCCTTCATCTCTGCCTCCTAATGGGCCAAAAAGAAGAAATTTATCCTATCGACTTCTTCTACCGCGATTTGTTCCACTCCTTTTTGCATCCATTGTTCCACCATAGTATTTAGGTCCATTCCTTCCTATTCCAGGATATCCCCCAGTTCAAGGTCATTTGTACCCACTTCACTTATTGCCATTTCCGCATCTCCCTCTGCATCCTCATCATAACCGATGTCGTCTAGGTTATCTTCCAAAGTGACCCTGTTCAGATCTAGTGATGCCTCCTTCGAAGAACTCAAATTTTCTGGAACAGAATCTCGCTGATGGTATTCTTTGACTTTTTCATCTTTAGATCCCAAATATTCAAAGGAATTTCTAGTGCCCTTGTTGGATATCCTGACCTTTTGCTGGTTTCTTCGATTTTCTCTCTGTCTCCCATTTGAGCGGGAAAACCCTTCCTGATATTTCACCGCTCCTTTACTATTTTATTTTTTCTTTGTTAGGGGGCATTCTCTGAACATATGTCCATGCTCGTGAGATATACAGTAGTGGAAGGGAATCTGCTCATAATCAATGGCCTGAAAGAAAATTTCATCTCTAAATTCAAGCCAATGACCTTCATGCAGATCCCTTGAGACGTCCATTTCCACACAGATCCACGCACAAGAGGTGTATCTCTTTTGTAAGGTGGCCTTCGAGGCTTGGACAAACTTTCCCAGTTTATTTCTAATCTGTTTGAGTGCTGAGGATCTCCACTAGTCAATAGGGAGAGAGAAAAGGCAGATCCAAACCAGCACATGCGTGAATGTCTCCTGTTCTAGGGTGAAGTTAGGCTTCCATGGCCTCACATAGAGACCAGCCGAGGCATAGAAGTAGGGACCCCCATCAAAGATACGATCTGTGTCTTCCAGATTGGAAAAAACGACTGTAAAGAAACCCTTGGCCCCAAGATGGAGCCTAACATCTCCTTTTGGCTTCAACTACTATTTTATCCAGAGGCACAAAGCTTTTTTAGTTGGCCAAAAGCCCATAAATTTTCAAATCAGTGCATGTATTTTCATATGTTCCCTATAATTCTACATTTCCGGATCTGTAATGATAACTCACAGACTCTTTGATGTTTTCAGCTTGCATCTAACATTTTCCCCTTGATTTTTACTCTCTGTCGCGGATCCTCATAGGTTTGAACCCTCTTGGGGTTGGGCTTGATTGTCTACAACATATTTTGTCCCTTCAACTGTCCCCAAAGATTCCTGCTCGGGATTAAGGCATTATTTGTCTTTATTCTCCATTATTTTAATGCTAGTAGACCTCCTCTGACCCAGTACCTCTTTGGTCATCCTATTCCCTTTCTTCTTCTTACCTATCTCATCATTTCCTGCAATTTCTAAGCCAACAATCTGTAGTCCTTCACTTGGACCTTTCCCTTTTTCCAAGGTGACTTTTTTGTAAGAAGGGGCCCCATTGGCCCCCGCTCTTCTCATTTAGGCGGTTAGAGCATAACTATGCCTCAGAAGCTCTGCTAAAAGGGCCCTGCCCTCTGTCAGAGCTTGCTACAGAGATCAAACTACACCTGCAAACCCTAGTTTCAACTATGCTCACATGTAATATGAATGCCCCTAATTTGTGTTACTTTCATTTACGCTTTGCTATGTACCTTATATAAGAGAAGAGATGGAAAAGGTACAACACTTCTTAAACTTCCTACCTATTATATACAAGGATAAGATATAATTTTATAATCCCAAGACCATGGGTGAAGTGATGCACAAAGCGAGACTGTGTTACCAGCAGTTCAAGGGTAGAAATGAACAGGAAAAGCATTGGCAGAATAAATAGAAAGGTGACCCTAGTGGGAAAATAGCAAAACTAGCAAACTTAAAGAAATTTAGGAGAAATATCCAAAGGAAGAAGTTCACCAAAACTGGAGAAAATCACCCAGCCGAATCACAAACAGGATCCAAACAGATTGATGGAAACAATAAGAGAGAAGGAACTGTTAAAATGAGAGAACCTCTAAAGTGTTGGGGTTGTGGAGAACCTCACTTATTGAGATACTATCCACACAGAAACATTCATACCATACAATTGCTGAGAAAAGAACTATTGTAAATGATGTGGCAAGAAACATCCCAAAATCAGTGTTGCACTAGAAGATCATCAAGCTGAACACCAATCCACTATGGTTGAAGTAAAAGGTATGATTACTAAACAACTTGTTTTTGTTTTAATATATCCAGGTGCATATTTAAGTTATATAAGTCCTCAAACGGAATAAAAATGAAAATTAAAGTCAAAAAAATTTCAGCAGTGATTGTTAGTTTAGTGGGTGGGTACAAAACTACCCCAGACAACTATAAATCTGAGTGGGTACAAAATTGAACTGAATTTGAATATTCTACCTTTAGGGTCCTATGATGTATTGGTATGAATGGATTGGTTAGAAAAATAGAAATCCATGCTAAATTTCTTAGAAAAAACAATACATTGCATAAGTGGTGAGGGAAAACCTATGATAGTGAAAGGCAAACCCAAGTCCATATCTGTGAGACAAATTTCAGCACTTCAATTGAAAATAATTGCAAGAAAAGGTTGCCAAGTGTATTTTGTGCATGTAGAAGAACTGGGACAACAACCTAAAGATAATATTTTAGAAACAATACCATTTATCAGAGAGTCTAAGGATGTGTTTCTAGATGAAATTCCTCATCTACCCCCTAAGAGAGAAATTAACTTCTCAACTGACATAGTGCCAGGAGCAACACCAGTTTGTAGAGCCCCATACAGAATGACTACCCCAGAATTGATGGAATTGAAGATGCAACTACAAGAGTTTATAGATAGAGGTTACATAAGACCAAGTGTATCCCCATGGGGAGCACCGGTGCTATTTGTCAAGAAAAATGATGGTACATTCGGAATGTGCATAGATTATTGTCATTTGAATAAACTAACAATCAAGAATAGATATTATCTAACTAGGATAGATGATCTCTTTGACCAAGTTAGAAGAGCCACAATATTTTCAAAAATTGATCTAAGGACAAGATACCATCAACTAAGGATTAAAGATGGAGACATAGGTAAAATTGCATTTGGAACGCGATATGGACACTATGAGTTTATGTTCCTACCTTTTGGGTTGACTAATGCACCTACTAATTTTATGTGCTTAATGAATAGTGTCTTAAATAAGTACTTGGACAAATTTGTTCTAGTATTTATTGATGACATTTTGATTTATTGTAAGAATGAAGCTGAGCATAAAGAACATCTTAGAATTGTTTTACAAACACTCAGAGGAAATAAATTGTATACTAAGTTTAGCAATTGTGAAATTTTCAAAGATAAAATTCAGTACTTGGGTCATATAATTTCAGGCAAGGGATTAGCAGTAGACACAGAAAAGATACAAGGGATAAGGGAGTGGCCTATACCTATTGATGTTTCTTCTGTAAGGTCCTTCATTGGAATTGTAGGATATTATAGGAAACTTGTGGAGAGTTTTTCAGCCTTAGCCTACCTTATTACATCTCTACAGAGAAAAGGAGTTAAGTTTGAGTGGACATAAAAATGTCAAAATAGCTTTGATCAGTTAAAACTTAAACTTACAATAGCACCTATTCTAAATATTGTTGATCAAAATCAAGAATTTGTATTATGCACATATGCTTATGGAGAGGGATTAGGAGGAGTGCAACTATAAGAAAACTCATTCATAGCATATTAGTCAAGGAAACTCAAGAAACATGAACATAATTATAGTGTCAATGATTTAGAACTAGCTACTATAATGCATGCCTTGAAAATGTGGAGACACTGCCTTTTAGGGAAAAAGTCTATATTGATGACAGATCATATGAGCTTAAAGTATTTCTTTACACAACCTCATTTAAATGCTAAACAAGCTAGATGGTTGTACATCCTTAGTGAGTTTTACATTGCGATCAAACATATTAAGGGGAAGGAAAACAATATTGTAGATGCATTAAGTAGAAATTCCTAGCAAAGTGTGACTAATGTTGGAAGTAGTGCCAACTTTGATGTTGGAGGATTGATACAAGAAGTGATGAAACAAGATCAAAACTATGAAAAACTTTAGGAAAAAATGGTGAAAAAAGAGATGAAATGGTATAC
The DNA here is from genome assembly GCA_034641835.2 of Pinus albicaulis. Taxonomy (NCBI): domain Eukaryota; kingdom Viridiplantae; phylum Streptophyta; class Pinopsida; order Pinales; family Pinaceae; genus Pinus; species Pinus albicaulis. The sequence continues at coordinate 781,731,411 of CM076570.1, forward strand.
AAAAAACCAAAGGGGATTTATTTGTTATAAAGACATATTATACATCCCTAATGTAGACTCCTTAAAAAAGAGAAATTCTGGACGAGTACGATAAGAGACTCTATGCCAGATGTCCCAGATATCATAAATTAATTTCATATTTGAGAAAGAACATGTTCTGGCCTGATATGAAAAAGGATGTGCCAAATTACTCAGCTAGATGTATAGAATGTCAACAGGTGAAGGTAGAACATCAACATCCACCTGGATTACTGAATCCCTTACCTATTCGAGAATGGAAATGGGAGACTGTTTCCATGGATTTTATTACTGGTTTACCAAGGACTAAATACCAAAATGACTCTATCATGGTAGTATTTAATACTTGAGTAAAGTTGGACACTTTATACCAGTACAATCTACCTTTGGCACATCTCAAGTACCTAATGTATTTATGAAAGAGATTGTAAAACTGCATGGTATTCTTAAGATAATCATATCAGACAGAGATGAAAAATTTACTACAGCATTTTTTAGGAGTCTATTTGAGGTAATGGGTACTAAATTAAACTTTAGTACTGTACATCATCCCCAAACTGATGGCCAAACTGAGAGAACAAATCATATTTTAGAATACATGTTAAGAATGTATGTTATGGACATACCAACAAAGTGGGAGGACTTTCTACATTTAGCATAGTTTTCCTATAACAATAGCTACCAAGCATCAATCAGGATGAGTGCTTTTGAAGCACTATATGGCTGAAAGTGCCATACACCTCTAAGTTGAGCCAACCAGAGGATAAGTTAATACTTGGGCCTGATGCTTTGCAGAAAATGAAAAGAACTGTCAGGAAAATTTAGCAAAATATCGAAAAAACACAAGACAGGAAAAAAATTTATGCAGATAAAAAGGGAATGCATAGAGAATCCAATGTGAGTGATCATGTTTACCTAAGTATTAAGCCTAAAAAGAGTACTTTTCACACTAGTAATTGTGCAAAACTAGCACCATGCTACTATGGACCTTCTGAAGTACTGGAAAGAGTTGGGCTAGTTGCATACAAGTTGAGTTTACCTAGTCACATTAAGGTTCGCGATGTATTTCATGTTTCATTATTAAAAAATTATGTACATGATCCTACTCATGTTATTGATTGGAATGTGATACGAGTGGAACCAGAAGGGGAATTTCTTCCAGAGCCACTTCATATCTTGGCACGGGAATAAATTGAGCTCCGAAATAGGACAATGGCAAGGTTGAAAGTGTAGTGGAGGAACTTTGCACCCAAAGAGGCTACTTGGGAGTGAGAGGAAGATATTAAGGATAAATATCCATCACTTTTTGAATAGTGAATTTTTTTATTTTATTTACAACACCAAGGACGATGTTTTGTTTTTCAGATGGGGAATATGTAATATCTTGAGTTTTCTATTCTTTTATTAGACATTGAACAAGTCTAAAAGGGCATAATCGACCCCAATGGAAAAAAATTATGTGGATATATTTTATTATTTCAACTTAATAAAATAAAATGGAAATTAATGTGGAGAGACTAGATTATGATTAGAGATATGGAAACCAAATCCATGAGGATGAATAAGATTGTAAGACTTTCCCAGTTCCCCAAAAAAAATCCTTGGAGGAAATAAATTAAAAACTAAATTTAGATTGGAGATAAATGTTGAAAGGCTACCCAAGTAAAGAGAAAATTACTTGGAAGAGGTGGAATAAAGCTAGAAAGAGGAAAATATAGCTTTAAAGTACTTTTGTGGAAGAAACAAAAGGAAAGCCTAGGCAGACATGAAAGAAGCATCCTGATTTTCCTGGACGTCGTTAAGGGAAACAGGGTGAGGGGAAAGAAAGCTTAAATAAGTTGATTCATGATAGACAAAGGGTTGTCTATGGCTGGAGAAACGATCTCTGCTCGGGGGTGGCTGTGGAGAAAGAGCTCTCTGGTTGGGTGGAACCTAGTCTAATTTAAGTGGAATGCACAGTTAATTTGACTTGCTTTAAACTATATTCTAGTTCTGTTATAATTTTCTAAGAAAGTAAAGTAGTATAGATCTATATTAAATTATGAATATGGATATGTGTCTATGTTGTAGTATTAAGAGGAATTGGAAATAAATTAGGAAGGTCTATACATTGAACAGATTTGACTATAATAAAATAGTCGTTTATGTAGTTGTGTACAAACATACTTGTAGAGGACCAACTCTCATAATGTCTAAACCCAGTGTAAGGGCTTAGATATGAGGTTAAGTACCTCAGAGGAAATCTCTTTTCCATAAATAGATCTACTCTAGTATTTTGTTATCCAACTGTATATTTAATTATGAAATGAAGCATAAACAAAAGTAATTATACATGCGTGACCAATGAATGTAAAATATAAATAAAAGAAGTTTTTGCACTGTATAATTAAATGATCTCTGTACTATAGCATAAATGGAGGAAGATAAATCATGCATTAGAACTTACTAAACATAAAAATATACACATGTATATATTTATTAAGTATTCCTACATTTGAATTGAAAAGGAAAATACGTATGATCAGAATACATTGATAATATAAAACTGCAAATTAAAATGTTGTAGAGAATTTCAATTCCTTTTTGAAATATGAATAAATATTTCTATACCGTACAGTCATTAAATCCCAAATGTTAAATACATATTACATAGTCCTATTTAGATTTGCAGGCAGTTAAATTATACAAGTTAAGGAAACTATGTTCCATATAAAAATAAATTGGGAAATATCGGCATAGAGTCATGCTTTGATATTATTGCCGAATCTTAAATGAGACTTGCGACCAACCTGACTAGTAAGGGACCCTTGTTAAGGTCTGAAGTGAAAACTGAAGCGTAGTATTCAACTTCACGTACCGACGCAAGGAATTACCTGCATCAAGTAGTACACTAGAAATTAATACTAGTCTGGATAAATAATAGGAGACTAAATATTAAAAAAAAAAGGAAGTAAAGACTATCTTAATTACAGCAGAGAGAGACCAACCTGTCAAGGAAAAATATAGGGGATTAAACATAGAAAAAAATGAATTTTGTAATTAATTCAAGATTATGATTGAAGAATAATATGCATTACAAGAGAACCTCCCAACACTGTGTTCAAGACAATTTAGGAAAAATCAAAATTTCCCTACAACTACAAATAATCAAAGTGTTTTGAAGTTGAAAGGAATTGTATTAATCCAACCTAAATCGGAAATTAAAAAACCAAGAAGTAGAGTACTCCCAAATCATTAAATGAATTTTCGAATTTTGGTGGAATTGTTGTGTTATTTATATGCAGTTAAGAAAACCATTAAGGAGAACTTTATATAAAATAACACAAACTGAAAATGAAATGGGATAAAATCAGACCTTGATATCTCTCTGTCTCGGACAGAGATATCTAATGTCGAGCAATAGAATCACGGAAACGATTTATAACTACGAAGATAAATAAAAGAATAGAGAGTATATGTGGAATGTAAACAAAGTCCATAAAACCAAGACGTAGCGTAGAGTGGAAAAAAAACTGAAATCAATGATTTAACTATGAATAAATTAGATATTACCATTTCGGTGCTTTGCATGTGGGTTCTAGAAGAGGAACTGGGGACGAGGTGAAGACCTTTAGATGTCCATTTGTGTTTTATCACAACATCGTTATAAGATGTGATTGCTCAGGTATAAGTTGAACATAAATAAGTTCAATAAGAAACAGAAATAGAACCACAAACATTAAGAGGATAAAACATTATTCAGTTTGAACACAAAATTTTTGAGTATGATCTCATGTTATACACCTTCAAATGGAAGTTCCACTAAAATTGATGGCCAAAGAAAACTAACATAAATAAACAGAAATCATACATTCAATTTTCGGAACGAGACTTATAAACCGTCGAGGGGAATGGAATAAATTTCAAGTTAAAATATAAAGGAGATTCTCATTAATATTTAAAAGTGATTTTTATACCTTTAAACCCAACCTCACATAAACAAAAATAAATAAACCAGGGAGGCGTGAAGTTCACAAGGAAGCATGACAATTCCATTGTAGGAGGAATGGTGAAGATATTACCTGGTATAGCTTCGAATTGGAGTAACCCCTACCTCAAAACCTTCACAAGGAGGGAATGATGGTACTGTCACCATTCTGAGCAAACCGTTGCAAAATATTATAACCAAAACTGATTTTAATAAAAAGGTAAGTGTGACTGAGAATTCCAAAAGAACAACTGTAGAGTCAAAATTTGATAATGTGCTTCCTACTAGGTTACAATTGGAATTAGCCTCGGTGGGAAAAATGCATTCTCCTTGTACATTTTTTGGATTAAAATCGCATGGAATCATAACCAGACCAAGAGGGCCAAACGAAATCACAGGAATTGTCTCTTGGAACAGAGCTGAATTTTTTTTTTTACCAACATTCGTGAACTAACAGAGAAATTCCATAAACAAAAAAAATGATGATATTTATGCAGATTAAAAACCCTAAGGGAACACTCATCCTGGTCATCCATGTGTTGATAGATAGGGGACTAATCCACGGATCGACTTATTGAAAACCGGATAGAGAAGGCCACGTGAGTCTGTAAAAACTAGTTAATGCTAGTAAACCACGAGAAATCCAAAATCTACAGTTTGACATAACCACATACGTAATAGTTTTTTTCACATTAAGAATGGATAGCTATGAACTCTTGTAACTATCAATTTCATATCATATCTGTCAACACAATTAATAAACCTATGTGTTGATTACAGTTGTGTTTACACGTAAAGTCCAATAGCGTATAAAAAAATATATTATATAGATACGATTCGCGGTCAATGAAACCTTACGATACTAAATGGTTCATAAGATTTTTATTTAAATGAAAATATATAATGTCAAGCTGGTGAAATAAATCAATTAATATGGGGGATGGTCGAAGTTTAATTATAGTATGGTATATAAGGATTTCTTATCATACATAATTTGAAACAGAATGATTAAGAGTTGGATTGTTAGTATAACGCTAAGTAGTTAACCATGTGTATTAGTAAACATTATAAATGAATTTTACACCATGTCGATTGTGGAAAGTAAGGAAAAGTAAGTATGTGGGTAAAGGAATAGATATAGACTAAATTTTGTATATGGAGCTAAGAACCCTTGCATAGCATGATTAAGTAATGAAAATAATTAAGTCAAAATAGTTTTCGATTTAATTGAAAACACATATATATGTGGAATTTCTTAACCTAAAACCAAATACTAAGTATAGTGCGCAAAGGTTAATGTATGGAGCATTTCTATAATTTGAGAAAATTATGGTTAATAACCATAATGAAATTCTGTATGCTATTATGATATTTAATTTTAAAATCTAATGGGATTGAGAATAAATCCTAAGAATAAGAATTCATTGATTTTCTAAGGTGTAAGTGGAAATTCAAGTATTAGAGAAATATGGTTGAAAGAAAGTAACTGCATGGTAATATAAGTAAATGAAATGTAAGAGCATGATCATCAATTTCTTGTCAAGGGATTAAATTAGTGGTAATACTATAATTAGAAAAAAAATCTGTCAAAATGGAGATGTTACAAATGGTATCAGAGCCCATGTTAAAACATTGGGCCATAATGTGTGCTCACAACAGGAAATAAATTTTTGTTACTATAAATTGTTATTAAATTTATTTTTCACTAATGTTTGTACAGTGAAATGAAGCATACAACTGCAAACCATGAGTGAAGGGGATGAGTTGTATGTGGATCTAGGTGGTGGAGAAAATCCAGTGGATCCAAATGCTCCATTTATGGCTGTGATGCATCGAATGCAAAGAGAAATGGTGCAACTGAAAACCCAGAATGAAAGGTTATCTTTAGCCAATGAAGAGCAAGACAGGTTAATAAGAGAATTGACCTTCTAGAAATGTCACGAAGGTGAAGGTTTTGGAAAAAAGAGAAAAAGAAGTATAAATCACTCAAAAGAGTCTAAGGAAGATGATGCCTCTAGACAGAAGTCTAGGAGGAATAAGGAATTATAGGGTGAATTCCGGTAAATCAAGCCTCCCTCATATGATGGAGAGAAGGAGGATGATGTAGAAGCTTGGCTTCTAAACATGACAAAGTACTTTCAGGTTTATGAATATGAAAGTAACTTGAGAGCCATGCTGACTATTTATCAACTACAACGAAAGGCTACCTTGTGGTGGGAAGAAACCAAGATGGTTCATGTCATAGAGGAAAAAATTGTCACTTGGGAGGATTTTGAAATCAAATTCGAACATATATATCTGAATGAATGCTATTATGATGATAAAGAAAAACATTTTCATGAACTTAGGTTGGGACAGCTTATCATTGATGAGTTTGTAACCAAATTCACCAACCTTCTTCGCTATGTACCTTATATAAGAGAAGAGAAGCAAAGGTACAATGCTTCTTAAACTGCCTGTGTACTATATATAAGGATAATATAGAATTTTATAATCCCAAGACCATGGATGAAGTGGTGCGCAAAGCGAGACTATGTTACCAACAGTTGGAGGGAAGAAATGAACAAGCAAAGAATCGACAGAACAAAGAGAAGGGTGACTCTAGTGGGAAAAGAAAAAAGCCAGAATACTTAAAGAACTTTGGGAGAAATTTCCAAAGGTATAAGTTTACCAAACCTGGAGAAAATCACCCAGCCCAATCACAAATAGGATCCAAACATATTGATAGAAACAATAAAGGGAGAAGGAAATGTTAAAATTAGAGAACCTCTAAAGTGATGGGGTTGTGGAGAACCTCCCTTATTGAGAGACTATCCACACAGAAACATCCAGATGATACAAATTATGAGAGAAGAAACTACTATAAATTATGTGGTAAGAAACATCCCCAAAATCAGTGTTACCATGGAAGATTATCAAACTCAACACTAGTCGACTATGGTCGAAGCAGAAGGTATGATTTCTAAACAAACTGCTTTTTGTTTTAATAGATATAGGTGCGTATTTAAGTTATATAAGTCCCCAAATGGTAGAAAAAATGAAAATTAAAGTCAGAAAAATTTCAGCAGTCATGGTTAGTTCAGTTATCTACTAGGACAAAAAGGAAAGTGACTCATAAACTAGCCCAGACAACTATAAATCTGAATGAGTACCAAACTAAACTGAATTTGAATATTCTACCTTTAGGGTCCTATGATGTATTGGTAGGAATGGAATGGTTAGAAAAACAGAAATCCATGTTAAATTTCTTAGACAAAACAATACACTGCATAAGTGGTGAGGGAAAACCTGTGATAGTGAAAGGAAAACCCAAGCTCATATCTGTGAGATATATTTCAGCACTTCAATTGAAAAAAATTGCATGAAAAGGTTGCTAAGTGTATTATGTGCATGTAGAAGAACTGGAACAGCAACCTGAAGATAATATTTTAGAAACACTACTAGTTATTAGAGAGTTCAAGGATGTGCTTCCAGATGAAATTCCTCATCTTCCCCCTAAGAGAGAAATTGACTTCTTAATTGACTTAGTGCTAGCAGCAACACCAATTTCTAGAGCCCCATACAGAATGAGAACCCCAGAATTGATGAAGTTGAAGATGAAACTACGAGAGTTGCTAGATAGAGGTTACATAAGACCAAGTGTATCCCCATGGGGAGCACCGGTACTATTTTTCATGAAAAATGATGGTACATTCAGAATGTGCATAGATTATCGTCAGTTGAATAAACTGACAATCAATAATATATATCCTCTACCTAGGATAGATGATCTCTTTCACCAAGTTAGAGGAGCCACAGTCTTTTCAAAAATTGATCTATGGACATGCTACCATCAACTAAGGATTAAATATGGAGACATAAGTGAAATTTCATTTAGAACCAGATATGGACACTATGAGTTTGTGGTCCTACCTTTTGGGTTGACTAATGCACCTACTACTTTTACGTGTTTAATGAATAGTGTCCTAAAAAAGTACTTGGACAAATTTGTACTACTATTTATTGATGACATTCTGATTTATTCTAGGAATGAAGCTGAGCATAAGGAACATCTTATAATTTTTTTACAAACACTCAAAGGAAATAAATTGTATGCTAAGTTTAGAAAATGTGATTTTTTCAAAGATAAAATCTAGTAATTGGGTCATATAATTTCATATAAGGGTTAGCATTAGACTCATAAAAGATAAAAGGGATAAGGGAGTGGCATGTACCTACTGATGTGTCTTCTGTAAGGTCCTTCATGGGAATTGCGGGATATTATAAGAAATTTGTAGAGAGATTTTCAGCCTTAGCCTACCCTATTTCATCTCTACAGAGAAAAGGAGTAAAGTTTGAGTGGATTGAAAAATGTCAAAATAGCTTTGATCAGATAAAAATTAAACTTACAACCACACCTCTTCTAAATATTGTTGATCCAAATCAGGAATTTGTAGTATGCAAAGATGTTTGTGGAGAGGGATTAGGAGGAATGCTACTATAAGAAATCTCATTCATAGCCTATGAGTCAAGGAAACTCAAGAAACATGAACATAATTATATTGTCTATGACTTAGAACTAGCTGTTGTAATACATGCCTTGAAAATGTGGAGACACTACCTTTTAGGGAAAAATTTTATATTAATGACAGATCATATCAACTTAAAGTATTTCTTCACACAACCTGATTTAAATTTTAGACAAGCTAGTTGGTTGTCCTTCCTTAGTGAGTTTGACATGGAGATCAAACATATTAAAGGGAAGGAAAACAAGACTACAGATGCATTAAGCAGCAATTCCTGGCAAAGTATGAGTAATGTTGGAAGTAGTGCCAAATTTGATGTTGGAGGATTGATACAAGAAGTGATGAAATAAGATAAAAAATATGAAAAAATTCAGGAAAAAATGCTGAAAAAAGAGATGAAAGGGTATAACAAAACTAGAGGGGATTGATTTTTTATAAATACAGATTATACATCCCTAATGTAGACTACTTAAAAAGAGAAATTGTGGACGAGTACCATAAGATACCCTATATCAAACATCCTGAATACCATAAATTAATTTCAACTTTGAGAAAGAACCTGTTCTGGCCTGGTATGAAAAAGGATGTGGCAAATTACTTGGCTAGATGTATATAATTTCAATAGGTGAAGGTAGAACATCAAAATCCAGTTGAATTGATGAATCCCTTACCCATTCCAGAATGGAAATGGGAGACTGTTTCAATGGATTTTATTACTGGTTTACCGAGGACTAAATATCAAGATGACTCTATCATGGTATTAGTTGATAATTTGACTAAAGCTGCACACTTTATACAAGTACAATCTACCTGTAGCACAACTTAAGTAGCTAATGTATTTATGAAAGAGATTGTAAAACTGCATGGTATTCTTAAGATGATCATATCAAACAGAGATGAAAAGTTTACTACAACATTTTGGAGGAGTCTATTTGTGGGAATGGACACTAAATTAAAATTTAGTACTGCATACCACCCCCAATCTGATGGCCAAACAGAGAGAAAAAATCATATTTTAGAAGACATGTTAAGAATGTATGTTATGGACAGACCAACAAAGTGGGAGAACTTTCTACATTTAGCAGAGTTTGCCTACAAAAATAGCTACCAAGCATCAATCAAGATGAGTCATTTTTAAGAACTATATGGAAGAAAGTGCCATACACCTCTAAGTGGGATCAAACCAGAGGATAAGTTATTATGTGGGCCGGATGCTTTGCAGGAAATGGAAAGAACTGTAAGGAAAATTCAGCAAAATATCAAAACAACACAAGAAAACCAGAAAATGTATGGTGATAAAAATAGAATGCATAGAGAATTCAATCTAAGTGATCATGTTTACCTAAGGATTAAGCCTAAAAAGAGTACTTTTCACATTGGTAACTGTGAAAAACTAACACCACGCTACTATGGACCTTTTGAAGTACTGGAAAGAGTTGGACAAGTTGCATACAAGTTGGCATTACCTAGTCACATTAAGGTTCACGATGTATTTCATGTTTCATTATTAAAAAATTATGTACATGATCTTACTCATGTTATTGTACAGAATGTGATACAAGTGGAACTAGAAGGGAAATTCCTTCCAGAGCCACTTCAAATCTTGGCACGAGAAGAAATTGAGCTCCAAAACAGGACATTGGCAAGGGTGAAGGTGTAGTAGAGGCACTTTGCACCCAAAGAGGCTACCTGGGAGTGAGAGGAAGATATGAAGGACAAATACCCATCACTAGTTGAACAATGAATTTTATTTTTGTCTTTATAACATCGAGGACCGTGTTTTATTTTTAGAGGAGGAATATGTAATATCCCCAATTTTCTATGATTTTGTTAGACATTAAACAAGTCCAAAAGTGTACAGTGGACCCCAATGGAAAAAAATTATGTGGATTTATTTTATTATTTCAAATTAATAAAATAAAATGGAAATTAATGTGCAGAGACTAGATTATGATTACAGATTTTGAAACCAAATCCATGAGGATGGATAAGGTTGTAAGACTTTCCCAGTTCCCAAAAAAAAATCCTTGGAGGAAATAAATTAAATACTAAATTTAGATTCGAGATAAATATATAAAAATCTACCCTAGTAAAGAGAAAATTACTAGGAAGAGATAGAATAAACGTAGAAAGATGAAAATCTAGATTTAAAGTACTTTTGTGGAAGAAACAAAAGGAAAGCCTAGGCACAGAGGAAAGCATCATCCTGATTTAACTGGAGGTAGTTAAGGGAAATAGGTTGAGTGGAAAGCAAGCTTAAATAAGCTTATTCAGGAGAGAAAAAGGGTTTTCTATGGCTAGAGAAACGATCTCTGCTCGGGGGTGAGATGTGGAGAAAGAGCTTTAAGGTTGGGTGGAACCAAGTATACTTTAAGTGGTATGCACAGTTAATTTGACTTGTTTTAAACGATACTTTAGTTCTATTATGAGTTACTAATAAAGTAAAGTAGTATAGATCTGTATTAAATTCTGAATATGGATATGTGTCTATGTTGTAGTATTAAGAGGAATTGGAAATAAACTAGGAAGGTCTATACATTGAACAGATTTTACTATAATAAAATAGTCAGTTATGTGGTGCTATACATACATCCTGTAGAGGACCAACTCTCAGAATGTCTAAACCGAGTATAAGGGCCTAGATCTGAGGTTAGGTACCTCACAGGAAATTTATATTCCATAAATAGATCTACTCTAGTGTTGTGTTATCCAACTATATATTTAATTGTGAAATCAAGCATAAATAGAAATAAATATACATGCATGACCAATGAATGTACAATATAAATACAATAAGTTTTTTCACTGTATAATTAAATGAGCTCTGTACTATAGCATAAATGGAGGAATATGAATCATGCACTAGAAATTACTAAACATAAAATATACACATTTACATATTTATTAAGTATTCCTACATTTGAATTGAAAAGGAAAATACACATGATCATAATACATTGATAAAATAGTACTGCAAATTAAAATGTTGCAAGGAATTTCAATTCCTTTATAGAATATGAAGAAATATTTCTATACCATACAGTCATTAAATCCAAAATGTTAAATACATATAGTACACAGTCCTATTTAGATTTCCATATAATTAAATTATACAAGTTAAGTATACTATGTTCCATATAAAAATAAACTGGGAAATATCGGCATAGAGTCATGCTTTGATATTATTGTCGAATATTCAATGAGACTTGAGACCAAACTGAATATAAAGGGACCCTAGTTAAGGTTTGAAGTGAAAACTAAAGCGTAGTATTCAACTTTAGGTACCAGCGCAAGAAATTACTTGCATCAAGTAGTACATTGGAAATTAATACTAGTCTGGATAAATAACAAGAGACTAAATATTAAAAAAAAGGAAGTAAAGACTAACTTAGTTACAGCAGAGAGAGATCAACCTATCAAGACAAAAGACACAGGACTAAACATCTAAATAATTAATTTTGTAAAATTAAATCAACATTATGACTAAAGAAGAATACGTAATACAAGAGAACCTCCCAACACTGTGTTCAACATGATTTAGGAAAAATTAGAATTTCCCTATAACTACGAATAATCAGTGTTTTGAAGTTGAAAGGAATTGTATTAATCCAACCTAAATCAGAAATTAAAAAACCAAGAAGTACAATACTCCCAAATCATTAAATGAATGTTGCAATTTTGGAGGAATCACTGCATTCTTTATATGCAATTAACAAAACCATGGAGGAGAACTTTATATAAAATAACACAAATTGAAAATGAAATGGGATAAAATCAGACCTTTATATTTCTCTGTCAGAGACATAGATATCTAATGTGGAGCAATAGAATCATGGAAGTGATTTATAACTAAGAAGATAAATAAAAGAACAGAGAGTATATGTGGAATGTAAACAAAGTCCATTAAACCAAGACGTAGCGTATGGTGGAAAAAAACCTTAAATCTATTATTTAACTGTGAATAAATTAGATATTACATTTTCGGTGCTTCGCATGTGGGTTCTGGAGGAGGAGCCGGGGATGAGGTGAAAACCTTTGGATGTCCATATGTGTTTTATCACAATGTTGTTATAACATGTGATTGCAGAGGTATAATTTAAACATAAATAAGCTCTATAAGAAGCAGAAACAGAACCACAAACATTAAGAGGATAAAAAATTATCTAGTCTGGACGCAAAATTTCTGAGTCTGATCTCATGTTATACCGTTCAAATGGAAGTTCCACTAAAATTGATGGCCAAATTAAACTAAAAGAAAAAAATAGAAATGATACTTTCAATTTTCAGAACGAGACTTATAAACCGTCAAGGGAATGGAATAAATTTCAAGTTACAATATAAAGGAGATTCTCATTAAGATTTAACAGTGATTTTTAGAACTTTAAACCCAATGTCACATAAACCGAAATAAATAAACCAGAGAGTCGTGAATTTCACAAGGAAGCCTGAAAATTCAATTGTAGGAGGAATGGAGAAGATAATACGTGGTATAACTTTGACTTGGTGTAACACCTAACCGAAACCCTTCACAAGGAGAGAAAAACAGTACTATCACCATTCTAGACAAACCATTGCAGAAAATTAGAACCAAAACCGATGTTAATTAAAAGGTAAGTGTAACTGATAATTCCATAAGAACAACTGTAGAGTCGAAATTTGATAATGTGCTTCTTAATAGGTTACGATTGAAATTAGCCTTGGTGGGAAAAATGAATTCTCCTTGTACAGTTTCCAAATTTAAATTGTATGGAATCATAATCATGCCAAGAGGGCCAAATGAAATCACAAGAATTTTTACTCCGAATAGAGGTGAAACACCGATTTTTTTTCATGAAATAATAGAGAAATTCCATAAACAAAAAAATGATGATATTTGTGCAGATTAAAAACCATAAGGGAACATTCATCCTAGTCTTCCATGTGTTGATAGATCGGGGACTAATCCACAGATTGACTTATTGAAAACTGGACAGAGAAGGGCATGTGAGTCTATACAAACTAGTTAATGCTAGTAAATCTCAACAAATCCAAAATCTACGATTTGACATAACCACATACGGAATAGTCGTTTCACATTAAAAACAGACAGCTATGACTCTCGTAACTATCAATTTCGTTTCATATCTGTCAGCAGAATTAATAAACATATGTGTTGAGTAGATTTTTATTTTCACCTAAAGTCCAATAACGTATAAAAAAATATTATATATATATGATTCGCGGTCAATGAAACCTTATGATACTAAATGGTTCATAAGAGTTTGATTTAAATCCAAATATATATAATGTCAATCTAGTAAAATAAATCAATTAAAATGGGGGATGGTTGATGTTTAATTATAGTATGGTATATAACGAGTTCTTATCATACATAATTTGAAATAGAATGATTAAGAGGGGTATTTTGAATATAATGCTAAGTATTTAACCACGTGGACTTTTAAATGAATTTTACACCTTGTCGATTGTGGAAAGTAACGAAAATTAAGTATGTGGGTAAAGGAATAGATATAGACTAAAGTTTGTATATGGAACTAAGAACCCTTGCATAGTATGGTTAAGTAATGAAAATAATTAAGTCTAAGTGGTTTTCGATTTAATTCAAACACATATATGTGGAATTTCTTAACCTAAAACCAAATATTAAGTATAGTGCGGAAAGTTAAATGTATGGAGCATTTCCAAAATTAGAGGAAATTATGGTTAATAATAATAACGAAATGAAGTATGCTATTATGATATTTAAGTTTAAAATCTAATGGGATTGAGAAGAACTCCTGAGAATAACAATTTATTGAGATTCTAAGTTGTAAGTGTCAATTAAACTATTAGAGAAATATGGTTGAAATAAAGTAATTCGATGGTAATATAGGTAAATGAAATGTAAGAGAATGATCATTAATTGCTTGTCCATGGAATAAATTAGTGGTAATACTATAATTAGAAAAACAAAATCTGTCAAAATGGAGATTGTTACAACGTTGGTTTTAATTAATCAAATGTTGTCACATTGTCATTTATAGTTGTGGAAAATTGATTAATTGTGCTTCATCAAAGTTTGTATTCCAAATTTATAACGAATCTATATTATCATGCATAAGCTTTGCTGGTATATCCATTATATCTCCATCACCTTGATCTAAGGTTTCCCTTATAAATTAAAATAATTGTTGGGTAGAATGAGAGCACCATATTCACATCACCTCGCAACTACTCAAAATCAAGGCCTATTTACCACTTATCATAATTATTATTTTATTAACCTTTGAGCCCTCATATAATATGATATGTGAAATATTCCCTAGACCAAATCTTTTACTATGTCTATGATTAAAATAATTGTTGGGTAGAATGAGAGCACCATATTCACATCACCTCGCAACTACTCAAAATCAAGGCCTATTTACCACTTATCATAATTATTATTTTATTAACCTTTGAGCCCTCATATAATATGATATGTGAAATATTCCCTAGACCAAATCTTTTACTATGTCTATGAATAATTATGTTAATAAAGTTGTGGATTAAATATGTACTACTTTATTTATGAATTCAAATGTCAAGTGGTAGGATGAACCATAAATTAAATTTTATTTCATGTTACTTAGATAATAGTTGAAGTTATTTCAAATTTTAACGCATCATAGATCGAGGCAACAAAAGTTTGGTCACAATTCAAATGTGTTACCATTTCGACCCCTCCTTAGGTTACATTTAAAATTATTATTAGGTGGGTCCTAGGTTACATTTCATGTATGTGGCTCAACACTCGGAGCTATACATGTGACAAGGTCACAAATGAATGGCTTTATGTTTGACTACACTTCTAGTCCTAGCATTTGAAGTTTTGTATACTCTCCAAAGAGATTTCTAGCATCACGTTACATTTTTTTGGACATTGTCATTCACTTAGCCATTGTTTTTTTTTTTTTTTTTTTGAAAAGAATATGGTTTTAAATTTGTGTTGTAATAGTAATTCAAATGCAGTTTTAGGTAAATGTGGTGGTAGTCTGTTTATAAAGTTATGTTGCCTAGGGTTTCACATATTTACATTATTTTACAGGATTTCCAATGTGAATTTTTAACAAAAATATTTTATTTGATGATTTGTATAGGTGTTGTAGGTCTTCCAAAGGACAAAACAATATTAGCTTGGTATCTACCATTATCTCAGGTTGAATAACTTTGGATTTGGAATTCCTTGTTTTTTCTTTTAACGAGGTATTTTTTTTGTGAACTATCGCAAATATTTTGAATCATTTTAATGTGTATTCCCTCTCAATGTTTTTTATTAAAGTTAGGGGATGGGATTTTATATTAGATTGTGTTTTATGGTTTCAATGGAGCATGAAAAGGGTTTTTTTACCCAATTATTTGCAAGGTTTCAATGGGAAGTTCACTTGTCGAATGAAAACCTTGTTGACTCAACCTCAAAGCTTGCCATAGCAATCGATGATTTCTACCATGTATTTTACAATCTCATTTTATTCTTACTCTGCTCCATGAGTATTTAGTTTGAATTTGGGTTGCTTTTATTTATTTTAGAGGAAATGGTTTTATGTTTGTGAACCCTTTCTTACTACAAATATACCTTATTCAAATTGTTATTTTAGACTTACTTGTCAAGAAATATTGATTACATGTCTTTTCCGTAAGGTTTTAGTTAAAAAAAATGAGGGATTCTTTATGAATTCCCTTATTCATGGTTATAAAGTGAAGATGTTCTTTTTTAGGAAACCCGCGATGGCATAGCATTAAGCATGTGGTGGAAATAGAGGTTCTGACCAATATTTAACCATACCTTGCTACTCCTTTCTATTCCCTGAAACTTATTTTTTGAGTTTTCAAGTCGCCCCTCTTAGTTCTGGAAAATTTCTTTTCATAAAAGAGTCTCCCATTTTATATTTTAATGGTTTTTACAAACCATTGTACTTGTTTTTTATCGTGTCGGTACGTGGGTATGGAAAAACTGGTAGAAATATGGTGATAGAATTTGAGATGCTCAAGAAATTTTAACCTAAATAAAGATACACAATTCTACTCTACTAATCTATGGAATTCAATTCAAAATTTAGAAGAACAATATCATACTTGCAATAAGAAATAACACACATGCAAAATATATTTCTAGGAGAACAAAACTAGGTAAAATCACTCAAGCCTCTTTGCATTAATCAAATGAATATACATGTATTACAATTGCTAGCTTTGTCTGAGTTTAACCTGCAAGTGAATAACCTATCTCTCTACTCAATGAGCAGATTTAACCTAGACTTAGTTAATTTCTACATCTACTTACGACCCTATTTCCTTGCACAAATCATAAATAATTAGCCCCTTTTTTTTAGGAATTTTCCTCCAATTGATTGCAAAATTCCCAAGCTTTTATGGGTGAAAATGTGAATTTGGGAAACACTTTTTGCCCTTTTTTGACGTTGAAAATTGTAATTTTCTATGTTTTTCAACTTCAACTCCACTAAACTCATATTTTTATCGCAAATTATGCTTTGACATAAAAACAAGAATTGTAGAGAATTGTCTTACCTCCATACCGATATTTAAAAAAAACAAAATATTGACATATAGAGGGGTAAATTTGTTGTTTACTAACTGCATATACTTGAAATTTTCAGGCAAACATAAATAGTCACTTTATTATCCTTTACTTTTTTTATGGAAGGTTATTCATTTTTTGGAAAAAAACCATAGCATCATAATCTGCATATATTGCACTAGTGCACAGACTATTTTTTGGTAATTTTCGGATCAAATCACTATTTTTTATTATTTTCTGAAATGGACGAAGACAAAAAAACTGTGATGTTTCAGTACATTTTATTATCCTTTGATTTTATTTTCAATGTGATCATCAATAAGAAAAATGAGAGTACCCTTTTGAAGTAGACAGGGAGAGGAAGTGCACTATGATTTTTTTAAATTTTTTGGTGTCCTCGTTTGAAAGTTATTGAATTTTCATTCAATGCAATTTTTTGAACAATGAAATTCCATAGTGACATAGTTTAGTAAAAAATTAATAAAAAATTGAATTTTTTAATGAAACTCCATAAATCTCACATCATCAAAAACTAGATTTAGAGACGAATCTAATGGTACTTGGTCCGACATATAACATTTTGCTTTTGTAGGTGTTCTGTCCCTCCAAAGTTGCAGGTTTCTCAAAACTGCAGAGTTTTCTGAGTTTTTTGTTGACCAGAAACTCTCGGCCGAGAAATTTTTAAAACTCTCGGCTGAGAGTTTTAAACCAATTTATGCGCGGGAAAACTCTCGGGCAAAAGTTTTAAAAACTCTCGGCCGAGAGTTTGCAGCCGAGAGTTTTATTGCGCAAACTCTCGGCCGAGAGTTTGCGGCCGAGAGTTTTGTGACACAACTCTCAGCCGAGAGTTTTCAAAACTCTCGTCCGAGAAAATTCAAAATATTTAAAATCTCTCAGACGAGAGTTTTAAAAAATCTCGGCCGAGAAATTTAGTTGACTTTTTTTCTCGGCCGAGAAATTAAAAAATCCTCTCGAATTCTATCTCATGCCAAAAAGTGTTTCCCAAATTCGCGTTTTCGCCCTTATCATATGAATGAATGCAACACCTAAACACTACAATTAGTTTACAACCAGTTGTTACATTACCTTGGAATATCCACCATAGCTGAAGAAATCAAATTCTATGCATGAACTAGTTATTTTACGTTGATTGATTAGTTAACTAGATTATCTCTGACAAAAATGTTTTCCCAGTGCACAACTATCCTTCCACTAGTTCCTCCAACTGTTATAACTTGTTTAATGGAACTCAGCTTGATATAAATAAACTGGATTACTAAAATTTAGCAATCATACATACTTAAATGACTCCAAGACTTATAACTCAAATATATTGTGCTAACTGTGTGAAAAGATCCATGCCACACATGTTCAGAACATTGAAGTGGTTTGCTAATGTCGAAATTTGAATTTTCTCAATTTGACGAAGGTAAAGTGAAATTGAGACATTCTTTTTGCACTTCTCAACACTTCCTTTCAGAAAGAAATGGATTATCAACCATCCTACCTACACTTATTGAATTAGAATTTCCCTCTTGCAAAATCCTTTTTCAATTTGTCATCATCTTGTTCCTCTTTCACAATGTGTTGTAGAAACATTGTCTGCCTCTACACAGAGTCCGATAAATGATGATATTAAATATCTATATGGTTGGATGAATCATGAAATACCAGATTCTAAGAGAGCACAAGGCAACTATGATTATCAAAATAGATCACATTTGGATCCATCATCTGACCAAAAAGTCCCACAAATATCTTTCTCATCCATATCACCTAACATGGTGCTTGAATTACATCCACGTATTCTACTTATATTGAGTTGAGTGTCATAGATATATTCTTCCTTACGTACCAGGAAATTGCTATGGACCCAACTCTAAAATTTCCACCTAATGTAGTCTTTTGCTCAACTGAAATCTCTACCAAATATGCATTGATGAAGGCACAGAACTTGACTCACTCTATCCTTCTTTACCCTAATCCATATTGGGTTATTCCTCTGATGTCCTGTAAAACATGATTAGTTTCCTTCCAATTTATTTTTATCATCGTAACCATAGCTTGACTAATCTAGTTGGGCGCATAGCACATATCTGGTCATGCGTTCATGAGATACATCGGTGAACCCACTAGGTGTCGATAAATGATAGCATCCACCCTTGCACCTGAAGTGGTATTCTTCTTCCTTGAGTTGGTCGCTAAAGGTGTCTCCATGGGTTTAAAACTCTCCATTTGAAACATATGTAATATATTATTGGCATAATTTCCTTGAGACAAAAATAATTCCCCATCGCCTTGACATACTTCAAACCTGAGGAATTAGTGCATGAGACCCATTTCCTTAATTTCAAATTATGTTGCAAGATCCTCCTTGCAAGCACTCATCAATTGATAATGACCTATTAATGTTGAATCATCAACATATAAAAAATGATAATAAATTTACCTTCTACCAAATATTATAGAGGTTCACATCTGCTTCACTTTTGGTGATGCCCAATCCTGTGAGATAGTTGTCGATCCTAGTGTACCAAGCACAAGGTGCCTCTTTAAGAATGTATAGCTCGCTTTAGTCTACACACAGGAGACTCTTGATAAAATGTCTCAAAACCTTATGGTTGCTTGATGTACACCTCTTCCTCAATAACACCATTGAGAAATGTTTCTTTTACATCCATTTGTTGGATCTTCCACCCCATCTGTGCAACTAGCACAAGAATTGAACAAATCGATGAATACCTTGCTAGAGGAGTAAAGGTTTTCTCATAGTCAATTCCCTCAACTTGAGATATTACTTTGGCCACAAATATGGCCTTATTCCTCTCTATGCTTCCATACATTGCATGCTTAACCTTGAAGATCCATGTAAAACCCACAAATGATTTATCCGTTGGTCTTGGGACCACTTTCCAAACATTTTTCTTTACAATGGATTCATAGTATTCCACCATTACATCAACCCAAACATGCTTCACAACTACTTCCTTGAAATATGATGGGTTAGTCTCTATAAGATTATTTATTAGATCCATGTAGCCATTGTACCTTGCAATTCGCTTATTTACCAGTGAAAATTTGAGGGATATCCCACATTCTCCCTTGCATCCTACACTTATATGCTAGCTTCCCTAGTTATTTTTATGCCTTCTCTGGATGGTTCTTCTTGAGTGGATGTATCCACTCTTTGGCCCTCTATTTGTTCATGGTCCGCAAGTTCCTCCAGCTCCTCCTTTGGAGCTAAAAGCTCCTCTTCAAGTGGGATCTGAGACTCCCTCTCAAGAGAACACCACATCAATTTTTCCTCATCAAACTTTACATCCTTGCGCACAACTGTCATTCTGAAGGAATGTAAGTACACATGGTAATTGTGTGTATTTTTGGTGAAGCCCATAAAAACTCCCAACTTTGTTGTCGACTCGAGATTGTTCCTCAAATATTTGGACACATGGAAATAAAGAAAGGAATAAAAAATTTTGAAGTAAGACACGTCTTTATTTCTCCATGAGAAATCCTCGTCCATTTTAACCATACCAAGAATTTGATCAGGAATTTGATTCTACAAGTAGATTATTTTGATCCATGCCTCTTCTAAAAAATGCAGTGGCGGGACTTGGTCATGTAGCATAGCTCTTGTAGCTCCTACAATGCTTCAATTATTTCTCTCATATTCTTGAATATGTTATGGTTTGCGAGGTGTTTTCATTTGTCTTTGAATGGATTCTTTCACAAAGAAATCCTTGAAGTCATTCTAGACATATTCACCTCCATTGTTGCTCCTGATATCCTTCACCTTATTGTGGGTCTCTCTCAACTAGTGCCCTGAATTCTACAAACATTGACAATGTATCACCCTTCTTTAGGATGAAGAAGATGCAACACTTCCTTGAGAAATCATAAATAAAATTAACAAATATATGTATCTAACAGTGGAGGTTGTCGAGGAAGGTCCACAAATATAAGAGTGGACTCTTTGCAATAATGCATTTACTTTTATGTCTTGTTTATGGAATGTGGATTTCACATACTTCCCCAAGGTACAACCTTTGCAGAAATCATGTTTCTAAAGTGCTTCTTTGGTGAGGCCAGTGGTTATTTATTGCATAATGTTTAGGGTACCATGATGCAATGGCCCAATACTTATGCCAAATTTCATCGACAATGTGACTCTGCATTTTTTCTTCCTTGCTGCTTAATGTAGTAAAATATTCCACATCCAACATATACAAGTTCTTCACATGAACCCTGATCTGCTTCACTTGTCTAGTTTCTATGTGTCTTAGGAATGATTTCCCTTTGCTAAAGATCACATCATAACCATGATCATCAAAAACATCTACAAAGATGAAATTCTTCTTTACACCTCTAACAAACATGACATGTTTCAGGCGAAGAGGAGTGTAACACCCCTGTGGCTTTGTTTTTTAAACATTTAATTTTTTTAGACATTGAACTATTATTGGATTTAATGGTCATCGAAGCCATGCTGATGTAATTATATTATTATTATTATTTAGTTAATAAATAAATTTATTGGAAATATTTAGGAAAGAGAAATAGAGTGTAGAAGGCTTCTTGCCAACTTAGAAAAAGTTATGCTGGTAAAGTCTGCATAATTTAACATCCCTAAAATTCTGTGTAAAATACCTTGGAGAAAAATAAAATAAATTAATTTAATATAATGGGAGATAAATATTATGTTAATCACTTATTTTGAGAGAAATACTACGTGGGGTAGAATAAAGGAGTTTGGGAGAGAAAACCATGCTTATATTAAAAAAAATAAACAAATATTTTTGAAAAAAATAAAAAACAAAAATGCCTAGGAAAAAAGGTTAGCAGACATTAAAGAAAGATGATGCTAAAATCTACTAGGAAGAAAATATATAAAATGAACCACCTAAGAATCAAAAAAGAGATTCCTAAAGGGAATAATATCTTAGCTCGGGTGGAACTATGGGAGTTAATTCATGGTTGTGTGGAACGTGTTGTATTCTTGAGTATTTCCCAAGAAACAATTATGGTTAGACAAACTATGTTCCTATTCTATTATTAAATTCATAACTATTTATTTTATGGATTTATAGAATAAGAAAGACTATTTCCATCTACATGCATAATATTTTATGATTATCTATGTTTTTATCTTCCATCATCAATTTAATGCATGCATGCATAAAATAATTTCATTGTTACAATAATATTCTGCAGATACAACTATTTATATTTCCATATGTTATAGTTACCAATATTTGTATTTATATCTTTTATACTTACCAAAAATATATATATATATATATATATATATATATATATATATATATATATATATATATAATTTAATAGGTAACTAATAGAAATAATATTGTAATAAAAGAAATAATATATAATATTTGCATGCCACATTAAGCATATTTCAATTTTATATGTCTAATTTGGATCTATATGCACAAGCTGTTATATTTACCGTGGCATGTCAGATCTCTTTACGATGGCATGAAGGTATTATCTTAAATTTGGAGTATTATCGTGTAAGTACTACAATATAGAATAAATTTATGGGTGTATAAATAAAAGGAAAATAATAAGTTTGAAGAATTTATGCTTATGAGACTTGAAGGAAATCAACAAGTGTTTTGAAAGCTATAAATATGAATTGAAAATATTACTAATATAGCAGTGACATGGCTCTTGACATGGCTCTTACAGTGCATATAAGATTATCATTCGTATTTAACATATCTCTATGACGAAAGGAAAATTTACCATTGTAAAGGGATAGTGAAAAAATCATATAAAATAATTGACACTAATAACAGAATGGGGTAAGGGATATCAAAATTTATTGTATTCAAACAGAATGTAACTGATTCTTCGTTCATGCAATTGAATGAAAAAAAAAATACAACAAACTCTTCCAATTTTGGAAGTATTAATTATTAAGGAACTAAAAATGAAGGTAGAGGTTACAGATCACTGTTAGTGCAATATGGGTTAACTATAATTAAAGTGTGTGGAAAATCCTATATCAAGGGTAGGTAAGGAACTATATAAAGGAAAAAACTTGGTAGAAAGAAAACAATTGATAGTAGATGAATCGGTATGATCAGATGTGAAGTGAGACCTTAGATTAAATCTGTATGAACACAAAAAAATATCCCATAAAAACTTATAAATGAGTTTATAAGTAATATAACATTGTTAATAAATATTAACTACCACATTTAATATGGTCATGCATAATTACCATTAGATTCATTTACGGAAGCACAAAAATTTAAAGTAGACCAAAAATGTATAGAGGTTATACAATACCAGTATCGAGTGCATAGATATTTTATTAAAAAGGAATTAAACAGTCATAGTTTAACAAATTGAAGCATCCAAAACCAAAGGACTTCGAATTAGTCTATAATATGAGGTATTATAATTAGATAGAAATAATTTTCAATATGAATCTTAAGGTGGTGAAACATGTAAATTATCCGTACTAAGAATACATATAACCCATATCATTATATACAATTTCATTTGTGCACCCATAAGCGACAAAAAAACAATGTAAAATATGAAACGGGAACTATAAAATTAAAATGAGAATTCTAGTAAAAAAAAACACAAAAAACATGAAAAATAATCAAAAAACAAAAAGTGTGTATTCCAGAACGAATTTTTATTGTTTTCAGGACTAATTTGAAATTTTGTTTAAAAATGGCAGTAAAAGCAATTTTCATGTGCCAAATAAATGGAAAAACACACACAATTGCTTGTGCTAGAATACCATTTTTATTTTTTGGGAACAATTTCAACATATTTTTAGTGATGACCTTAAATATAAAATAATGAGATTTTAAACACATTTAAATTCTAATAATTTTTATACATGTCATTTAACATATAATATCATGACACTAACAATCCCTAAAATTCTAGTTGTTTTCAACCATAATGTTAAGGATAAAATATATTTCACAATGTTTCACCCATAGAAATAAAAAATATTAACTTTTAAACACATTTTAACCATGAGATTATGCAAAAATTATATGACTAAAATAACCCAATTAAACATAAATCATTTCTCCAATTTATTGTTTCGTTGTGAATATTTTAGATAAACAAATTCATCATAATTAAAAGATATAATCCAAAAAACAAAAAAATGACTCATAAATTCATGTAACATCATAGGGAAGTTAAAATATCATTTCCATTTCTGAATGCAGACATCATTTTTATCATTTTTCTCACGCAATTATTAAACTACCATCTCTGGCTTGTACACACCATTGAATAGGTGTGTGTTTGTGGCATACCAATGTACTTCAACACTTGTAACATATTCATCTTCTATAAACACCTTTATAACCTTGGCAACCTAGAATGGATAGCCATGTGGACCTTCATGTGCTAAGAATGTGATCATGCAACCCTCCTTAATATCCTGTATTGAACCCCTGTAAAGGTCTTCCATGGCTTCATGCTGTGCACGAGATCTTCTGGAACCAATATATGTTTCTCTTTCCTCCACCTATGTATAATTAGTAATACCATGTGATTGTTGTTGTTCAAGAATGTTTGTTTCCTCCTGTTCATTTGTGTAATATACCTCAATTTACAGAAAATAAATAAATAAATAAATTTCTACTAGATTTTATTAACAGTTTTTCATAAGTATTCGTCACAAATTGACGATATTCTATTTACAAAATTAAATCATTGTCAAAATTTGTTGAGACACTAAATTCCACATTTTTGTCTTTTCTGGTTTTGTCGCAATTCACGAGATTTTGTCATTCCTACTACAACTATCATTTTCCTTCACTGAATTCTATAAATTCATTTTAGACATATAATTAAAGTTTTGTGCACCCCTTGGTGCATTACTCCAATGTTAACCCATTTCACTCCTGAAATTTGAGTAACCCTCTTTGATTATAGTTAAATAATTTTCACCTTTTTCTATTTATCCCATTAAGGTCATGGTTATCCATGAGGGTGACTAGTATAGTTCCCTATTCCAATTTACATTCCTATTCTAAGGAATTTATTTAATCATACTCATAAATTATGTTAACCATATAAGAAATGTATAGATCTAAAATAATATGTTGTCTTACATACTTTGGTTATTTTACATACATTCTATTGTACCTTCCACCTTTTCCAAATTCGGTTTTAACCTTCGTGATTTGTTATTTGTCTCCATGGACTAAAGCAGTTGTTTATGAGTCATATTATTACATTCCACCACATTGAAATTGGTTTTACACATCCCCACCTATCACCTCACATTGGGAATCCTAGTTATTAATGACCATTAGTACTGACACCTATGTTCTTAATGGTCTAGGATATTATGAGCACCTATGGTGTTCTAAGGTACGATTAAAATGTACATTACACGTCTGACTCTATGTTTTCAGTTGTAACCCATGTGACATGGTACCTTGTGAAATTAAATTGAAGATTTATGACCACCTCGTTGGGATTTGTTTTCAACTACCTAACTTAATTTTCGACCTAACTCCATGTGTTCCCGCTCCTTCACCATCGTATGATGCGTGGACGATGGGATTGAACCTAGAGTTAGGGTTTTTTTATGAGCTTAATACTCTTGGCTATTCACACCATTCCCATTTCCACATCTCTAGTTACTGAGCCTACTCACTGCAAAAAAAAAAAAATCTGATTAATGTTCTTTAGAACAAGGGCCAAGTGGAGAGAAACGTATGGCGTTGGTCCACCACACCTTGGCACTGATACGAATTCCTCTGGTAAGTCATACTCTCCCTGCAACGAAATTCGTTTAGATTATCAGTCTTTCCCTTTCAAAATATTTCTTCCCCATTGCATACATGATTTGAATAATTGTTGATTATGAAATCCTGCCATGTTCGTTGCTTTGGTTATGAAGGTAGATATATGGATCACTATTTACGCTCCTCAAATTTCATATGGTAACATGGTTATGGATCTGCATTTGCATTTTAGTAACGCTACCAATGTGCCTTCCATTAATATGGTTGTGGCCTTACGCTTTCAATTTTCATTTTATATTCAGACAGATTGGATTTTAAGTTTTATTTTGCACTTTTGTATTCTTTTCTTTTCGTATTACTGTAATTACAAAATTCTCAGAGACTCTACTCTCTGGTTTTTTAGTGTAGTCCCAAAGTCCACTTACAGTGGTCAATTATTTTCATTGAAATTTTATGGGTCATTTCATTCAACTAACATTTTGGTATGTTAAATGAATCCATTAATTTCAAGTTTGAACATGGGTTAATTTCTATGTTCCATTTTTGCGTGCATATGGGTGAGCTATCCCATGTAGTGGAGACAATAGCCCCTCTCTTTAAGCGGATGTGGTACTTCACCCATTCCTGGTTTCAATAACATTTTGATGGTTCGAATTATTGGTTGAGGTCTTCTTTTCTTACATCTATTACTACAATTATAATTTTCTTTTTAAATTAAATCCCTCTCTCAAACATTTCTTTTATTTATATCACGCAATTAAAAATATACTCCTCAACTGTGTAGTCTATCTAATCTGCACTAGCTTATTGTGCTTGCAACTGAAAACATTAAAATATCGAACCTCATACGGTATAGTTCCCCTTATGAACTCTGAGTCGACCTTTACTTTGTTTTTTAGTTCTTTGTTACCATCATTTTAATTTCTTGTGTTTTGGTTTCAGGTGCGCTCAATTCGTGTGGGTTCCAAATCTTCTTCTCCTTAACCAGATACTTTTCCTTTGAACGGGTTGGTATCGTGGTTCCAGGGATCTCTTCTGCAATGAACATTTCTTCAGAATTCAACATATGTGTCTATTTTATTTTTGTACAGTGACCCTAGCAGCAGATATGACAGTTAATTTATTTTTAAAGTTTGATTGATATATATATATATATATATATATATATATATATATATATATATAAAGACATTTCTGGGGTTGACCCAAAACTAGACTGTTCAAATTAATTAAATTTTCTCTCTACTTTAATGTACTGAAATTGTCCTTTTTCTTATATTTTGAGCTACTCAACTATTGTAGTTGAATAGATGTCCTCAGGTGGGGTACTATATGACATACCTAGATATTAGCAATATATTAATAAATATTCCCGCTCTATTTTTAATACCATAAGCCTTACAGCTTCTCAGGTCAATAGTATAGTTTTATTTCTGTTATTGAATATCCATCACAATATAACCTCATTTTAAAGAATTTAAGAATTTATTATCAGAAATCCAATTCTATAAGCACCTCTAAGAGAATAAGATTTAAATTTCTATTTAATGCTATACTCTAGTACATAGCTTAGAAGTTCCTTTCTGTCTATTTTTATCTGAATTTCCTAAGCAATTAAATTTCAGATTTCTGTAAGACTAGTATGTTTAACCTTTCTAGGTGTAGCACGAAAGGCTAAAGTCTTAGTTGAAATTTCTTTTAGCTATTATTCCTTTATGTTATTATATTTCTACTAATTTATTCGTAAATAATTAGAAAATAATTATTTAAGATATGTATACACTGTGTATATATTGTCACAACAACCTAGGCTTATTTCATATTAGCATTCTAATTTTTCTAGAGATAAAAATGACTCAGTTATATGCATTTATCTATATAGTGTACACTATTCATCATATTTTTCATATCTGTAACTTGAAATTTATGTCTAATGATATTTATTTTCTATGATAATAACCAGTTCATTTCCTTAATAATACTAGCAGAATTATCGGTTAGACTGACTAACTCTAGATTTAAATCTGTACCTAGATTTAGAAATTTTGGTTGTTGGAGCTAACTCAAATTTCCCCCCCATACAACCATACAGATTTCCATGTTATTATGGTAACAAAACCTATTAAATGTATGGCCATCCATAGCTCACCACACTAATTGACAACTTTTAACTAAGTAAGTCCCACTAGACTTAACTGTAATAATATTTTTTCACATATAACATACATATAAATCATACTAACCTCCTAAGCAGATGTCATGTAACACATATACGAATTTCATAACAATCAGAAACATGTTAGTTAGGTGTGCATACCAATTTCTCTGACTAGTTCCATCGAACCGTAGAGTTCTCTCTCCGTAACTCACCCCCAAGCCAAGATCTTAGCTCCCAGCGATAGACAACCCCTTTTTCTATCCTGGAGAGTTTATTTAATCTATGATTTCCCATGCCTATTTCCAATTTCTGCGTCTAGAAATTTCAGAATGCTTTCTTCCTATTTTGCCTAGGCTTTCCCTCACAGAGGGACTTTAAAGCTGTCTTTTTCGCTTTTCCATCTTTTTCTTCCGCTTCCCAATTACTTCCCTTTTCATTGGGGAAATTAGATGTTTATCTCCAAATCTAATTTTGGTAATATTCCTTTCAAGGATTTCTGGAAGGTGTGGGAAAGTTTCATCACCTTATCCACATCCTCATGGATTTAGGGTTTAGATCTCAATTCTCAATCTAGTCATTGCACACATAACTTTTCCATTTATTTTTATTAATTAAAAATAAAATAAATCCACACACTAGTTCTCCATTAGGGTCCACTTCCCCTTTGGACTTATTCAACTGTCAATTAAAAAGCATAAGAACTTGGGGTATTACAATTTGCAACATTTTGTGGCTAAATAAATGGAGCCTTCAAAGGCATAACTTCATTTTTTGGTTTTTAAAGGATACCACTCTGATCAATGAAAAAATACTCCCACCAAACTGAATCATCAACATAAAAGTACTCATATGTATATCTAATGGTTTTCTTAATTTCTTCCAGGACTTCAGAATAATCTATATCTCTCCTTTGCCTTTGTGCATTATGAACTTCACCAACTAATTGTAATAAAAATATATTTGATGAAAATATTAGATGATCTGGAATGAATTTCAAAAATTCCAAAGCTGATTATGGCACCCATTCTATAATAGTTGAATAATTCTTTCTCCATATAATTTTTTTCCTATGAATTTGTTTGATACAAAATTGATTGCATAAATATCCAGATTATCCACAGTATCATAAAACAATGGTTGATGTTTCGAATCCCAACGGGGATCCATCTTCAGGACAAGATGAGAATGAACAATGAAAGAAGGTCGCATAGGTCAAGGTTTTTAAATAGTAAAAGAGAAATGAAAAAGACAAGAGTCGACAAGAACTGATTTTTATTAATTTATTTAATTTTAATAAATTAAGTTCAATTTTAATATTAGTATTAATAAATTAATTTTAATTTAATAAATTCTAATAATTTTTAATAGTATATAATATCACCTATTATTAATATTAATTCATTTATATATATATATATATATATATATATATATATTATTTTCATAATACTACTTGATTCATTTTAATAAAATTCCGATAAAAATATTTATTAAAAATAACTTAAATAATTATATTAATGACTTTAATTTTTATTTGATAAAATTAAATATTTAATAATTTTTTTAAAAAGTACTTCTCTATAAAATATAACTTAAATAGTCTAATTAAATTAATTTAATAATCTAAAGGTTAATTTATCGAAGAAGTAAAACCCTAGATGTAACTAATAAAAGCTTTTTAATTATTCTTAATTTATAAAAGTAATAATTAATAAAAATATAGAATATGCATAATAGTTTTACTTAATTAATATAACATTTATTTAAATAAATGTTAATACAGAGTAGTTATTATTTATAATTATTATTAATAATTCTAATAATCAATTGAATTTTATCATTATTAAATATAATTTATTTTTATTTGAAGTTTTAATTTGAGATTTAATTCTGTTTTTATTTCTATTTTTATTTTTATTGACTAATAATAATTATTAATTAATTAGTTTTTATTAATAGAGAATAATAAAAAATAATTATTAAGAATAATTATTACAAGTGAATGATTTAATTAGGTTTTGCAGTGACCAAACTCTAATTTTCTTACTAAATAGGATAAGAAGAAAACTTATGATACAATACATGGGCCAAGGACGAAACTAAGGAGCACATCTATCGAATTAGAGGTCGCCAACTATTAATAATATTGAATCCTCTGTTGATGTTAATGTTATGTGGGTGTTTTAAAATCTCAAGCGCTTCTCTATTCTTTCGTCTTTGATACTATTCTTATCTCACAATGATTTTAACATTCTCAAGATGCAAGTGATGTTTAGTTTTTGAGGAGTGATCAACAAAAGCCGATGTGTGAGATCGCTCATGGTTAATATCAGCACCATGCTCTTTCAGATGTTTTCTGATTTCACCAATATAACTCTTCCCACAAGAGTAGTCAATTTTGTAACCACCTTTAAGCTTCTCATGACTAATACTATCTTTAACTGACCACATTTTCTGTCTTATGGTTCCCGCTGCTGAAAATTGCGCGAAAATGTCATTCATTCCCAAAACCTTTGCGATATGATAAGTAACACCCTTAATGTATGGTAGAAAAACCCTACCACAACTTTCTTGAGGACCTTGACGATTATTGGATATGATTTCACTTTAAGCCCTTTTTATGGCTTTTCTGATTTATCTCTCTTTATATCCTATACCCAAGAAAACAGATTTCAAGTGAGTGATCTCCTCTTTCAGGTGCTCCTCATTGTATATCCTTAGGGCCCTTACAACAAGAGTATTAAGGGCACTAATCTTCTGAGCAGGATGATGGTAAGACCCAGCATGAAGGTATCTATCAGTATGGGTTTTCTTCCTAAACACCTAATGCCCCAATGTTCCATCATATTTTATGGTAACAAGGACATCCAAGAAAGGAATGTTGTTGTTTTCTTCCATATCCATGGTAAACTTAACTTCTGAGGAAATTTATTTGAGGTGATTAAAGAATCTCTCAAGATTCTCCCTACAATGTGTCCACTTTATGCTAGTGTCGTCTACGAATATTTTCCACCATACTTGACTTAAGGGAAAGGAGGCAAGGTATTTATTTTCAAATTGCTCCATAAATAAGTTGGTGACAATAAGGGAGAGTGGAAATCCCACTGCGTCACCATATACCTACTCATAGAATTCTCCTTGGAAGTTAAAGAAGGTGGATCGTAAGCAAATCTCAGCAATCTTAGTTGTTTCAAGATCCGTAACTTCATTAATAACCTACACCGCTTCATCTTATGGGATTTCGGTAAACAGTGAAACCACATCAAAGCTTACCAATATGTCGCTATCCTCCACCCTTTACTCTTTAATAAGATTAATGAGATCATTCGAGTCCTTAATGAAGGACTTAGTGTTTCCAATGCGAGGCTTGAGGATTTTAGCGATGTATTTCGCCAATTCATAAGTGGGGGATCTAATGGTATTGAAAATCAATCTAAGGGGCACCCCTTCTTTATGAATCTTAGGTAGCCTATAAATTCTCAGAATGAACTCACACGAGGGGGTCAATTTCTTCTTTAAATTGTCATCGAGATGAGAGTTCAAGATTGCCTTCTTGACTTCTCTTAAAACCTTTGGCAAGGGGTTGGACTTCAACTTTTTGTAGCTGCTATAATCAAGATGCTCATTAATTTTTCTAATATAATCAACCTTATCTAAAACGACTGCAGCTCCTCCCTTGTCTACCTTAAGGACAACAATCTCATCGTTATTGTGAAGGTTTCTAAGAGCACCCATCTCATCCTTGGTAAGATTAC
This sequence comes from Pinus albicaulis, assembly GCA_034641835.2. Lineage (NCBI taxonomy): Eukaryota > Viridiplantae > Streptophyta > Pinopsida > Pinales > Pinaceae > Pinus > Pinus albicaulis. The sequence goes on from CM076570.1 coordinate 781,763,133, forward strand.
GCTTAGGGGCTTATGCTTTCCTTAGAATCAAGAAGGACTTCGCTCTCTTATAGCCTCAATGAGCTACTAGAAATAAGAAACTCTACTACCTCATAGATGTCTCCATTTTCAACATCTTTACCCCTAAGTGTAACCTTACCAAGGATGAGATGGGTGCTCTTAGAGCCCTTCGTAATAACTACAAGATTATTGTCCTTAAGGTAGAAAAGGGAGGAGCTATAGTATTTTTATATAAGGTTGATTATATTAGAAAAACTAATGAGCATCTTGATTGTAGCAGCTACAAGATGTTGAAGTCCAAACACTTGCCAAAGAACTCGAGAAGGCAATAATTGAACTCTCATCTTGATGAAAAGTTAAAGAAGAAATTTACCCCCTCGTGTGAGGTCATTTCGAGAATTTATGGGCTACCTAGATTCATAAATAATGGGTTCCCCTTAGACCGATTGTCAATACCATTAGATCCCCCACCTATGAATTAGTGAAATACCTCACTAAAATCCTCAAACCTCTCATTGGAAACACTGAGTCCTTCATTAAGGACTCTAATTATTTCATTAAGATTATTAAGGAGGAAAAGGTGGAGCATAGCGACATCTTGGTAAGCTTTGATGTGGTTTCACTCTCTACCAAAATCCCATTACATGAAGTGGTGTAGGTTATTAATGAAGTTACGAATCCTGAAATAGCTAAGCTTGCTGAGATTTATTTACGATCCACCTTCTTTAGCTTCCAAGGATAGTTCTATGACCAGGTATCTGGTGTCGCAATGGGATCGCCACTCTCCCCTATTATCGCCAACTTATTTATTGAGCACTTCGAAAAGAAATCCCTTACCTCCTTTCCCTTAAGTCCAACATGGTGGAAAATATTTGTAGACGACACTAACATAAAGTGGACGCATGGTAGGGAGGAGAATCTTGACAGATTCTTTCATCACCTCAATTCAATTTCCTCAGAAATTAAGTTTACCATGGAGATGAAATAAAAAAGGAGCATTACTTTCTTGGATGTCCTGGTTACCATAAAATATGAAGGAACATTGGGGCATCAGGTGTTTAGGAAGAAAACCCATACTGACAGCTACCTTCATTGCTGAGTCTTACCATCATCCTACTCAAAATTTGGTGTCCTTAATATGCTTGATGTAAGAGCCCTGAGGATATCTGATGAGGAGCACCTGAAAGAGGATATCAGTCACTTGACATATTTTCTCTTGGGTATAGGATATAAAGAGAGAGAAATCAGAAAAGCCATACAAAGAGCTGAAAGTGAGATCATATCCAAGAATCACCAAGGTCCTCAAGAAAGCTATGGTAGGGTTTTTCTACCATACATTAAGGGTGTTACTGATAATATCGAAAAGTTTTTGGGAAGGAATGACATTTTCAGGCAATTTTCAGCAGCCAAAACCATAAGAAAAAAAATGTGTTCAGTTAAATATTGTATTAGTCATGAGCAGCTTAAAGGTGTTTACAAGATTGACTTTTCTTGTGGGAAGAGTTATATTGATGAAATCGGGCGCTTTCTTCAAAAACGTCTTAAAGAGCATCGTGCCAATAACATGAGTGATCTCGCATGTCGGCTCTCACTGATCACTCCTGGAAAACTAAACATCACTTGCGTCTCGAGGATGCCAAAATCATTGCAAGAGAAGAACACTATCAAAGAGGGAAGATTAGAGAAGCGCTCGAGATTTTGAAACACCTGCATAACATTAAGAAGGATGGAGGATTCGAGATTAGTAAGAGTTTCCAACCTCTAATTCGAAAGATGTGCTCGTTATGTTCGTCCTCATCCGAGGTATAGTATCAGAGGTTTTCTTCTTCTCCTATTTAGTATAAAAAAAGTTTTGGTCACTGCAAAACCTAATTAAAACATTCACTCACAATAATTATGCTTATTAATTAATTTTTATTATTCTCTATTAATAAAAATTAATTAATTAATAATTATTATTAGTAAATAAAAATAGAAATAGAAATAAAAATAAAAATAGAATTAAATATCAAATTAAAAATTTAAATAAACATAAATTATATTTAATAATGAAATAATTCATTTTTAGATTAATTAGGATTGAATTAATCACTTATATTTAATAATGATACAATTCAATTGATTATTAGAATTATAAATAATAACTACTATGTATTAACATTTATTTAAAAATATAAATAGAAAAAAATAAAAATATAATTCAAACTCAAATAAAAACTTCAAATAAAAATAAATTATATTTAATAATGAAATATTCATTTTTAGATTAATTAGGATTGAATTAATAACTTATATTTAATAATGATAAAATTCAATTGGTTATTTGAATTATTAATAATAATTATAAATGTTAACTACTATGTATTAACATTTTTTTAAATGAATGTTATATTAATTAAGTAAAACTATTATGTATATTTTATATTTTTATTAATTATTAATTTTATTAACTAAGAATAGGTAAAAAAAATTTACTAATTTTATCTAAGTTTTATTAATTAGACTATTTTAGGTTAATTTTTATTGAGAAATAATTTTAAAAAAAATTAGTAAACATTTAAGTTGATCAAATAAAAATTAAAGCCATTAATACAATTATTTAAACTATTCTTAATAAAGAGTTTTATAAGAATTTTATTAAAATGAATTAAGTAGTATTATGAAATTAATAAGTGATATTATATATATAATTAAAAATGAATTAATATTAATAATAGGTGATATTATATATTATTAAAATTTATTAAATTAAAATTAATTTATTAATATTAATATTGAAATTGAAATTAATTTATTAAAATTAAATAAATTAAAAAAAAATCAGTTCTTGTTGGCTCTTGTCTTCTTCATTTCTCTTTCACTATTTAAAAGCCTCAACCTATGTGACCTCCTTTCATTCTTCATTCTCATCTTGTCTTGAAGATGGATCCCCGTTGGGATTCGAAACGTCGACCATTGTTTTACAATACTGGGGATAATCCAGAGATTTCTCCAATTAAAGACAACCACAGAAGCTGAAAACAAAATTGATGCTAGAAGTTAATGTCATTAAGTTATTCAATGAATTTCTCCTCACCATGCGATCCGAGAATAAACCTTCGGATGTCAACAGTTTCTTCTAGCAAATTAAAAATAGGCTTTGGAATATATGTTTTTTTAATACATTCAATTAATGATGGAAAGCTCCCAATGTTATTCGTCCTCAATGTTACTAAAAAATGACTGAACATGTGATCAATATGGTCGTGCGTGTGCCCAACAAGAAGGAAACCAACCTTTACCTTATGAAAAATTCTCAATTCAACAAGCTTGTTTAGATATCCAAAAATAATATGATTTTTATTTTCACGACAAGTGTTGTCTAATTGTAGATAAAAAATTTCAGGAAGATTACCACCCAAATGAGAAAGCACATCAAGTAAGCAATGGTTTTCCAGCAGTCCCTGCCTCAACCGCACCTACAGAAAAATTTGGAAGGTATTGCGACTGCACTGGTGGCATTAAGCAATGAAGTGCAGACTGTCTGAGTAGAATTTTAACAACAAATTACAGATTTGCAGATGAAGTTTCAGCTAGAAACGCAAACAGAGGTCAAAGCACATCGTGCTGCAGAGGTCAATGCAGCAACATATAGTAGATCAGTTGTATTCATAGAGTGCGGCTAATTGTTAGAAGAAGCCATGGGTTTCTGGACTTTGGTTCATAATGACCCAATGGTGCAGCAGCTATGCAATGAATTGCACGTGAAAGAGCAATAGTTTCTAGACATCAAGATGGAAATGCCCACATTGGTGATAGGAAAATGACCTTCTAGCCTTCATGAGGGTCGAGCTATTCAAACAGTGATAGAAGATATGAGTCACCACGAGAAAATTTTGGAAGCACAAATGAAGTCGTGGGTTGAGGAAGCCCTGTATTTGTTGCAGACTTTGCATGATGCACTAAAGAACCTTCAGCAAACACAATGCAACATTGATCTAGAAGCTAAAGGGACGATAACTGAAAATTAGTGAACGAAGCATAGGGAGTTGTTGCGCAGAGTGTCGAAGTTGTCTTGCCACTGAAGAGCTCTATCAAACAGTTCAAAGTGAAGATGAAGGCGCCCACCCCATAGTGACTCACGACAAGTCATGAGTTTGTGTTGGGGGCTAGTTGGAGCGGGTCCTCTGGGTAAATTTTGATAAAGTCTTGTTATATTTTGTTGTGCGCACTACGCAAAAGAGTGAAAGGGGCTTTAGGGTGGGTCAAAGTCCCTATTCAATGTAAATGGGTTGTAAGGGAAAACCATGAGTCTCAAACCATGGTTTGAGACCATGGTATCTACGCAGTAATTTTAGTATAAATATAGATAGATCATGTCAATTAGAGATATGAAGATTATTTTTATGATGTATGGTTGAAAAAGGTTTCAGTCTAAGTTTGGGTTTTTGGTAGAAAGGCTCATGTTGGCTGTGTGTGCAGAGCGCTAAGCCCTGGATGTGTGCGGACTCCGCTTGTTGTGTTAGCAGAAGGGTATAATATATTGAAAGGATAAAATTATTGAACTACAGAATCTCTTAGTAAAGAAGAATATTTTAACAAAATTTGGATGTTATGTGAATGTTGTGTATATATCTATTATTGTCTTTGAGATCTAAATATGTTCTGTGATGTGTTATATTAATTTTGCTTATGATCAAGTGTATTTGCATGAACGAATGAAGTATATTATGTGTGAAATATTGTGTTGATGAATAGATCTGATTAAAATGCATATTTTTATTGTGCACAATCATATAAACTGATATATTTTGTGATAATTTGTGAGAGAGTTGATATTTTATTTTGTGAAACTGTTGATGCGTGTATCTTGATATGACCTATGAATATCATCTGTTATAAGTGTGGTTGGCGCCAACACATTAAATTCTTCCTCCAGGTGCGGAATCCTAGTTCCAGCACCCCCCATACTGCTTCGGGTGAGACTTTCATCTTCACAAGCAGGTCATTGCCTAAAGGGCGAGTAGCTGGAGGGTTTTCTAGTTGCATAATAAATTTGAACCTGGGTGAGGACCCATCAAGCCAACATTTATATACCAAGGGATTGAGCAATCGACTTCACAGTAAATCATTTATAATTACATACTGGATTGATGATATCATACTATCACTAGCATGGATAATAATAATCGATCCAGGATCAAAAAATAATATGTAAGTTTAAATACTCCATGTAGATCTTATAAAGCTCCCTTCATTGCTCTGAGTTGATCACCAAGGATTTGGAGTCAAATCCACAATGATAGAGAAAATCAATTTGGCCTAAAATATCATTACGTCCATTGTGTGTCTTTTGAACCTGTTCCAGAACATAATAAGAGTGAAAAGCATCTTCAAAAAAATAATTAAACATAACTATTAACCTTATTGATGCAAGTATTAACTTTGTTGCATGATAGAATGCTTCAAAAATTCAAAATGAACCTTATGTATTTATCTTTCCCAAAATTGCATTCAAAGCAAAGGTAGTTATAGATGTACTTGCCCGCATATTTCCACAAATGTGCCCTTAAAAGGGGTTCACATGCCTAGTGATGGATCCGCAATTTGTTTCAAAATTTAACCCTCAACTAATTCCATAGAAACAATAAAAAAACTACGAATACACATGGTGGATCAATCATTATTTATTAAATCATTTAAGATCAATTGATCCATATGTACGTCAATATAACAAAACTGATCCACATGCATACATCAATAACATTATAAACCATTTCTAAGGAACCTTCGATGGTATCCTTGGTCTCTGAATGACATTATGAGTTTTTAAATATTATGTATATGTCCCTAGAGCATGGATATGGTTGAGGGAAAACCCAATAGTTTGGCTTTAAAGGAAGCTTATAGGCTTATCGAAATAAGAATGGCACGCTCAACTAAACATTATTTTCCTCGAACTAAACTCACATGATCTTTACGTAATTATACTAACTTTTTGGAAGAAAAAATTGACTCAAACATGGAATTTAAATTTTTTTCAATAAATAAGTGAACTTCTTAAGGAAATGATAGGAAGTACTAACCTATCTTGGAACATGATGGAATCCAAGATGGAATGGTCTGAAATAATTTTGATGGAATAATCATAATGGAAAAATTTTGGTAGTCATTAGAATATAATTCATATCACATGAAATGAATTTTAATGTCCATGAATAATACAGTTTTATCCTACTCAAACTCCAATATGACTATGTTGCTTATTGTGTAATAAGTGGGAAGTAGAATTACCATGTCAAGTGATGATCATATCATCTATGAATTATAACCATCTTAGTATAGATACTTGTTATCTAGGATATTAAGTCAAACTATATATGATTGGAAAAATTTAGGAATTCTAATGGTGAAATTGTAATTATTGGAAGGGAAAAAACATCAAGTAAGAATAATTGATATATATAAGTGGATAAAGCATGATGGAAAAACTTAACTGATAATGACATAATATCCAAACTCCATACTGGACTTTGGAATTAAAACAAATTTCAATAAATAAATTAATAGAATATTAATTAGTCAGTTTTTGTTAGCTCTTTTTTGTCTCCTTTTTCACTATATAAACCCTGTTTTTTTCCTCCTTCTTTCATTCTTCATTCAACATCTTGTCCTGAAGATGGATCTCCATTGGAGTTCGAAACGTCGACGATTGTTTTATAACAATGTGGACAATCCGAAGATTTCTTCAATAAACTATGAAAAGTGATTTTAAAACTTGAATGATTCAAACAATATACAAAGCAAAGAAAATATATATTGAATTAATAGAAGATACACTAAACAATGTCATGATCAACATGGAAATTTGATTATGATATCGATGATTTAAAACATGTTATCAATTTTATTAATAACATATTGTTAAAATTCATGGTGAGAATAACTACATTTTGCTAGATTACGACAAGTTTAGATGAATAGAATGAACTTTAAAATTCTAAATATATAATTAGATGAATAAACTATATGAGAAGTTCTCACATATAACTAAATTATTTACTATTCATACGTCATGCAATATTTATATTGTAACATGTGATGGTACATGTACTACATGTCATCCATATTAATATATATTTTATAAGATTGTATATAAATTTAAATATAATTAATAAATATTTTGGTGTTAATTAATAAATTATAAGTAAACAACAATTATTAATTATATTAATTTATTATTGAAAATGGTATGTTAATATAATTAAATGTAACAAATGTGTTTTATAGTTTTTAATCATGAAGACTTTTGTGGTTACTTTTTTCTAAAAAGTTATATGTTCAAATTCAAAGGTGTATAGTATAGAATGAAACAAATTTTGTTTATCTTGAAAATTGGTTTCTATGAAAATAAAGAAACAAATTATACATAGAAATTTTTGAATACTACATTTTTTTTCAACATTGTTGCAGGGAGAGTGAATCCCCGAGAGATGCATTGTTTTTCTTTCTTTTCTTATGTAACAAATATATTGTAAAGATTTTTTTTAATAATGGGAACAAATTATCCCCTATCTAGGTGTCAGAATGTGTGCCAGCAAAGGAGGAGGGTTGAGCCCACGACCCCATTATCTCCAATACCATTTAAGAGGGGGAGGATGGATGGTTATCCTTCCCCATCCAACCAAGCATTTTACCCATCATACATCCCTTCAAATTAAGATGGAATCTCTCATGTCACAAAGAATATATTGTCATGAGATCATCACCATCAAGATTTTTCAACAATTACATATAGGAAAGTCTGAGCCATGCATCCCTGTAATGTATTATGTAAATTCAAGGGCTACTATATTATCATGTTTCTTTTCAAGGGTCATTATCCTCAAGAATTATGTAAAATTTCTTCTTCAACCACTTCAGTGAAAGGTTATGTTATCACTTCCACCAAGATTTTATCATACATCTCTATGCAATACACCATATATTCAATGTAATTTGACTCTACCACAACATTTGGTAATACAACACAATGCATCAATGTCTTCTACAAGACAAATCATCGACCTATATAACTCATTATGCCCAAAATCTACTTCATACACTCCCTTTGTGAAAAATATATTTCTATTATTCAAATGGTTAAGAAGATATGTGTTTTGTCCAATGCACATACACAACACAAATACCCTTCACTCTTCCATTATGAGTAAAAAAATATAACTAAACTTTTAGTTTTCTTAAGTAGTTTCCAACCATGCCAATTTTGCAAAGGTACCATATAAATAGATCTTCATTTACCATGCAAATGTATGCTATTTAGAAATTTATATTTTGTTAGATCTAAGACTATTGTGATCCATAATGTAGATAAATGTCTTTCACATTAATCACATCATTAGGATTTTATCAACGTTTTGAACCATCTAATTTAGTTCATCCCCACGACAAGGTGAAGATAGAAACCGATCTCATTGAATAAATAGTAAGGATGCGACATTGCCCAATAATAGTTGTTAAAACAAGTCGTTATTTGACTAGTTAGTTAATAAGTTATAATATTAATTTTTTTTAGGATTTTAAGAAAAAATATTAAATAATAACTTAGAATTTAGTGATTATATTATAGTTATTAAAATAAGGGAAGGGGTAAATAATAGAAGTGAGAATAATTTTAAATTTTAAATTTTTTAGGTTTAAAATTTTTAAATTTTTAAGAAATATTCTTAAAAAATGCTAATAAATAATCTCGAATAATTTAAAGTGGGTTATATGGTTCCCTTTCAATTTATTGAGACATCAAATTCCACAATAAAGACTTTTGTGAAGTCTAGTGTAGATAAGACCGGTGCTTGGCACATTACCTCTTTAAGATGTTCAAAGGCCGAAGTTTCTTCACAAGTCCATGAAAATGTATCTTTCTTCAATAATGTTGTTAGAGGTGCTATTATTCTCCCATAATTCTTAACAAACTTGCGATAATATCTTGTTATCCCTAGAAATCCTTGCAATTGCTTTATAGTTGTGGGGACTTTCCATTCCTTAATGTCTTTAATTTCGTTAGGGTCTACCATAACACACTCGTGAGATATAGTATGACCCATATATTCCACCTCTTGTACTCCAACGAAAAATTTGGATGTTTTTGCCTATAATTGTTTATCCTCCAATAGTTTGAGCACCCTGTCAACATGTGGAACATGATCCTTCTAAGCCCTGCAGTAGATTAGTATATCATCACAAAATACTAACACAAATTTTCTAAGGAAGAGTTTTAAAATGGAATTCATCAACCCTTGAAATGTAGAAGGTGCATTCATAAGGCCAAAAGTCATGACCAAAAATTCATAATGACCCTAATGAGTTTGAAATCTTCAGTCTTCATTATAATTTGATGATATCCCAAACGAAGATCAAACTTGGTGAAATAAATTGCTCCATGTAATTCATCCAATAATTTATCAATCCCAAGAATGAGAAATTTAACTTTAATAGTGAGCTTATCATTATGAATACAATTATATATTATTTTCATTTGAAATTAAATGTATAGGAAAAAAGTTTGGAACTCTTTCTTTTTTCAATGCAAAAAAACTTAAAGTATAATATAATATATTATATTAAATTAGTTATTTTTTTCAAACTTTGTCCAATTTATAAATATAATGTATTGTATTAAATTGTGTTATTTATTTATTACTTTGTCAAATTTATTTTTGAATGTAATATAATTATTATTGTAAATATAATAGAGTATTACATAAATGGAAAATAAATTTTGTTTGAATGTAATATAATTTTCATTATAAATATAATAGAGTATTACATAAATGAGAAATAAATTTTGTTAATATAATAAAATTATAAAAACATTTTTAATAAAAAAGAATATGTTAATGATTGAAAATAAAATTCATAATAACAATAAAACATAATATTAATAAAAAATATAATTATATCAATTGTAAATCAATTCCATTATCATTGAAAATCAATTCAATTATCATAATAATTTTAAAAATAATAATAAATTAATTAAGAATAAGCAACCTATCATCTATATAATCATTTCCCTTATTTTTAACATTTATAAATCATTCATAATTATTTATTAAGTCATTAAAATCGGACACTTTAACATTTATAAGTTCATCCATAATTATTATTTATTAAATCATTTAAAATAAGGTAAAGATAACCAAATTATGGATATACCCCTTGAAATATTCCAAATAGCAAAAATATTATAAAAATTATCATCACTTTCAACGATCTGTGGCTTTTACAGCATAGAACATCTTTTTCATATGATATAACTTCTTGCAACCATGCACGCAATGGGTTAAAATACTCATAACAGGTTATTCCTCCACTTTGAACAAACCAATTCACCTGTATGAAATCACTTTTTAAAATGGTATTCTTATTATAAATATGATACTGCAATAAACATTGTAATATTCTTATTACACAGATTTCGGTTTACTAGCCACGGAGTTTAAGTAACGAACAGAGAATTCAGTATGATATACATAGATTTCGGTTTACTAGCCACGAAGTTTAGGTAACGAACAGAGAATTCAGTATGATAAGCACGGATGGATTTTTTTTTTATGTTCCAATCAAGGGCAGACCACAATGTTGTAATTCGCACCAGAAGGGCAAGCGTGGATTTTAGTGTCATCAGTGGGATATAAATAGGCATCTGGGCACTGGTCCATTTTGCAAGTCTGTGCTTTGCAGCTACCGTCCGATGGAGTTAGGGACAGAGGCACATTGAAACCATCAATTACAGAGATGTCATAGAAATTTTGATTGTTGCCCCCATTCAGAGTATATTCAACTAACGTTGTAGGAGACTGTCCCGAGGTGTACAGCTGAGCACGCCGCCGCAGTCACGAGTGCTGCAGCTATCTTTACCAGAGGAATCGAAAGAGCATCCGGTACGTCCCCAAAATCTGCCAGAGTTTTTTCCTGCAGGCACGTCAACACTCCATGATTGGCCTTGCCCCAGCGCTTGACTGCCACCTACGGGAATTCCTGCGGCCCATACCATGTATGAACATTGGTTCTGGATCGCAAACGTCGCACCCATAGCCCCTGCACTTACAAAAGAAAACAGATACTTCTTTATACCGTAGTCTAAAGAGCCCGCGTTTTGACCCAAAATCCGGGAACGATTTTCAGAAAATCCGGCAAAGATTTTCCCAGAAACTTGTTTTTAGTTGTTAAACATTAGTATTTTGAGTGCCCCAGGGGTTTTTGATAGTGCTGAATCCATTTCCACTGTCAAAAATGGATTCCAAGCACTGCAACTACCTGATTTTTGCAAATTTAGTTGACCGGATTCCGGCGTATTTCTGTCGTCCGGGCCAAAACGCGGGCTCGGTAGACACGTCCCTTCTTTATGATATGTTAACTCATTTATGTACATAAAATACAACGCAGTCAAGGCCGGATTACTGTAACGGTAACCTTACCTTGAAGATAAAGCACGTTAAATACTAACGCTACTATTGCTTTAACATAAATCGTTGTTGCCCCCATTGCAATGGCCACCAGCAAGTAATTAAACACAACTACAAAACAACGCAATACAACCAAAGAATTGCAGTTGACCTTATTTCATGCTTGAGTCTTTTGTTCTACGAATCGGAGATTGATTTGACAGCTCCAGTAGTGCCCCTGCGGCGACCATCCGAGCTTTTTCGGCTTCAAGTGAACGCCACCCAGTTCCGATGACATTAATGCCAACGGCAGAAAACTTCCTTCAGTCATGTCTCGACGGCCTTCGCTTCGCTCCGTCACTGTCTCCCACGTTTTCCAACCTCTGTTTTCTCACTCTCATATGTCATCCATGTATCTACATGGATCCATATTCAATTTCAAATTTGAATCAGTGGCGAGCTATTATTCGAATTTGAAATTTGAATGTAGACATGATTTGAATTCGGGCATGGAGTTATGCACGGATCCCTCCCAGTATTCTACCAGGGCCACAAGAATACGTAGCGCTCAGCCGAAACGGTGCTCGGCTCACCAGTGTCGTGGCCTCCACGCTCAAAGAGCAGCAGCGAAAGGCCAGTATTCCCTTGAATTTGGAGGCCGACGTGCCCGTGAAGATAAAATTGTGGAAATTGAGGTCTATGAAGATTAAGGTCCGCGTGCAATGGGATCTGGTCGTTGATAGGCTTGATGGCAATGCCAAAGTTACTAATGAGAATTCGAAAGTAAGCGTGACGCTGTGAGGGTTGTGATTGGAGATCAATTCATGACGGGTTTTATCACACGATATCGAATGTATTAAATTCGTAGTTAGGGGGGCGAGAATAGGATAACAGTGTTTTCTAATTTCATTACATTGATGTGCACCTAGATTTTTGGGTATATAGATTTTTTTGTTCATACATAAGTAGATTACATTAATGGCCGCCCTGCTGGCGGCCAGCGTTGATTGTTGATATGAATACATTGCTCTATTTATTAAATATCATTAAGGTAGATTACATTAACCTTCTTTTAACGCTTTTGCCATGCAAAGGTTTTGAGTTCGATTCTCTCTTTTTTAAACGTTTTTTCCATCTAAAGGTTTCGGGTTCGATTCTCTCTTACACCTATGGCAGTTGTATTGCATCAGGTGAACTCGTTGGAAGGCGCCGGCAGTGTTGAGATAGAAGGGAAAAGATTCACACTAAATCAATGCGATTGGCACACCCCAGCCAAGCACACTAGATGGAAAAAGGTAGAATCTCAAAGCCCTCTTTTCAATCGCTGCTGCGCTTATTTACCTTTTGCTATTTAGGCGTTGCTAAAGGGTTTTTCATTGAAATAGGCATCCTTTAGAAATCCATATGGTGCACCAAGCGCAGGACGGTGAAATTACGGTGATTGGAATCATTTACAAGTTTGGCATGCCTGATACTTTCTTGGTTTTTTGACTCATTAGTAGAATATGATGAGACTATTTTTCGCTGATTATGGTTGGGTATAATGAACAGTTAATGGATGAAATAAAGGCCATTGCAGATATGCAACCGCCGATGAAACCCCTGGGAATCGTGAATCCAAATGATATCAAATTCGATAGCGAGAAATATTATCAGTATGCGGGATCTTTGACAGCTCCTCCTTGCACCGAGGGAGTCATCTGGAACGTGATTGTCGAGGTATTTTCCTCCCCCATTGTGTTACAACCTAATTACAACCCTGTGTCCGTGGGTATCGACCCTGTGACCTGATGCTTTTTCACTAAACACTGTGCAGGTAATGACGGTGTCGAAAGAACAAGTGAAGGTTCTGCAAGAAGTTGTGCCTGATATACGTACTTTGTCTTCTCTCTTTCTTGTCATTTACTGAATAATGTCACAATGTTACAGTTTGTGATATAACTTAACCAGGCATTTCTTATTTGATTTTGGATCTTTTCTTTAGAAAATTTTATTATGAGGGAAAATCAATCATGTTAAAAATTTGTGTGAACATTGGTTTTGAAAAAAAGTTGTGACAAATTAATCATTTACCTGGAAACATGTGTTTTTTTAAAATTAATATCTAACAATTATTTATTTGGGAAATGTATCTTAAACAAATAACTATCCATTTATTTTAGTGTTTATTTTTTTTAATGCATTTTTTTATTTTAGTGTTTATTTTTTTAATGCATTTTAATATAGTTTCTAGGATATAATTTTCTTTTAGAGTTTTGTTAATTTTAATTTAAATATTTAAAATAAAATTATAAAATTATATTTAAATGAATGTTTTTCGTTACTTTGCATATTATATTTAAAAAAATATTTAATTTAATCATATTAATAAAAATTCATAATTTATATATGAATTATTAATATTCTAATATCTAATTTATTGTATTTTGCAGGGTTACAATGCAAGACCTATGCAATCAATAAATGGAAGAATTGTTAGCATATTCACTCCAAAACTATGCCATTATTGAGTTTCAATTTATTGTATTTTTCGGGGTACAATGCAAGACCTATGCAATCAATTAATAAATGGAAGAATTGTTAGCATATTCACTCCAAAACTATGTTATTATTGAGTTTTCTAAATCTTATCAAACATTTTTGGACATATACTCCATTCCATTATTTTATGGAGATTATTGTATGAGATTCCTAAAACAAAATAAATACAATATATGTGCATTTTGTCAGCTAAAATGCTAATTTGACAATGTGATATGATAATGTATTTTAATTTATATAGAAATATGTTTTATTAATGGAATATGTTGAAATTTTATTAATGAATTATGTTATTTATTTGAATTATATGTTAGTGTTATAAATATATTAATTATTTATAAATGATTTATAAATTATCTATTTATAGTTTTTTTATTTTGCAAGTTTTTTTCTTTAATTTAGATTGTGTTTTTCCAAAGCCATCTTTAAAGAAAGATCTAGTTTATTTTTATTGAATATGAATTAATTTCTATGAATAAATTTTATTTTTTTAAATTTTATTTTAATGTTAGTTTGTTATTTTTAATGTCTAAATGCTTTCTTTATTTTATTGATGGTATGTTTTATTGTGTACATTAAATTATGATGGTCTTAATCATATTCTCCTTGTTTTCTTATGGACTCTCTATCACTAGTTTATATCAATTATCTACTTATTTGTATTGTTATTCAATCTTGTTCAATGTAGAATTAATCTCTAACCATTTGTTATCCGTTAGATGTAGAATTACCAAAAGTATTTGTAATCATAACAATTTGTTCTATTATTTTCTATTTTTTATTACATGTCTATTAAACGTTTTTAACTACTATTATTTATATAATTCTTTAGTTTGTACTATTTTAATTTATTCTTCTTTTCTCTTTAAAAAAAGCATGTTCAAATGCAAAATATTTTTATATAACTTCTTAATTTAACATTGAAATAGATAGTCACCCATATGCCATAGAATGGCGATTAGGGTTCAGGTCTTTTCCTCTCTGGAGGCCGTGCTCTCCTCTGAAGCTCCCCCGCCGCAAATGCTTGGGTGCCCATTAACAGTTTCCTCTTAATCGGACGCCTCGTTCTGTGCATTGCTAGCTCAGTTTTCTCACTACCCCGCAGCCCTGAAGCTGCTTTCGCCTCCATCTGCTCGACAACAGCATGTTTTGCTTTGCGGCTGCCCTTGTTGCTCCTCTGCGGCACTTCAAGCTTCGCCTCCATCTGCTCGATGGCAGCATGTTTTGCATTGCGGCTGCCCTTGTTGCTCCTCTGCGGCACTGCAAGTGAATTCGCGCAGCTGTTCTCAAGCTCCAAGACATCTGGACAGGCACGCTGAGTCTATCCCTCTCTCTTCTCAGTACGCAGGTAGCAGTGCAGGGTTCTCCCTATCCTCAGTGACGGATCTGAGTTGGAGCGTCTGTCTCCCTGCGCAGGAGAAATGTCCTCCCCAACAGCTCCCAGGCAGACTTATTATTGAAGCAGTTAAAGATACTAACTCCGTGACAATACAGCAGTCCTCTAGGAGACACTCTGCCTCCTTTCAGATCCAAGTTTCAAATCCTTCAGGAAATACCACTCTGCATTGGGTTCGCTCCACAGATCTGGTGCAGACTCTCAAACTAATTCTGGAACACCGGACGGGGATTCCCTCAGCCCTTCAGCGGCTACTCTTCCGAGGTAAACAACTAGAAGATACTCTGTCCCTCTCTGCTTACAACATTGTTAAGAATGATTCTTTAGTTCTCACTCTTCGTTTGAGAGGTGGTGCGGTTGGTCAGTCTTCTTCTGCTCCTTCCTTCTCATACAAAGATGCGGTTCACTCTTAGCCCCCCAAACCCCCTGAAGCCCTTAAACCAAAGCCTTTTTTGGTTGACAAGCTTGAGGAGGTTCCCTCTGTTGAGTTAACCCATTCAGACATCGCAAATGATCTTCAAAAATTCGCTGAAAGAGCCATCATATGCAGATTCAACGGACTGTGGCCACGCTCTAAGGAACTCTATGATTGGATCCATGCTAACTGGATTCACCATTACAAAGTTAGCTTCTGTTCAAAAGGATATTTCATAGTTCTGTTTGATAATATTAAGCATTATGAAAAGTCTATTCAAGAAGGTCCTTGGTTCTTGGGAAAAACAGGGCTCTTCTTAACTCCTTGGTTCCCAGAATTTGATCCAGCAAGTGCTGTCATCACTAGGACACCTGTCTGGATAAGGCTTCCCAACTTGCCAGTCCATCTATGGAATGTTAGAGTCTATAGAGCGATCGGCGACACCTTGGGCAGTTTTCTGATGGGAGATTATTGGTGGGAAAACAAAGGTCTCTACACATATGCCAGAATATGTGTGGAACTAGATTTAAGCAAGGGACTTCCAAACCAAATCAATCTCAAGATAAACGACTTTTTATGGACTCAGACACTAGATTATGAGAATACGGCCTTCCGATGCCGTCATTGTCACCAAACAGGGCACCTACAGAACTCATGCCCAGCGCTCCCGGAAAAATAGAAAAAGGTGCACAACTCCAAGCCCAAATCGAAACGATGGGCTCCTTACTCTCCGCCACCGGCTGAAGACTCCGATTCCTCAATATCGGACGGAATTGATGCTGTATCGGATCAGAATCAGACAATGGACACTCCCCCCGATGCTCCTTCACATCCGCCCGATTCTACTGTCGCTCAGAAACGCTCCCACGTAACCTCCTCTTCCGATTCTGATAAGGAGATCCCCCCTACGGAGAACTCCGGTCTTCAAGTTGTTTTAGTTCATTCACCCCAGGATGGATGGGTTAAAGTCAGTAAAAACAAAGGGAAAAAGCTTCGTGTAGAGGCCTCTGCCCACTCTGGGTAGTTTTCGGTCTTTTTGATTCCTGTTTTTCTTGTTTTGTCATGCTTGTTTCTCTCCTTCTCCAGGACCGAGGTTGATAGTTTTATCATTTCCGGTTGCTGGTTTTCTGGTTCTCTTGATTGTATCAGCATCTTGTACCATATTTCTGCTTAATAGAATTTAGTCTAATTCAGAAAAAAAAAAAAAAAAAAATAAAAATAAAAAAAAATAAAAAAAAATAAATAAATAAATAAATAAATAAATAAATAAATAAATAAATAAAATAAATAAATAAATAAAAATAAAAAAAAATTTAACATTGAAATGAAATCCTCCTTTTAATAGCCTTGAACTATAACTACTTTAAAGTTTAAAAGTAAAGAATATCAATATCCTTACAATGTGTTAGCACCATTACATTTAGAACTATGTCTATAGACTCGGGAAGCGTACAACCTATACAACTATGCCTATGTCTTATTTAGTTTTCCACTTCTATTTTCTTTTTCTTTATTACTAAAGTTACTAAATTTAGTTCACATGACAATTTGTTTTATTTTGTAATATATATATATATATATATATATATATATATATATATATATATATATATATATATATATATATATTTTATATGAAAAAATAAGGTTTTAATATATTCCTTTATATATTTTATATTTTAAACATATATGCTTTTTATATTAATAATTTTTTAACAATCTAATTTAACATATACTTTCTAAGTATTCATCTCAACTCTTTACTATAATATCTTACAATCTATATACATCCTTTTATTTATTATCCATGTATTTATTATTTATATAATTATTCAATTTAACAAATGTCATTCCATTGAAAAAAAATGAGTTCATTTCAATATATAAATATTTCAATTATATAAAATATATTAAAAAAACCCAACCATTATATAAATAATAAAACATGCTTATATAACAACATTTTCATATATTTTCTACATCGAAGAAAAATCTAAATTTCACAAATCTTAATAATAATAATAATAAAAACATGCAAAAGTATAAAATTATCCCAAAAAAAACCTAACCTCCTTTCAAAATGTCCAACAAATAGAAACAACCTCCAAGCTAAAATTCCATCCCAAAGAAGATAACCCAAAAAATACAAATTTTGTTAAGTATGAAATAATTATTACTAATATAGAAATGTCAACCATTTTATAGGTAACAAGTGACAATTTCACTCCTACTATCATTTCTGGTAGATAGTAGGAATCTAGTGCTTTTATTTAATACTTAATTATTGGAGAGTTTGAATAGTTATTTATGGTGGAAATAGATTCAGCACTATCAAAAACGCTAAAATAACCAAAATCCTAAAACTGGATAATTATAACTTAAATTTCTAAAAAAATTAACAACTTTTATTAAAATCCTAACTGAAATTTCATTATTTTCATTGCTAAAATATCACCTTATTATAATAATCACAAATCCATCTTAACTTCGGATCTATCATTATACTAAGCACTACATCCATCTTAACTCTGGATCTATCAAGTGTAGTGAGAGATCAAATCTCTAGAGGTGCAAACTTATTTTTTGAGTGCAAAACTTGTGGAAAGGCTTGCACTTGGAAAGATTGGATCCTTCTCGGGGCTCGGTAGATCCAAAGTTAAGATGGATATAGGCTGGTTTTTTACACATTTAGAAATAGATTATTGAAATCACTTTGTTTCAAAGTCGGGCAAGGAAGAAATTAAATCATTCTAATTTGTGGGTCTTTCACTCTAACACCTCGTTTTATTTTAATGATTGTCTAAAAGACTTTTATCAGTAAATTTTAATTTTTTAATGAAAGATATTAATGAATGTGGTTATTCATTAATAAGAAATATAACTTAAATTATATTTCATGAATAAATTAAATGGAATAATGGATTAACTGATTGGTAAAAAAAAAAGAATTCCAAGGTCCCAGATTAAAAGGAGGAGGCAGTTTGTTTCTGGTAGTTACCTTCCCCAAGAGGATAAACGGAAATCCTTAGTAGGGGATGGGGTACTATTCAAGAAAAAAGAGAGAGGGTTTTACAATAGGAGGTTGTACAGGAAAGAGTTGTCCAGAGCTGGATATGGACCAGTGGAGCTCTGAAAACCCGAAGGAAGTATAGACTGAAAATAAGTCCTAAGGTCTAACTCTTGGCACATAAATTCTATCTAAAATATGGTGTGGAGCTCAGGGGGAGCATAGGACGTGATCGCCTCTCTCAAGGTTGGGTGGCACCAATAGTTTAATCGAAATTCGAGAGATAAGTAAATGAGTTTACTCGATGCTGTTATAGAAATTATAATTAAATGGTACTTGGATTTAGAATAGTGGAAATAAATTCTACTGTTTATCTCTGCTAATTTTGAAAGAAGATTTTTTCTTATGTATTTAAAGAAAAAGATAAATAGTCTTCGCAAAGTACATTAAGGTATAAACTCTTCGCAAATTATAGGTTGCACCACCAAATTACTACTTTAAATAAATCTATATAAATGAATAAACATGCTCAAGAGTTTAGAAGCTGACCTCTATGGGATACAGAGCAGGGTTCTAGTCCCTTAGCCACAAGAACCAATGTTATGAATAGAGTCATAATATACCCAGAAGGGTACAACATAAGGACGCTGGAAAATAAATGTCTTTCCAGGAAAAATTATAATAACGTAGAAAATGAGGGCATTGCATTTATAAAGCCGAAGATAACATGAGAATATACAAATAGCTATATTGATAAATATGTATATCAGATATATTGAGACAGTCGTGTGAAGGACTAGCAAAAAACCCAGAATTTACAACATATGACTCGAAACAGAGTCTCATATTAACCACGGTCAATATCAAGTATGTGGTATTCGCAAATAAATATCCGAGGCAATAATATTTTACAATAATCTTTATACAATAGCCATATATGTAAATTGTACACATATAACTTAGCACCGAAACTTAAACGGTGGAATCGCAAATTTGTAAAGAGCGATTGAAACTAATTCCATATCCTTCATACTTGGAGTATTGCATGCAACCATACATGCATGGGGAGAACTATGTCAGTTCTGAAGACGTATGCATTCAATAGGGTTATACCCTCGGTAAAAACCCAAGAGATAACTTAAATAAAACCTTAAGGCTAGACTGTATCAAAACTTACCTGGTCAATCTAGAAGCAGCATGCAGAACCTGGAAGTCACTAGCTCCACCATGGCTCCAGTATTGATGTATGTAGTGAATAAGACAACAAGCCAATTAGTGAGTACATGCAATATCCAAAAATAAGAATATGTATATAAATTCTGCTAAAGGAGGGGAATTAACCAGAAGTTTATAAACCTAAAGCTGAGGTTTTCGTCGCATTCCCTTGTGACATTTGAAGGCAGCAAAAACGAAAATTGTTAGAACTATAAACCCTCGGCATAGAGGATTTAATCCTCGGGGAAATGAATTGGATAAAACTCTCTGCCGCAAACGAAA
The DNA here is from genome assembly GCA_034641835.2 of Pinus albicaulis. Lineage (NCBI taxonomy): Eukaryota > Viridiplantae > Streptophyta > Pinopsida > Pinales > Pinaceae > Pinus > Pinus albicaulis. Next base: position 781,783,415 of record CM076570.1, read on the forward strand.
AACAAAGAAAGTAAATGATAAATGAGGACACAGGTGTAAAAACCTCAGTCTCCGCGGGGTTACCACATCAAATAAAAGGAAATAAGTATGAAAATAAAACAAAGACCCTGCAAGATTTAGTTACCTAAGACAAGGAAATAACCTCCATAACGCATGCAAAAGAATACTATTCATCCTTTGTCATCAGTGGAGGAAGTTGAGAACCAACAATGGCCCGAACTTTACTGTAAGGGTTTACTATGTAGTAGAAAACCTTAAAGATAAACCAAAACAAAAAAGCATATGGTATGCTGAAATATAAGAGGTTAAATACTAGTCATTGTAACCATTGACAAAGAAAATGGCACTATAACTTTCGAAGCCATGAACAGGGATGAGGGAAAAGGAGTTGTAGAGAAGAGCTCAGTTGAGGTGGTAAGGTGAAATGAACTCTGAATGCGGTGATGGGTCAGGACGTTACCCTAAGCCCAACCACAAGGAGCTACACTGTCGAATATAGGTTATGCTATATCAATGACCATCTCGACTAATAATAAGCGTTATGGTGAACAAATTCCAAGCACTGTAGGGAGGGTTAGATAATTAAATACTTAATCCTTCTATTAAAGTTATATCATCAATCAAAAAATAACATATAAGTTGTAGTGATTGCCAGTACTATAATTAATAAGCATAATAAGTTCAATAAGTATATACATTATGACTTGCAAAAAAATGATACGTGAATGCATTAGGATTAGAATCTAACACCGTGATTATTCATGAGTAATGTCTAAGTATTACTAATGTCTAAGTATCTCACATAATAATTTAAAGTGCTAACATATGAGTATAGTAAAGTAATTTTTTTTATGAGTGGTAAATGTTTAAGTCCAGGGGTGACAAGTGGTATCAGAGTGTGGTTTGCACGCTGGACAAAATTGGGCCTTGTTGTCATTTGTTTTTGGGTAATTATGTACGCAGTGACAAGAATAATTGGAAGAGTACCAATGAGGAGAGGATCTAGTCATCAAAATCTGAGAACTACAGGAGAAACTCATTCCTAGCCTAATCTAGAAGTCAACCCAGAGATGTGGGTACAATTGAGTGTCGATCAACACCAACAAACTAGAAAATTGGTGGAGGAACAGCAACGAGAGACAACTCGACTCCTAGATACAGTGAAAAAAATCCAAACATAAATGATTCGAGTTCAAAGCGACAATGAAAGGTTAATGAGGGAATAAGAGAGGATAATCAAGAGCCTCTCGGATAAGAAAAACCATCGTACAACACAACATAGTCTAGAAAGGGACACCCATGAAGAAGGAGAACAACAAAAGCATGTTAATGACAATCTGGAAGGGAGTCATACACAGCGGAGTAAAAGAAACAAAAACTATAATGAAGCCGAGTTTGGAAATGATTTAGAACACACGATATGAAGAAACATAAAGTGGAGTTAGAAGGTGAATTTCGAAAAATTAAACCTCCTACATTCCATGGAGAAGCTGACGAAGTAGCAGAAGCATGGATAATAAACATGAACAAATATTTTCTCGTCTACGAGTATAACAATAAGCTCAAAGCTCTCTTGTCAATTTATCAATTGCGAGAAAAAGCCACATTATGGTAGGAGGAGGTGAAAAATTTACAGGGAATTGAGGATAAGAATGTGACTTGGGACAAGTTCCAATAGTATTTTAAGGACAATTATTTAATTGAGAGATTTTATGATGAGAAATTCCGAGAGTTCCATGATTTTAGGTTGGGTAAAATATCTGTGGATGAGTTTATTACTAAATTCACCTCTTTATTAAGATACGTACCATATTTTAGATATGAAAAAGAAAAGGTAAAAAAATTCTTGAGTAGCCTGCCTGCTCACATGAAGGGGAGGATCAAATTCGTGAATCCGAAGACTATGGATGAGGTGATCTGAAAAGCACGAATGTGCTATCAGCAGTTCAAGGCAAAAGGTGAAACTAGCAGAAGTTGGACACCAAATAAAGGGTAGAAGGGTACCTAAGACTTTAAATGTAGTACACTAGGAATTTATAGAAATGCTGCAAGGAACCCAACAAATAGACAATTTGGGAAAAATTAGCAGAAGCCCAAGTGGTCATTTGATGAAAAGCATATTGAAGCATCTAGCAGACCAGATCATGGACAATTCTAGAAACCACCGCTATAATGCTAGGGATGTGGTGAGGCACATTACTTTAAAAATTGACTTCATCGTGGAAAAAATGAAGTTGCAGCTAATTTGCAATAGAAATCTACATAGGGGATGTGGCACAAAACATACGAAGGATCAATGCTGCATTGGAAGATCAACAAGCATATTTCCATCCAACAATGATAGAACTGGAAGTTAAGCGATATTCCCAAACAATTTCCATTTTGTTTGATCCTTGTGCCAGTCTAAGTTATATAAATCCTCGAGTAGTTGAAAACATAAACTGCAAAGCCAAAAATTTAAGAGTCCTTAGTTGGTACAACTAGCTACTGGAGCAAAGAGAAGAGTCAATGAAAAAGTCTCAAATTGTATCCTGGAAATAGGAAGACAACATATAGATGTTGAACTGAATATTTTACCTTTAGGATCTTATGATATTTTGTTGGGAATGGAGTGGTTAGAAAGGAATTGGTCCCTTGTAGATTTCAATGAGAAAATTATCTATTATAAGGCAGAGGATGGTACTCGTCAAGAATTGAAAGGAATTAAGAAACCACTTAAATTGCGCCCCATCACAACATCTTAGCTCGGTAAATGCATTAGGAAGGGGTGTAAAATTTATGCTATACATGTGGGGTTTATAACTCCAATTACAAGATCCTTATGCTAGAAAATATTCCAGTTGTACAAGATTTTATGGACGTATTTCCAAACAATATTCTAGGATTACCCCCAAAGTGAGATATTGATTTTACTATTGAATTATTACCTAGAGAAACACCTGTATGGAAAGTACCATACAAGATTAGTGTGCCTGATTTGACAGAATTAAGAATGCAGCTACAAGAACTATTAGAAAAATGGTATAAACGACCAAGTGTGTCCCCTTCGGGAACACCAATGCTATTGGTTAAAAATAAGGATAGAATGATGTGAATGTGCATGAATTACTGAAAAATTAATAACCTAACAGTCAAAAATAAATATCCATTGCCACGTATAGATGATCTTTTCGATCAGGTAAAATGAGCAAAAGTATTTTGAAAATTTGACCTGAGATCTATGTATCATCAAATATGGATTAAGGGTGAGGACATATCCAAAACAAATTTTCGTACCAAGTATAGACACTACGAATTTGTGGTACTACTGTTTGAATTAAATAATGCACTGACAACATTCATGAGTTTGATGCATGTCATATTGCACCCATTTATGGATAAAATTGTTTTAATATTTATTGGTGATATACTGATATACTCTAAAAATATGGATGAACACCAAGATCTTAGTGTTGAAAATGTTGCGGGAGAATTAGCTTTATGCCAAATTTAGAAAATGTTATTCTTACAAAAAAAAATCCAATATTTGGGTCATGCAATATCTGCTGAAGGGATCTCGGTGGATCCCGAAAAGATAAAAACAATTATGGAATGGAGATTTCCCAGAAATTTAGCAGACATATGCTCTTTCATGGGCATAGTGGGTTACTACCAGTGATTCATCGAAGGCTTCTCCAAGATATTGTTTCCCATCACCTCTTTGCAGGGGAAGGGGCGAGTCTTTAAGTGGACTAATTAGTGTCAAGCCAGTTTTGAAACGATTAAAAGAGATATTAAATATTTCCCCTATACTAAAAGTTGCAGATCCAAACCAATAATTTGAAGTCTGCACTGATGCATGTAAGGAATGGTGGGAGAAGTATTGACAGAAGATGGTAAAGTCATCACGTGAGAATCCGGGAAGTTGAAATATCATCAGCAACGATACTCCGCCTATTATTTAGATTTGACTGTGGTAGTACATGCCCTGCGAATTTTGAGATGTTATTTATTGGGTAACTTGTTTGTGTTAAGAACTGACCATATTTTGCTAACCAACTAGTTTAAACAATCATATTTGAATGCCCCCCAAGCGAGATGGAATGCGTTCCTAAGTGAATTTTATTTTTACATTCAACATGTAAAAGGTAAAGAGAACCACGTAGCGGATGCTTTGAGCAGGAGACTACACTGCATCTATGAATCTAATTTAATCAAGCATAATTTAAGCTCCAAAAGCAAGGAAGGGAGGCATCAAAGAGAGACCTTGAGTATCAATTCTTATGGCAGTAAACAAGAGAAATATAAAAACAAGGAAAACAATTTGATTATGGAATTAAAGAAAAACAACTCTTAGTATTTAAAGGGAATATATGCATTCCAAACTAGATGAGCTTGAAGGAGATGATTTTGGATGAATATCATTAGAGATCCTATGTTGGACACCTCGGATACCAGAAGATGTTGACAGAAATTAGAAAGGACTATTTCTAGCCTGGAATGCGTAAAACAATTTCTGAATATTTGACTAAATGTTTGGAGTGTCAACAAGTTAAGGTGGATCACCAACATCTATTGAGATTGCAACAAGATGATGAGCTTAGTGGAAAGAAGTCGCCTTCACTAAGTGGGCCCGTAGGCTATTTTTGGCGCAAAGTCTATTTTTAGACATGTGGATCATATTCTATGAGTTGCAGGATGCTATTTGTGGATGGTTGGTCAAGTTGGAAAAATAGATGGACTTCTATTTTTAGACATATTGGGAAGAATCTATTTTTAGATTTCCAGTCTAAAAATAGATATGTCGAATATTATTAGCTCTTAATAATATTTGGACTCTAAACATTATCTTATTCTCTTGGAGCACTTCAGTTAAGTGCACAGATGTGGCACAGGAGCTGACAGAAGGAATTACGCTATTCCTAAGGGTTATGTGGAGCTATTGCATGGATATTTCAGTTAGAACTCATGTGACAGAGTTTGGTGGAGTTGATTGAGGAAGTTAATGGAGTTGTGTTCAGTTTAACTAATCTAAACATAGTTGAGCTATTTGTATCTAGTTTAACTGATTGATACAATTAGTGAGAGTGGTGTGAATTAATTATTAATTAATTCACTAATTATGAACTCATTAATCAACTAAAGAATACATCAGTTAACTTCAGTGCATGGACAGTTTCAGTGGAGACCAGTGAAGAGGTAGGTGAAAGAGCAGTGTGACTATCAATTGTGACTATATTGTTGCATGATTTGCAACAAGTAGTGATTGGAGATGCCAATGAGGATTGCGCAGTAAAATCCAGGTGGTTCAAAGTTATTTATGAGCCATCCTTCAACATTTATTTCGTAGTAGAGGTAGGCTATCACGTGGCAGAGATTGGAGCATGTGATTTGCTAGATCTAACCTGATTAGTGTGTAGCAATTGGAGATTATACTAAGATCTTGTGAGGAGCTTTGTATGATGATTGTTACATGATCTCTATGACATATAATATAAATATAGTTGGGGGTTTTTAACTTTAAGCTTTCCCATAAAATACTATGTTCATATGTGTGATTGTTTATGGTTTTAATGTGCACATGCGATTGTTTTTATTTCCGCAATTAATGATCAATGGTAGAAGAGATTTTGTATTGTGAATGAAGATAAAATAATGTGTGATCAGGAGAATATCGGTGAATAATATATCAGTTATTCAAATTTCTACATGGTATCAGAGCGATATTGATCATTGGAGCAATTGAAAAACATTGAAGCAGTTGAGTTTTGAACTGGTGGAATTCGAATTTGCAGTAGTGTTTTCTTGGTGTCTAAGTTGAGATGTCTTTCAACGGATTGCGATTGGAGTATGCCCTTGATGGAAGCTTGAATTATATTGCATGGAAGGACAAGATGGATGCGGTGTTGGATGAAAATGGGTTGAAGGAGTTCTTAGATGCAGAAATTCCAAAACCTACTTCTAGCAATGCTGCCGTACTTGACGCATGGCAAAAGAAGACAACAAAGTGTCGAAGGATTCCGTTGGAAGGTGTGAACGATCACATAATGTCCATCCTTCATGGTAAATATTCTCCATTATTGATGTGGAAAGCTTTGACAGATTTATTTCAAAGCAAGAGCGACCAGAGGAAGTTGGCGATCAAGGATAAACTCAAGAACATAAAAATGGAGAAAGGCGATAGTATGCCAAAGTACCTCACAAAGTTCATCCAATGCAGGGATGAGCTGGGAAGTATGGGGGTTACTATTGATGATGAGGACTTGGTGAGCTTAGCTCTCCTTGGGCTTCTGAAGAGTTGGCATTCCTATCAGAACTCTGTCAATGGTCAGGAGAAATTGCCAGGATGGGAGCGACTTTGGTCAGATCTTGTGCAAGAGGAGATAAGGCGAAGTACCAGGGACGGATATTCATCAAAGAACTCAGATGAAGAAAATTTCACTTTGTCTGCCAAAGCAAGGAAGGGGAAGAGCGAGAAGAATGCTTCTCAATCCGGTGCGAAAGGCAAGAAGCAAGACATGTCCAAGGTGAAGTGCTTTCACTGTCACCAACATGGACATTACGCCACTTATTGTCCACAAAAGAAGAAAAATAAGCAAGCTGCTAGATCTACAGCTGGAGAGGCCTTAGCCTCGCAGTTTGAGCTGGATTTTTTGCTGATCGCATGCTTGGTCTCAAGTGTGATGGGTTCAGTGTGGTTTCTTGATAGTGGTACGTCTTTTCATATGACCGAAGACAAATATTTGTTTACTAATATGGATGAGGAAGATCTTGAAGTGCACATCGAGATGGGCGATGATGGTAGATACAGTGCGACCAGTATCGGTACCATTTCCTTTGAGAGGGAGTCTGGTAAACCCTTCGTATTGAAGGAAGTGATGCATGTTCCAGGATTGAAGAATAATATGATCTCGGTGGCCATGTTAGAAGAAAAGGGATATGATGTTGTCTTTAGCGAGGGAAAGGCTTTCCTGTGCAGTAAGGAAACTTGTGAGACTCAGAGGATAGGGGTTCAAGTTAAGAACCTTTATCAGTTGCAGGTAGATGGCTGTGCAGCAATGGCAGGCAAGGCAGAAGGAGTGGTGAGCTGGGATGATGGCGAGCTGTGGCACAGGAGATTGGGCCACCTTCACCATGGAGCTTTGAAAATTTTGCAGCAGATTTCTATCGGGCTTCCCAAAGGTACACTTGCGCAGTTAGATCAGTGCAAGGGATGTACTTTGGGAAAATTTGTGAAAGCCACCTTTCACGAGAAGGATAGTCACGCCACGACGATCCTTGAGAGAATTCACATAGACGAGTGTGGACCTTTCTCAGTAGCTTTGACAGAAAAGCACAAGTACTATGTGATATTTGTTGATGATTTTTCTCGTAAGTGCTGGATCTTCTTCATGCAGAAGAAGAGCGAGACATACTCAAAGTTATGTGAGTTCAAGGCACTGGTTGAGAAAGAATCGGGGAAGTAGGTGAAGGCTCTTAGGAGCGAAAATGGTGGTGAATTCATTTCTGGCGAGTTCAAGGACATTTTCAACGCAGAAGGAATTCGAAGAGAGGTCATAGCACCTCATAACCCACAGCAGAATGGGGTTGCGGAGCGAAAGAACAGAACGATCGTGGGTGCTACACGGGCGATGTTGCATGATCAGGGCCTTCCCATACAGTTGTGGGATGAGGCATGCAGTACTGTGGTTTATGTGCAAAACCGTTGTTGTCACAGGATACTTGGCATGAGTACACCCGAGGAGGCATTTTCTAGTAAGAAGGTTGATATTTCCCATTTGAGGATTTTTGGTTCACCTGTTTACATTCATGTGACGAAGGATTCCAGGAAGAAGTTGGAGCCGACCACAGAGGTTGGGATATTTGTGGGGTACACTAATACACCCCAAAACTATCATGTTTATTTTCCAGACAGTCGCAAGACTGTTGTGCGACGGGATATCAAATTTCATGAGGAGAAAGCCATGAAGTGTTTGCTTGAGAGGGAGCCACACTTGCATGCAGATGAGGAGCTATTAGTTCCTAAGGATGAGTCTCTGGATGTGGATCAGCCACAAGAGGAGGTTAATGGAGTGGAAGAGACCACTTGTGCAGCGCCAACCATCAGAGGGTGGAAGCGCACTACAGAAGCTGAGCGACTGGCTCAAGATGTAGAGAGGATTGTAGGAGCACCTCCATCACAGCGCAGATAGAGACAGTCACCTGACCGGTATACTGGATACATGGCTCTTATGAGCAAGTGTTTCATGATAGAGCCATCCTCTTTCGAGGAAGCTATGGAGGATCCCGCATGGGTAGATGCCATGGTGGAAGAGTATGATTCGATTGTCAGAAACAGTGCATGGGAGATTGTCCCAAGGCCGAAAGGGAATTCAATGGTGGGTTTGAGATGGATCTACAAAGTGAAGCAAGTAGCTGACGGGAGCGTGGAGAAGTACAAGGCAAGATTTGTTGCTCGAGGCTTCTCACAGATTGAGGGGATTGATTATGAGGAAGCCTTTGCACCTGTCGCAAGGTATTCTTCCATATGGATGATTCTTTCTCTCTCAGCGTAGATGGGGTGGCACATTCATCAAATAGATGTGAAGACTGCATTCCTCAATGAGGTGATTGAGGAGGAGGTGTACATAGAGCAACCTGAAGGTTTCGAGATCTTCAGTAACGAGTCGCATGTGTGCAGGCTCAAAAGAGTGTTGTATGGGTTGAAACAAGCACCTCGTGCTTGGTACACATGGATAGACAGTTATTTTACTGGACTTGGATTCTCCAAGAGTGAGGAAGATCCGAACCTATACTAGATTGTGGTGGAGGGTAAGTTTTCGATCATTTTACTTTATGTAGATGATTTGATTTTGACAAGTGATGAACTGTTGATACACTCATGCAAGTATGATCTTGCAAAGGAGTTTGAGATGAAGGACTTGGGCCTCCTTCATTATTTCCTGGGATTGGAAATTTGGCAACGCAGTGATGGATTGTTTGTTTCTCAAGGCAAGTATGCCCGGGAGATACTGGATAAGTTCAACATGCATGGTTGCAAGCCTGTTGATACTCCTCTTCCTAGTGGTTGTAGGAAGGAGGATGCTACTTCAGCAGAGGTAGTGGATGCCACTGTTTATTGATAGTTGGTGGGGTCGCTTATGTATCTGGTCAATACACGACCCAACATATGCTATGCTATTAACCAGCTTTCACAAGCTATGGTTAAGCCTACCAAGCTCTTTTGGAAGGCAGGCAAGCATGTATTGAGATATATCAGAGGCACATTGGGATATGGATTATGGTATAGACAGTTGGATGAGGTGAAGCTGTGTGGCTTCATGGATGCAGATTAGGCAGGGAGCCCAACGGACAGAAAGAGCACATCTGGAGGGATTTTCAGTATCGGGTCAACAATAGTTTCTTGGTACAACAGGGAGCAAATATCCGTGGCACTCAGTTCAGCAGAGGCTGAGTATATTGCAACGAGTTTGGCTACATGTGAGGCTATATGGATGAGGAAGATCTTGGTCGGTTTGTTCGGTTCACACTTAGACCCTACTGTGATATATTGTGATAATCAGAGTTGCATGAAACTCTCGGTTAATCCAGTATTTCATGATAGATATAAGAATATTGACATCTGGTATCATCATATCAGAGATTGTGTGTAGCGGAAGATCATGTTACTTTCATACATTCCCACGGAGGATCAGGATGCTGATATCTTGACGAAGGCGCTCACCAGGAGCAAATTCGAATACCACAGAGGCAGGATAGGGGTGGAAAATAATCCTTATCTTGTTGAGAGGGAGTGTTGAGATTGCAACAAGATGATGAGCTTAGTGGAAAGAAGTCGCCTTCACTAAGTGGGCCCGCGGGCTATTTTTAGCGCAAAGTCTATTTTTAGACTATGTCTATTTTTCGACAAGTGGATCATATTCTATGAGTTGCAGGATGCTATTTGTGGATGGTTGGTCAAGTTGGAAAAATAGATGGACTTCTCTTTTTAGACATATTGGGCGGAATATATTTTTAGATTTCCAGTCTAAAAATAGATATGTCGAATATTATTAGCTCTTAATAATATTTGGACTATAAACATTATCTTATTCTCTTGGAGCACTTCAGTTAAGTGCACAAATGTGGCACAGGAGCTGACAAAAATAATTACGCTATTCCTAAGGGTTAAGTGGAGCTATTGCATGGATACTTTAGTTAGAACTCATGTGACAGAGTTTGGTGGAGTTGATTGAGTAAGTTAATGGAGTTGTGTTTAGTTTAACTAAGCTAAACATAGTTGAGCTAGTTGTATCTAGTCTAACTGATTGATACACTAGTGAGAGTGGTGTGAACTAATTATTAATTAATTCACTAATTATAAACTCATTAATCAAATAAAGAATACATCAGTTAACTTCAGTGCATGGACAGTTTTAGTGGAGACCAGTGAAGAGGTAAGTGAAAGAGAAGTGTGACTATCAGTTGTGACTATACTGTTGCATGATTTGCAACAACCAGTGATCGGAGATTCCAATGAGGATTGCACAATACAAGCCAGGTGGTTCAAAGTTATTTATGAGCCATTCTTCAGCATTGATTGTGCAGTAGAGGAAGCCTATCAGGTGGCAGAGATTGGAGCATGTGATTTGCTAGATCTAGCTTGATTAGTGTGTAGCAATTGGAGATTGTACTGAAAGCTTGTGAGGAGCTTTGTATGATGATTGTTACATGATCTCTATGACATATAATATATAGATAGTTGGGGGTTTTCAACTTTAAGCTTTCCCATAAAATATTGTGTTCATATGTGTGATTTTTTATGGTTTTAAAGTGTGCGTGTGATTGTTTTTATTTCCGTAATGAATGATCAATGGTAGAAGAGATTTTGTATTGTGCATGAAGATAAAATAGTGTGTGATCAGGAGAATCTCGATGAATAATATATCATTTATTCAAATTTCTACAACATCCAACAGGATTGTTTCATCCCATTCCTGTACCAGAATGGAAGTGGGAAGTCATATCCCATGATTTCATCACAAATCTACCGAGAAGAAAAAGACACAATGATTCAATTATGGTGGTGTTAGAAAAACTCAGAAAGGTAGCTCATTTCATACATGTTCAGTCGACTTACAAGATTGTACAAATTGTTGATATCTTCATCAGGGAGATATTCAGACTGCACGACATTCCAAGAATTTTCAACCCTAATTTGGTCCAGCGTGCAAACCACACTCTGATACTACTTGTCACCCCTGGACTTAAACATTTACCACTCATTAAAACACAAATTACTTTACTACACTCATATGTTAGCAGTTTAAATTATTATGTGAGATACTTAGACATTACTCGTGAATAATCATGGTGTTAGATTCTAATCCTAATGCAATCACGTATCATTTTTCTGCAAGTCATAATTTATATACTTATTGAACTTATTATGCTTATTAATTACAGTATTGGAAATCACTACAACTTATATGTTATTTTATTTTTGGATTGATGGTATAACTTTAATAAAAGGATTAAGTATTTAATTATCTGACCCTCCCTGCAGTGCTTGGCATTTGTTCACCATAACGCTTATTGGTAGTCGACCTGGCCATTGATCTATCATAACCTATATTTGACAGTGTAGCTCCTTTTGGTTGGGCTTAGGGTAACGACATGACCCATCGCCGCATTCAGAGTTCATTTCACCTTACCACCTCAAATGAGCTTTTCTCTACAACTCCTTTTCCCTCATCCCTGTTCATGTTTTCGAAAGTTATAGTGTCATTTTCTTTGTCAATGGTTACATCGACTAGTATTTAACCTCTTATGTTTCAGGATACCATATTCTTTTTTGTTTTGGTTTGTCTTTGAGATTTTTTGCTACATAGTAAACCCTTAAAGTAAAGTTTGGGCCATCGTTAGTTCTCAACTTCCTCCACTGATGACAAAGGAGGAATAATATTATTTTGCACGAGTTATGGAGGTTATTTCCTTGTCTTAGGTAACTAAATCTTGCAGGGTCTTCATTTTCTTTTCATACTTAGTTGCTTTTATTTGATGTGGCAACCCTGTGAAGACCGAGTTTTTTACACCTTTGTCCTCATTTATCATTTACTTTTTTTTTTTTTCATTTGCGACAGAGAGTTTTATCCAATTCATTTCCCCAAGGATTAAATCCTCTATGCCAAGGGTTTATGGTTCTAACAATTTTCGTTTTTGCTGCATTCAAATGTCACAAGGGAATGTGACGAAAACCTCGGCTTTAGGTTTATAAACTTCTGGTTAATTCCCCTCTAGCAGAATTTATATACATATGCTTATTATTGGATATTTCATGTACTCACTAATTGGCTTGTTGTCTTATTCACTACATACGTCACTACTAGAGCCATGGTGGAGTTGGTGACTTCCAGGTTTTGCATGCTGCTTCTAGATTGACCAGGTAAGTTTTGATATAGTCTAGCCTTAAGGTTTTATTTAAGTTATCTCTTGGATTTTTACCGAGGGTATAACCCTCTTGAATGCATACGTCTTCAGAACTAGCATTGTTCTCCCCATGCATGTATGGCTACATGCAATACTCCAAGTGTGGAGGATATGGACTTAGTTTCATTCACTCTTTACAAATTTGTGACTCCACCATTTAAGTTTCAGTGCTAAGTTATATGTGTACAACTTACGTATATGGTTATTGTATAAAGATTATTGTAAAATATTATTGCCTCGGATATTTATTTGCGCATACCACATACTTGATATTGACCGTGGTTAATATGAGACTCTGTTTTGGGTCGTATGTTGTAAATTCTAGGTTTTTTGCTAGTCCTTCGCACGACTGTCTATTATGGGGTTTTATATATTTCAATATATCTGATATACATATTTATCAATATAGCTATTTGTATATTCTCATGACATCTTCGGCTTTATAAATGCAATGCCCTCATTTTCTACGTTATTATAATTTTTCCTGGAAAGGCGTTTATTTTCCAGCGTTCTTGTGTTGTACCCTTCTGGGTATATTATGACTCTATTCATAACATTGGTTCTTGTGTCCAGGGGACTAGAACCCTGCTCTGTATCCCATATAGGTCGGCTTCTAAACTCTTGAGCCTGTTTATTCATTTATATAGATTTATTTAAAGTTGTAATTTGGTGTTGCAACCTATAATTTGCGAAGATTTTATACCTTAATGTACTTTGGGAAGACTATTTATCTTTTTCTTTAAATACATAAGAAACAATCTTCTTTCAAAATTAACAGAGATAAACAGTAGAATTTTTTTCCACTATTTTAAATCTCAGTACCGTTTAATTATAATTTCTATAACAGCATCGAGTAAACTCATTTACTTATCTCCGGAATTTTGATTAAACTATTGGTGCCACCCAACCTTGAGAGAGGCGATCACGTCTTGTGCTCCCCCCGAGCTCCACACGATATTTTAGATAGAAATTACGTGCCAGGAGTTAGAGCTTATGACTTATTTTCAGTCTATACTTCCTTCAGGTTTTTAGAGCTCCACTGGTCCATAACCAGATCTAGACAACTCTTTCCTGTACAACCTCCTGTTGTAAAACCCTCTCTCTTTTTTCTTGAATAGAACCCCTTCCCCTACTAAGGATTTACTTTTTATCCTCTTGGGGAAGGTAACTATTAGAAACAAACTGCCTCCTCCTTTTAATTTGGGATCTTGGAATTCTTTTTTTTTTACCAATCAGTTAATCCATTATTCCATTTAATTTATTCGTGAAATATAATTTAAGTTATATTTCTTATTAATCAATAACCACATTCATTAATCTCTTTAATTAAAAAATTCAAATGTACTTATAAAAGTCTTTTAGAAAATCATTAAATTAAAATGAGGTGTTAGAGTGAAAGACCCCCAAATCAGAATGATTTAATTTCTTTCTTGCCCGAAACCTTGCCCGACTTTGAAACAAAGTGATTTCAAGAATCTATTTCTAAATGTGTAAAAAACCAGCCTATATCCATCTAAACTTTGGATCTACCAAGCCCAAAGAGGGATCAAATCTTTCCAGGTGCAAACCTTTCCACAAGTTTTGCACTCAAAAAATAAGTTTGCACCTCTAGAGATTTGATCCCTCACTACGCTTGATAGATCTAGAGTTAATATGGATGTAGTGCTTAGTATAATGATAGATATGAAGTTAAGATGGATCTGTGATTAGTATAATGAGGTGATATTTTAGCAATGAAAATAATGAAATTTCAGTTAGGATTTTAATAAAAGTTGTTAATTTTTTTAGAAATTTAAATTATAATTATCCAGTTTTAGGATTTTGGTTATTTTAGCATTTTTTTGCTATTGTGGGTAGGATTTTAATAAAAGTTGTTGATTTTTTTTTTAAATTTTAAGTTATAATTATTAAGTTTCAGAATTTTGGGTATTTAAGAGTTTTTTATAGTACTGAATCTATTTCCACCATAAATAACTATTCAAACTCTCCAATAATTAAGTTTTAAATAAAAGCACTAGATTCCTACTATCTACCAGAAATGACAGTAGGAGCAAAATTGTCACTTGTTACCTATAAAATGGTTGACATTTCTATATTAGTAATAATTGTTTCATACTCAACAAAATTTGTATTTTTTGGGTTATCTTCTTTGAGAGGGAATTTTAGCTTGGAGGTTGTTTCTATTTGTTGGACATTTTGAAAGGAGGTTAGGTTTTTTTTGGGATACTTTTATACTTTTGCATGTTTTTATTATTATTATTAAGATTTGTGAAGTTTAGATTTTTTTTAGATGTAGAAAATATATGAAAACGTTCTTATATAAGCATGTTTTATTATTTATATAATGGTTGTTTTTTTTAATATATTTTATATAATTGAAATATTTTATATATTGAAATGAGCTAATTTTTTTTTCAATGGAATGACATTTCTTAAATTGAATAATTATATAAATAATAAATACATGGATAATAAATAAAGAGATGTATATAGATTGTAAGATATTATAATAAAGAGTTGAGATGAATACTTATAAAGTATATGCTAAATTAGATCGTTAAAAATTTATTAATATAAAAAATATATATGTTTAAAATATAAAATATATAAAGGAATATATTAAAACCTTATTTTTTCATATAAAAGAATATATATACTACAAAATAAAACAAATTGTCATGTGAACTCAATTTAGTAACTTTAGTAATAAAGAAAAACAAAATAGAAGTGGAAAACTAAATAAGACATAGGCATAGTTGTATAGGTTGTAAGCTTCCCAAGTGTATAGACATAGTTCTAAATGTAATGGTGCTAACACATTGTAAGGATATTGATATTCTTTACTTTTTAAACTTTAAAGTAGTTATAGTTCAAGGCTATTAAAAGGATGATTTCATTTCAATGTTAAATTAAGAAGTTATATAAAGATATTTTGCATTTGAACATGCTTTTTTTAAAGAGAAAAGAAGAATAAATTAAAATAGTACAAACTAAAGAATTATATAAATAATGGTAATTAAAAACGTTTAATATACATGTAATAAAAAATAGAAAATAATAGAACAAATTGTTATGATTACAAATCCTTTTGGTAATTCTACATCTAACAGATAACAAATGGTTAGAGATTAATTCTACATTGAACAAGAATGAATAACAAGACAAATAAGTAGATAATTGATATAAACTAGTGATAGAGAGTCCATAAAAAAACAAGGAGAATATGATTAAGACCATGATAATTTAATGTACACAATAAAACATACCATCAATAAAATAAAGAAAGCATTTTGACATTAAAAATAAAAAACTATCATTAAAATAATATTTATTCATACAAATTAATTCATATTCAATAAAAATAAGCTAGATCTTTATTTAAAGATGGCTTTGGAAAAATACAATCTAAATTAAAGAAAAAAACTTGCAAAATAAAAAAAATATAAATCTATAATTTATAAATCATTTATAAATAATTAATATATTTATAACACTAACATATAATTCAAATAAATAACATAATTCATTAATAAAATTTCAACATATTCCATTAATAAAACATATTTCTATATAAATTAAAATACATTATCATTTCACACGGTGAAATTAGCATTTCAGCTGACAAAATGCACATATATTGTATTTATTTTGTTTTAGGAATCTCATACAACAATCTCCATAAAATAATGGAATGGAGTATATGTCCAAAAATGTTTGATAAGATTTAGCAAACTCAATAATAACGTAGTTTTAGAGTGAATATGCTAACAATTCTTCCATTGATTGCATAGATCTTGCATTGTACCCCACAAAATACAATAAATTGGAACTCAATAATAACGTAGTTTTGGAGTGGATATGCTAACAATTCTTCCATTTATTGATTGCATAGGTCTTGTAACCCTTCAAAATACAATAAATTAGATATTATAATATTAATAATTCATATATAAATTATGAATTTCTATTAATACGATTAAATTAAATATTTTTTAAATATAATATGCAAAGTAAGGAAAAACATTCATTTAAATGTAATTTTATAATTTTATTTTAAATATTTAAATTTAAATTAACAAAACTCTAAAAGAAAATTATATCCTAGAAACTATATTAAAACGCATTAAAAAAATAAACACTAAAATAAAAAATGCATTAAAAAAAATAAACACTAAAATAAATGGATGGTTATTTTTTTAAGGTACATTTCCCAATAAAATAATTATTAGATATTAATTTTAAGAAAAACATATGTTTCCAGGTAAATGATTAATTTGTCACAACTTTTTTTCAAAACCAATGTTCACCCAAATTTTAAACATTATTGATTTTCCCTCATAATAAAATTTTTGAAAGTAAAGATCCAAAATCAAATAAGAAATGCTTGGTTAAGTAATATCACAAACTGTAACATTGTGACATTATTCAGTAAATGGCAAGCAAGAGAGAAGACCCAGTACGTATATGAGGCACAACGTCTTGCAAAGCCTTCACTTGTTCTTTAGACACCGTCCTTACCTGCACAGTGTTTAGTGAAAAAGAATTAGGTCACAGGGTCGATACCCACGGACACAGGGTTGTAATTAGGCTGTAACGCAGCGGGGGAGGAAAATACCTCGACAATCACGTTCCAGATGACTCCCTCCGTGCAAGGAGGAGTTGTCAAAGATCCCGCATACCGATAATATTTCCCGCTATCGAATTTTATATCATTTGGATTCACGATTCCCTGGGGTTTCATCGGTGGTTGCATATCCGCAATGGCCTTTATTTCATCTATTAACTGTTCATTATACCCAACCATAATCAGCAAAAAATAATCGCATCATATTCTGTTAATGATTCAAAAAACCAAGAAAGTATTGGCATGCCAAACTTGTAAATGATTCCAATCACTGTAATTTCACCGTCCTGCACTTGGTGCACTATATGGATTTCTAAAAAATCCATGTTTCAATGCAAAACCCTTTAGCAACGCCTAAATAGAAAAAGGTAATTAAGCGCAGCAGCGATTGAAAAGAGGGCTTTGAGATTCTACATTTTTCCATCTACAGTGTGCTCGGTCGGGGTGTGCCAATGGCATTGATTCAGTGTGAATATTTTCCCTTCTATCTCAACACCGTTGGCGCCTTTCGACCAGTTCACCTGATGCAATACAGCCTCCATAGGTGTAAGAGAGAATCGAACCCGAAACCTTTAGATGGACAAAGAATTTAAAAAAGAGAGAATCAAACTCGAAACCTTTACATGGCAAAAGCGTTAAAAGAAGGTTAATGTAATCTACCTTAATAATATTTAATAAATAGAGCAATGTATTCATATCAACAATCAATGCTGGCCGCCAGCAGGGCGGTCATTAATGTAATCTACTTATGTATGAACAAAAAAATTTATATACCCAAAATCTAGTTGCACATCAATGTGATGAAATTAGAAAACAATGTTACCCTATTCTCGCCCCCCTAACTGCGAATTTAATACATTTGAGATCGCGTGATAAAACCCGTCATCAATCGATCTCCAATCACAACCCTCACAGCGTCACGCTTACTTTCGAATTCTCAGTAGTAACTTTGGCATTGCCATCAAGCCTATCAATGACCAGAGCCCATTGCACACGGTCCTTAATCTTCATAGACCTCAATTTCCACAATTTTCTCTTCACGGGCACGTCGGCCTCCAAATTCAAGGGAATACTGGCCTTTTGCTGCTGCTCTTTGAGTGTGGAGACCACGGCACTGGTGAGCCGAGCATCGTTCCCGCTGAGCGCTACATATTCTCGTGGCCCTGGTAGAATACTGGCAGGGCCCACGTGTAGAACTCTGTGCCCGAATTAAAACCATGCCTATATTCAAATTTCAAATTCGAATAATAGCTCGCCACTGATTCAAATTTGAAATTGAGTTGGATGGATCCATGTAGATACATAAATGACATATGGGAGTAAGAAAACGGAGGTTGGAAAACGTGGGAGCCGGTGACGGAGCAGAGCAAAGGCCGTTGGGACATGACGGAAGGAAGTTTTCTGCCGTCGGCATTAACACCATCGAAACTAAGTGGAGTCCACTTGAAGTCGAAAAAGCTCGAATGATCCCCGGAGGAGCAGTACCGGAGCTGTCAAATCAATCTCCGATTTGTAGAACAAAACACTCCTCCGTTTGTATACCACAGGTGAGAGTCTATATATAGGCGGGGCAAAATTGGTCTTAGCGGATCATATACCGCACGACATTCATTGGATGGTTGACCTGCACTCGTTGGGCGGTGTGGGAAATTAATTTAAGAGTGTGATGTATAAGAAGGCACGGTAATCGCTCCTGGACATCCGAGTCACGCCCCCCTTTATTGTTGTAGGTGTTCAGTGCTGTCTAAAACTAGCGATCACAAATATCCCATGAGAGGCTTATCCAAACTGATGGCGTGGAAAAAATTAGTAAGAAAAAGGTTGAGATAAAAAGTGTGATGTACAATAAGCCAGGGCAGTAGCTAGAACAAATTAATAAGAAAAACGTTATGATAAAAATCTGTGATGTACATTCAGCCACGGCAGTAGCTACTAAATAAACCAATGCGGACAATATCTGGCGAAAAAACAAGAAGCAGCTAAGGAAATTTCCTGAAGAAAAAAAAAAGAACACACAGCGTCACGTACAGAGGAAGTCCTAGTTTTGCATGGGCGATATTTCATATTTTATGAAAATCTCCGTGCATTCCATGAATATCTCCGAATAAATTAATTTTGTTTCTATTAACAAATTTTAAAATAGTTTTATTAATTATATAAAAATTAAAATTAAAGGTAACACATTTCAGTGGACGTTATTGTGTGAGCGGTTAAGATATTTCTAATCGGAAATTACTCATTCAATTCTCTGCTTCAATGAAGGTGATGTATTTGAACATAATAATGATGAAAATGTAATCTTACTCAAATTAAAATGTTCAGCTCCATGACGATCACGACCTCTGTCCCCACATCCTGTGTGAAGCAAACGATTTAATTCTTGTTTCCATCTTCATGACTACCATGTGGATTTTGTTCATCAATTATTCGCCAAAGACGATTAAGAACTAAATTTATTTATCGTCTACATGCAAAAACAAATCGATTCCAAAGATAAACGTTATGATAATGTTGTTTAAACACAAAATTAGAGTATTCCAATACCAATATCTCCCCATCTTCGTGTCTCGGTATTCTCATATTTTGCAATTTTGGAGGTCACGGAGCCACCTTAAAATGAATCACGCTGAGGTTTAAGTGTGGCACCCACAAAGAAGGTTAACTTAAGGGCGCACCAAAAGTGGATAAAGAAGTAGATGATTTAAACAATGATGATCTTTTTCTCCATTTAATTTGTATTTAAGTGGAGGTTACTTTTAATATAGATTTTTTTAAGTTGGACTAATCTATTAATTATGAAACATAATGTATATGGCGGGATTGACCTCCAGAATTGTTGTACTAGCCAATTCCAAAAGGCATCTTAATCAAAAAACCAAAAAATTGACCGCCTCTGATGGAGAAACTGGCCCAAAATATGCTGTCCACTGTGCTGAAACCAACTATGTTCAATGACCTCATAGAGTTTGACAGAAACATCCCAACGGAAAACTTGCCTAGAAAATGCAACAAAACATGAAAATTGACCAAAACTAGATGAAGAAACGTGTCCTTACGATCGTTTTGCATCATGCTAGGTGTCTTTTTGTGTTGGAGGTGGCTCCTCCACAATGAGACATCTGTAATCCTTGGACGAGTCATCTTCCTTCTTGGACTGTTGTGCTGTAGGCTCAGGTGAGGATGTAGTGAGTGCTTGACTACTGCCTTTTCTCATCTCCCCTGCCATGTTCTCAAAGCTCTCGCTACGACTACCTGCATTGCTTGAGGATAGCGAACCAAACTTGACAAGTAGGGTGGCAGACTTACGAGAGTCCTGTGGAGGCGCCAAGGAGACAGTTGACTTCCACATGCGTTTTCTGGAGCCCAAGCACATGGAGCTGGGTTGCGCTTCTTGAAATGTAACTGAAATTTTGCGGTGACCCTGGGTCAATCCAGGAGACTGTCAAAGTGGAAAATTGCTACATTTTTAGTCGGTGGTGGAGAGCTGGCTTCATCATTAACGGAGAGAGGTGGGCGAGAGCCTGCCCCTCTTCCTCTTTCGCATCTACACCTCTTGCGGTGTCATCTCGACATAATGGAGCTGGAGAGCGAGGTGGAGGACGAGCGGGTGAGATGGGAGGGTGAGCGGGACGAGGGGAGTGATTGAGCACAGTGGTCGGCAGATGGCTATCAGCACCGGAGGGCTGCGTAGTGAGCAGGAGGCGAAGGTCGAGCAACGACAGAGAGGAGCTCAGAGGTCTAACAAAGGCAAGAGTAAAAGAAAGAGAATGTTCGCGAACCGAAAATGACAAAGAGGAGAGACGTGGCACCATTAAAGGAGGTGTAGGACGGTTTGCAAAGCAGGAGTTAAGGCCAAGTGCGGGAGAGTGGAATGACAGATGTGCATAGCTGTGGGTATTAAATTCTACGGTACCAAACCTCTGTGTGGCCATGTGGCCTAGCCAAGTAGCATGCATTGGGCCTACCACATTCCGGGGGCAGTTAATCATCCACATCCGGGAGCGGAGCTTCATTTTGCACTAGTTGAGTGCATTCATGGATGAGTGCAGCATCATTGGTATTGGATAGAGGGCTCGAGAAGAGAATGAGATTCTGAGCAACTCCTTTGTTGGCAAGAAGGTCCGCTACCTTGTTTGCAGAGCGGCGAACATGCTTGAAGGAGATGGCTCTGTGTAACTTGAGCCAATGCTCAATTTGTTCCAACCTTGTCAAAAGACGTCAGCTTGTAGAAAGTTTGGAGGAAGGGGCACCCAAGAGGAGTTGCATTAATGCATTGATGAGAATTTGGGAGTCTCCTTCCACTTCTAGGGAGAAGAGATTTTTTTCCCGAGCAAGTAAGAGTCGGTGCCATAAACCTTCCAGTTTAGTTGAATTGTTTGAGTCTGAACCAATTGAGCCAAAGAAAATGCAAAGGGGTTGTCCTGTTGAATCTATGAATATTCCTCCAAAACCAGCTACTCCTGGATTACCTTTGGAGGTGCCATCAAAATTCAACTTGATAATTCCACTCTTTGGAGGGATCCATGTGCTGGGATAATCTGGGTGATTGCAATGGGAACGAGAGTGATGAGTGAGATTGGGAATGGAATGGTGCCAATTTGTCCATATGATACTTTCAAGAGGTTGAGCTGGAATATCAGAGTCCTGCCAATGATGAAGAGCTAGAGTTTCTTGAAGGTTGATGCATAAGTTGGTCCAAATGATGTCCCATGGAGTGCTTTGATCTTTAAAAATTCTTTTTTTCCTTTCCTTCCAAACAGTCCAAAGAAGGAAACTGGAAGAAGAAACCAAAGCGTGTTGAGAAACTTTCTTTTGAAAGGCTCAATGTGCCAGTTTCTGATAGTATTTACAATGTTGCCTTTAATTCTGTTGGATCTCCTGCAGCAGATATCTATTTTCTCCCATAAGTAATTGGTGATGCTGCATGTGTCCAATAGATGAGCGGTGGTTTCAGCATGCTCAGAGTAATTGGGACATCTGGAGAGACCAATGAATCCCCTTTTGAGGAGATTTTCCCAAGTGAGAATTCTTTTCTTGCTGAGGAGCCAAAGGAAGGTTGAAATTTTGGGCCAAATGCCTGGTCTCCATATTTGAATCCAAATTTTGTCCTTGGGAGCCTGTGCTAAAGGGACGAGCAGATGGTATGCTTCTTTGGTGGAGAAGGTTCCGTGGGGGGTGTATCCCCATCGAAGCCTATCTTCTTGAGTCGCATATCTAATTTTTCTGTGGCTCATCTCTTTTTCAATTTCATCGAATGATTCATCTTGCCATTTTTCTTGCCATTGAGTAGCTGGGATCCATTGTCGATAGCCCAGAATGGGATGAGGTTTCCATAAGAGGTTTACTTGATTATTCTCGAGGGCTTGTAGGACGGCTTACCACTTGGGTTTTTGGAAGAGATCTGCTAGTTTGGGTAATTGTTGCCAAGAATCATTCCAAAGGTGAGCTAAGTTTCCTGATCTAATCTCCCAAAAAAATTGCGCTTGGATGAAGGCTCTGTGTTGTTTGGCGGAGTTCCAGATGAGAGAGTTGGAGTCCTCTGAGGTAAGTCTAATGAGATCTGCAGGCGGTCTGTTGGTAGAATATTTGGTTTTCCATAGGCGAGCACATGGGCAGTGTGGCTTGGAGATCCACTTCCACCAGATGCGTGCACCCATAATTTCATTACTATGCTGAGGATCTCTTAATCCTAGCCCTCCATCTGCCTTTCGGGTGGAAACATCCATCCATTTCACTAGAGCCCATTTTCTGTTCAACCCTGAAGATTCCCATAAGAAATTGAGTTGAAGGTTTCTAATCTGTTTTAGAACCCATTTTGGTGTAGCCAACACTAAAAAATGGTACAGAGGCATGGATTAGAGAACAATTTTGATTAAGACCAGCCTTCTAGCTATGTTGAGCGATCTGTAAGTCCAAGAAGAGAGGTGTGCCTCAATTTTATCAATAATCTCTTTCCAAGAGGAGTGCTTGATTGCTGCTTCAATGAGAGGAGCACCGAGGTACTTAGATGGCAGGGTGGTGATAGAAAACCCAAGGAGTCTTGCAATGTTGCTTTGAGTAATAGCTAGAGTGTTGAAAAAGAATATTTGGGATTTTGCAGCATTGATGGTGGTGCCAGAAGCTTCAGAGAAGGTGTCCAATAGGGACTTGAGAGTGTTGGCTTCTTGGACTGAAGGATGGCCAAATAACAAGTTATCATCCACAAATTGTTGATAAGTGATGCGTTGATTGTCATGGAGGGAAAGACCTATGAGAGAGTGGGAGGAGGCAACGTGTTGAATGAGACGGCCAAGATGTTTTTCCATGAGGACAAAAATGAAGGAGGAGAGTGGATCCCCTTGACGAATACCTTGGGTGTGGGAGAAGGGTAGGGAAGGAGCCCCATTGATAAGGATAGAGAAACAAGGAGAAGAGATGAGGTTCATGATCCATCTAGTCCAAGTGGTGTAGAAAGCAAAAGCGAGAAGCATCTAAGTAATGTAGTCCCAACTTAATTTACCAAAATATTTGGAGAGATCTAATTTTAAAAGCATACTTGCTTTCTTAAGGTGCTTCAATGAATGGATGACTTCATGCGTGAGAATAATCCCATCCAATATTTGTCGCCCTTCTACATAGCCAGTCTATTCCAGAGAGATGAGCAGTGGGAGCAAAGGTCTGAGCCTATTGGAAATGACTTTGGAGATAAGTTTGTAGAAGACGTTGCACAATGCAATGGGTCTAAATTTGTCCGGAATGACTGAGTGCTCCTCTTTAGGGATGAGGGTGAGAAAATTTGCATTGAGTGATGGGAGAATCCAATGCAGACTTCTAGATGCTTCAACCAAGTCCCAAACCTCTTGTTTTATCTGCTCCCAGAAGTAATGGGAAAAATTGGCTGTGACACCATTTGGACCTAGAGCTTTGCCATCTTTGAGTTGAGCCATTGACTGTTCCACTTCTTGAAGAGTGACGGGCTAGAGTAACATTTGGTTGTGATCTTCTGTGATGAGCTTGGGAATGTGTTGTGTTATCCTACTGATGGCTTGCTTCCTACAACCTAGAGGCTCTTGAAGAATGTGTTGGAAATGGCCGAGGAGTTCATTTTCAATATCCGCATGTTCCTCTAGCCTGTCCCCATGATTGTTTTCGAGAGTGGCGATGTGATTGTGCATTCATCTTTGAATGGAAAATAAATGGAAGAATCTTGTATTCTTCTCCCCCTCCTTGAGCTAGCAGATTCGCGATTTCTATCTCCATAGGATCTCCTCTTGCTGCTACCTCTCATCCAACTTAGTGAGGAGTGTTTTTTCTTTGGAGGCCAAGACATCAGTTTTTCCCTCTTTGATTATACACAGCTGTAGCTCAGACATTTATTGTTCGAGTTCTTTCTGATGTTGAAATATGTTCCGAAAGCTGGAATGATTCCATTTCTTGAGTGTGAATTTGAGGTTCTTGAGTTTTTTCTAAAATTGGAACATTTTGGAACCTGCCGGAGGTATGGAATTGTTTGAACATGTGGTGACTAGATCCTTGAAGTTCAGGTGAGAAAACTAGAAGGATTCAAAATGGAATGGTGGCTTGTTAGTTGTTCCAGGATGCAACCATTACAAGAGGATAGGCCAGTGATAAAAACCAACAAATGGAAGAATGGAGGAGTGGAAGTCGCCTCCTAAATGGATTACATTGTCTGAAATAAGAAAGTGATCCAGTCTTGAAGTAATCTTCTGGGATCCATATTTGTTCCAAGTGTGCATCCCATTGGAGAAAGGAAGATCAATCAACCAGTTGTCTTGAATGAAATTTTTGAAAATAAGACTGTCCATCTCAAGCCGAGATCTGCCTCCTTTTTTTTCCTCTAATTTAGTCATCATGTTGAAGTCTCCGCCACTAATCTGAAGGGGATGGCGCCTTGAAGAGTTAAGGATGGTCAATGTGTTGAGCAGGGAAATTTTCTGAAGAGGGTCTTGCAGGAAGTATACGTTGGTAAGTTGCCCATGTATATTAGAACCTATCAAGTGGAAGGAGGCTTGGATGAAATTGTGAGTTGCATGGATGTGAGATAGAGAAATGATTTGGGGATCCCAAGATATGGCTAGACCACTTGAGGCTCTAGAGGCATCAACTGTTGTGGTGTTGCATCCAAACCATAACTTGGTAAGAATGGAGTCAAGGGATATTGGTACATTTGGTTTCCTGTAAAAAGAATACAGTTGGCTTGTCTTGCTGAATCATTTTCTTAATCATTCGGTGCTTCGCCAGGTTGTTAAGCCCTCTAATGTTCCATGAGGTGAGCTTCATTGAGAACTGTGGGAGATCGGCCGATAGAACTTGGTCAGCTTGGGATATCTCCCAGATTCAACAAGCATTTCTCCTACAATGATCGTTCTTTACAAATCTGTTCTATGTCCTCTTTTCTTTGACTCTTTGATTATCTTTTTACCATCCCAAGGGCTTCCTGCTTGAATGCCCAGAGAGTTGCATTGTTGTGCGTGAAAGGGTGCAACTTCTAGGCTGCCAATTTGCTAAGGGGGAATATTACCATAGGCCTTATGGTGGCAAGCTAAATCTAGATCTACGATATCCAGATCTCCTAAATCGATGCTCTTTGGTTCCTCTTCCATGTGTGTAGGCTCATTCATTTATTTTTTGGATTCTTCATTTTGGGAAGCTGAGTGAGAGTTGTCATCTATCTCCATCTGATTTGTGTTCCTGATCACAATAGCTTTGCCTTTATTAGTTAGGGAGATGGTTCCTTGGGGGTCAAAGGAAAGGGGGCAAGTGGGAATCTTCTGAGGAGTGAACAAGGGGCCAGGAACAACAGATTTGGGATATTGGGAGAAGGTTGCAAAGACTCTCCTTCCAAGATCAATTAGGTAGCAAGAATATCAAAGTTGTTGCTAGTCGAAGGGATAGGGGAGACTTTGGGAATGGCAGTAGATTTCTTAGTATTCTTTTGACGACTAGGGACATTGGTGAAACCCTCCGCATCAATGCTTTCAGAGGTTGGGTAGATTTGGGAGGAGATTTGAGGGCAAATTCTTGAAAATATGGTCATGTTCATGGCATTTTCAACATCGAAAGGGAGCATTCTCATAATCAATAGTTTGGATCCATTCAAAGTCTTCATGAAAGAGACTTACCAAGTCTTTGAGGGCTTTGGCAAGATTCATATAAATGCAAATCCTTGCATAGGAGGTGTATCTTCTGAGTTTGGTTTCTTCAGCTATCTTGATGAACTCCCCCAGTCCATTAAAAATTTATTTTAGGGTTTCCTCATCCCAGTATTCCAGTGGTAAAGAATATATTCTAATCCAAATTGGTGCTCAGTTGAAGTCTTCCTTGTCAGGATTGAATCTTTCAATCCAGTCTCTGAGGTACAGGCCTGCTGAGTTAAAAAAGCACAGGCCCCCATCCAAAATGCAATTTATGTCCTCAAAACAGTTGAAAATAGCATTGAAGAAACCTTTTGGTCCCAACTGTAGGGTTACATGTCCCTTTGGTTTCCATTTTGAAGCCATCCATCCTTGGAGCACCTTTTCAGTCGGTCAAAAGCCAATAAATTTTCCAATGAGGGCATGGTCCTTCATATACTAAATATGACCATTGATACGATGACCTGGAACGTCAATTTTGATGTGATCTACTATGATAGGAATGCATGTGGAAGAGGGGGCTTGCTTCTGCTCTGCGGTAGCATTCTGATTCTATGTTTTATCGTTTTGCTCAACATTTGGATTCGCTTGCGTCCCTACAAAGTTAGAGGACGGGATCTATTCAGTTGCAGCTGTATTGGGTGTGTTAGTAGGTGGGTTTTCAGGAGGGGTAGGGGTTCCCACCCCTCTTAGAGGTGTTGCCATTAGCTGTGTTCAGAGGCCAACGATGAAGGAGCACTACTAGAAGCCGTGAAGGGCCAACGATGGAGCAGAGGAGAGCTTTGTCGACTCTGTTGTAGGGTTTTAGAAACTGTAGAGATCCATCGCCTTGTCATTCCTCATGAGTCTCTTTACCCAAGGGTTAGCTTTAATATTAAATGAAACATTGTAATCATTAAAATTGTGTAAACTATTTAATTAAATTTAAATATTTCATAAAGAAATGTTAACCATATAACTTAATTGATTTTACATTTATAAATAAGAATATCACCATTCAAATAATTAAGTGGATAATAATGTCCAAATCAAAGCTATTATTTTCATATCTTTTAATTCGAGGGAATAGATAGTAAATGGATTTGATTTTAATTGATATTTATGATTTAAAATTATAATAATAAGCATTGCAAAATTGGATTTCTAATTATAATGACCTAAGCTTGTTTACTACATAGTTATCAAATTGGAATTCTAATTCGATTAGATATGAAAAGGAAATTCTTTTGTATAAAATTTACTATAGAAAAAATTCTAAACTATACTTTTTCCAAATACTTAATATTTTTTAAACTATACTTTTGCCAAATAGTTAATATTTTTTAAACTAATTACTTTTTACAAATACTTTATATTTTTAAACTATTTTAAAAATTTATATATGAAAATTTAATATGTAAATTTATTTATTATTTTATTTACAAATCTTGACGATTTTGCAACGGAGGCTTGTTATTCTATAATTTTTTTCAATATAAAAGAGACATATAAATTTATTTACTATTTTATTTTATAATTATTTTTTAATATAAAAATAACATATAAATTTGTTTAAACTAACTTACTTTTACTATTTTCTTTTCGATTGCAGTTTTCCATTTTACAATTCTTTTAATATAAAATTACCTTTTTTTAATACTATTCTATTCCCAAGTACAAACCTATGTATAATTTACAAATGGAGAAAATAGTATATAAGCATGCAACTAGTGTAATTATGTATGAGATACAAACCTATTCCCAAGTACAAACCTATGTATAATTTACAAATGGAGAAAATAGTATATAAGCATGCAACTAGTGTAATTATGTATGAGATACAATATAAACTTTGTTGAATATGCAAGCCATTTACATTTTAAGCATAATCTTCCCTATAGAGAGGTAATTGTGGAATACGCAAGCTACCTAAAATTTAAGCATAACGGAGGTTGTTCCACAATAAGCTAGCTAATGACATTGTACCTTATTTTGGAAACATTTTTTTTTGAATAGGGTCGAACTTCCCCGATTTATTTTTCTTAATTTTTTGAAGGTCAATACGTCGAATTTGGTAAATATGGTTTATTAGAAGAATTTGAAATGAAAGAGATCAAACAAATTATTGCAAGGTTTGCAATAGAGATGATCTCTCCAGTAAAAAAAAGCCATTTTCTGTAAAAATGAATAATTAATAAACTGTTCAAATGTGGATAGTTATATAGTTATAAAATTAGGATTGTTATAAGTTTTATTATAATCAATAATGATTGTAAAAATGAATAATTAATAAACAGTTCAAATGTGGATAGTTATAGAATGCGGATTGTTACCGGTTTGATTATAATCAATATACTTATTTTCTGGCATATTGTTTTTTTAAGATATTCTGGCGATCACGACCTCTGTCCCCACTTCTTGTGTGAAAGAAACGGTTTAATTCTATTTCGATCTTCATGATTACGGGGATTTTATTCATCTAATTTCTTTATTTATTTAGTATTCTCATATTTTGCAATTTCGGAGGTTTAACGGTTGTACCCACAAACAAATTTAATGTAAGGGCACACCAAAAGTGGAAAAGAGAGTGATAACTGTACCCACCAGGATAGTTAACTTAGTGGCACACCAGAAGTGGAAAAAAGAGAGATGACTTAACATATTTCATTTCACTATACCTTTAGTTCAATTGATCGATATCTTGCTCCACTAAAGTTGAATTTAAGTGGAGGTTAGTTTTAATATTAAATGTATTTAATACAGATGTTTATCGTTTAAATTGTGTAAACTAAAAACTGATTAAATTTAAATATTTCATACAACAATTTTAATTATAATATAATTTAATTGATTTTACATTTACGAATAAAATGATAATCATTTCTGAGTGTCAACTTGTGATCCATTATGGTTAAGCAAAATTTGTTAGATTTTTTTGTTTATTAATATTTTATTTTTATACTGTTATAATGTATTAATTATTGGTTAGGTTTTGACAAGTAATTATTGTATCTCAATAGTGTTTATATTCAATAGTTTTGATAATGAACTACACTAGGTAGTTCGAAACGCGTAGGCTCTCCAAATAATATTGTGATTTTTTCGGAAGAGTTTGTTAAGCAAAATCGATAATCAATTAAACTTAAATATTTCATATAGAACTATTTTAACTCTAATATAACTTAGTTTATTTTACATGTGTGAATAAAACAATAGCCATTAAAATAATCAATTGAATTATAGTGTTCATATCAACTTTTTGTTATTATTATTTTCACTCTCTTTAAATCAAGGAAATAATAGTGAATCTCTCTCCTTTTTTCTTTAAAGTTTTTAAATATTTCTAGGAATTTTCAATCTTGAATACATATATTTATATAAACTAGCACAACCACATTTACCAATGTGGTTGATATACACTAATAAACATAGATACACCACCCACGTAATTAATAAATGTTAGATGTATTTTGTTAAAGGCTAACTATTTCTCATTATTAATAACTATATAAATAATAATAACGATATTCATTTGTATTTATATAATTATACATTTGTATTAACATTATTTTGTATATTAATATAAGATTAGTTATTACATAAAATTTTGCTAATATGTTAATAGGTATATTGAAAAATTTAATATAATTGACATATAACATCATAATAATATTTATTTATTATTCCCCGGATGTGGGTGACATGACAGGAACGTGCAAAGCCAGTTATTCCCATGCACAGGCTGATGAAGTCCTACACCGCCAACTTTAACCTGATGTTGAACCTCCTCTCAAAAATAATTCACATGAGCACTTTGATGCACCTAATCTTCTTCCATACACTAAATCACATGCAACCCCAAGTGAACTATCCCAACTCTCATGTGCAAGCGTGCCACAAAATCGCACAGCATCTACGCTTGTGCCACAGGTCTTCAAAAGGCGTGGTATCTCCTCATTATGTCATCCCTATGCTGCCATTGCTGGCCTCCAAAGCCTTCTTCGCCTCCTCCCTTGCTAGTCTATTGCTACATCAGTTTCCCCGCGCACCCCCCCTACTCTGCGCTCTCCCTCTCACGCGCCACCCTATTGGTGCTAGCCTGCTAGGTGCCTCTCCTACTAATTAACTCTAGGCTACGCGCTCCATGTGACATACCCCTCTGCAATTTTCTACTTCTTCAAATTCATCTCGTTGTATGATTTCTGAGGCAGGCTCCCTCATTGTGCAACCCCTTCTGTGCACCCCCCTACTGTATAAATCTCTGTTGGGCACCCCCCAGTTGTGCTTCTCTGCTGCATGCTCCCATTTTGAGCATGTCACCACTTTTGGACCAGCCTCTCCCTCTCTGTTTGTTAGCCCCCCCATGGCTCTGCGTTAGTTCGAAAAGATCATTAGGGGTATCCAAAGAGGTGTGCTCTCAGGTCGCTATCAACGCGGACTGGATCACTGCCTAGAATCCATTAAAGGCTCCTCTTCTGGAAGCCATGATAGGGAAGCACCACAGCGGTCTAAGGCACCCAAGATGAGATTGCCTTAATGCTGGAGAATCGGAGGGGCAGAAGAGGCCCTATGAAGTCCACCATTGTGCACTCTGAGTCGCTCACTGCTCGAAAAATCAAGCCTCTCCCGGTTGAAGAGGCCTCAGGGGAGGACACAAATGTGTGGATCATGGATTCGGAGGGAGTATGGATGCAAGTTCCTGATGCTAAGTACCTAGTCACTCATATCCTATGCGTAGCCACTACAAAGCCCCCGTGTGTGCCTTCCGCTGAGGAGGAAGCCATTGCATATGAATATGGATGTCACGTCGAGGAGGAGGACCCTGCTACAGAGGATGATGAAGGAACACCATTACTATGTGTTTTCTCAGCTCTTTTATGTTTTTTGTTATTTCAACATATACTACAAATATTTTGTTTTTATACGTGTCACGACACACTTTGTAAATATTGATTGTTTGATGTTATTAAGGGGTTGCTTTCCTCCTAAGAGACAGCCCCAAACCATTGCTATTTTGAAAGCCTCTAAGGCAAAGATTGGTTAAGCACTGCTTAGCATCTCAACCCGACGCCTATGTAAAATTTTCTTTTGATCTAATATAATTTAACCTATTATATATATATATATATATATATATATATTAATAATAATATGTAAATTTTATTATTCATAATATGTATTTATCTCTACCATTAAATTATCCTCAATAATTATGATATATTTCTTAAACTAATTCTAAATATATTTTATATATTTAATTAGATTATCTTAATAATATTAACCATAAACTATATATTACACTAAAATATATTATCCTCTCTCTTTATATATATAATTTAATAATATAATAATAATAATATATTATAAAGATCAAAATCTAGAGTTTATTAATCATTTGTGTTTTAAATATTGATTCCATTTAATGTTCCTCAATACCCTTTAACAACAATTTTTTTTTTTTCATCCTTATAAATCTAACTTTCTTTTCATTTTCAATTATTATCCTTGTTGATAGCAAGTTCTTCTCTGTTAACTATTAATAGTTATTTAAGAAGACCTCTTTAACACTTTATATTCAATATACCTCTACTAAATATAAGTTTAAAATTTTGTCTATTACTAACCTTCATATATATAATCCAATATACACCTTCCACTTCTTCTCGTATTACAAGTGCTATGATCATTCTTATTATCATATACCCCACTTAGGAATATACACATAATAATCTGATTTCAATATTCCCTCATGCCTATAATTATTTTCAATACTTATTAGTCCCTGCCGCCTGCGGCATGGCAGGGACTATAGTAATCGCTTTTTAGCGTTTTATTAGTTCTTGCTGGGGAATCAAATAGCGCTATTTTAGCTATTATAAAGTTTTAGAGACAATTTTCAGTCTCTCAGATTGATTTTTATTGATTTTTAATCCCTGTTGCTTGTAAGAGCCAATCAACAATTCAGAGGTCTTATTTGGCCTCATATCGAGGCCAGACCTTTCCAAACTTAGGGTAAGTGCAACGGAAGTGCAGGGCATTGGCATTACCATGTATGAGCATATGAGATCAAGTGAAGTAATGCTAGCATTACTTCGCTGACATTTAATGTTTGTTACAAATCTTGTTTATTAAACTCGTCCAAACTTGTTTAGCTTCATATCCGGGTCTATGCATGCGCTTGTCCAACTTGACATTTGCGTTGAGCATGTTCTACGTGGCAGAGACCATACAGATAACATATTCTAGGGTGATAACATATGGAGGTACAATAGAAGTCGGTTAATTTCCAACCTTGCAGCTTATCCACAAGGCCACCGCTACCGCAAGGCCACTGATGATAGCCTACCTTCGAGCCCATGGCTTACCTTCCAACCCTACCAAGGATTGGAACGGCCCATCGCCTACCTTCCAACTCTAGGAAGGATTGCAGAAAGCTCATAACATGACTGCAACTTTCCAACCCCGTGCCAATCGCTGCAAAATTTCAGAGATTTCTAAGGACAGCAAAATTTCAGAATTCTAAGAGAAGCAAAATGCTTTCAGAGTCCTAAGAGAAGCAAAATGAGAACATATTTTTTTTTGTTGGCGAGGGTTTGCAAAATGATATGTGTAGCCACCGCTTGAACCCATCTCCTTAGCCACCGCAGTTTTCATAACAACTTTCATAACAACTCTGGGCAAAAGAGACAGCAAAAGGGACAGAGTTAGAGAAAGCAGAATATTAACCGCCATTAGAAGAAACGATCCTGGATAGAGAAAGTAGAAGATTAACCGCCATTAGAAGAAACGATCCTGGATGTGATGAGCTTCCTGCCACATATACACAGATACACAGGTACTAATTTTCATCAACTGCAAGATCCCACTGTTTTTTTTTTCCAATACAAGGAAAAAGAAATGAAATAAAACAAAAAGCTAACGTTAACTAAATTTTCCATTTTTGTGACCTCAGTTATATTTTAAATCTTTCTTCATTTTTCGATTTTCAATCTAATTTATTTTACACAGCTTGTGTATTTTGACTGAAATTGTATTAAACATTGCACCCATCATCAATATTCAGATTAGCTGCAAAGAAACCAGTTTAATGGATTATTTCTTTTTCCCTTTTATTCATTGAAATTGCCTTTGAATTTTGAATTCAGCAGATCAATATTTAGATTAGTTGCAAAGAAAACAGTTTAATGGATTCTTTCTTTTTCATTGGACTGAAAGAAGAGTCTCTCAGACATAAATTTAACAGGTCTTTAACCTCATTATTCGAAATATTAAAACAAATCACATTATAATTCGTATTAAAAAAATTAAACCAAACATACCTGTCTCAGTTTGTGCCGTGGTATCTGTAGTATTTGCATCAGTTGACTATCTGGGTTGCTTAATTTCCCCGCTATTAGACCCAGAAAATACAAACTATGAAAAAAAAAAAAGAACTATGAAAACATAAGTAACAGGCAAGACGAGGAAAAAATGAATGGGAAGACAATATATCAAAACTCAAAATAGCACTGCCATGCTAACACAACCAAAGAAAAAATAAACACAAAAAAATGGCAACAGGGAAAAAAATAATGAAAGAAATAAACAGAC
The DNA here is from genome assembly GCA_034641835.2 of Pinus albicaulis. Lineage (NCBI taxonomy): Eukaryota > Viridiplantae > Streptophyta > Pinopsida > Pinales > Pinaceae > Pinus > Pinus albicaulis. The sequence goes on from CM076570.1 coordinate 781,817,189, forward strand.
AAAAATAGGACTCTGTTCCGCATCTAAAATCCCAACAAAAGACCATTCACATCACCCAACCCTGCTGCTCTGTGTGCAGTTCTCTAGTCTGAGTCCATGCATCTTGAATCCATATCGAACCCTACAGCTCGTCCATATGTCCATGGCTAACAGATGAACATTCATATCACCCAACGAAAGATTGTCATTGGATATCTGTTCTACTAGGAGTCCCGCCTATGAACTTGGCTTTGCTACCTAACCTTATGCCCTTGTATAATATGCCATTCTTTTCCCTAGTCGCCCTTCCTTGCAGGTTTCAGTTTTCCTGGAGCTCCTCTTCGTGGGTATGCATCTATCCAGATTAGTATTCGAATTACGTCAACTACTAGGTTCTTCTTTCCTTGAGTGGATAACTGCTTACAAATCTTCGTAGGTCATTATTCAGGGTTTTTGCCTTGATTTGGCCCACGACATGGAGAAGAGGGTATCTCCTGGTTTTGGAAAGAGATTGAGGAGTACGACTCTGGACAACATTTGTGTTAAGTACTTTTACACACATAAGCTGTGATATATGTTTCTTACAGCAAAGCCATTCGCACAGGGTTTCTTACAGGAAAGCCGGCCATGGCGACGCCACCCACGAACTTGGTGAAGTCGTTCCCTAGGAATGTGAATGCCATGATGGAGCTTATGGAAAATTTGACATGTTAACTTAGTTGTTCATGCAACGAGTGATTTATGTGCACACGTGTTTTCACATTGCCAACCAACAATAATAATAATAATAATGTAAAAAACACATATCGTGGTTTCTGTTGTTCTTACATGCATAAAGCTACGTGGCTGAGTGGTTTTTCTAATTCGTGTATTTTATAATTCATTATCTACATGTGTTATACAAATTATATCTAAGGCAGTTGTAGCATGGGTGCTCTTAAATATTATTCACACAATAATTGGATTATTTAGAACCATGTCGATCCTGTCCCTTTAAATGCGTGCATGGCATGTCGGTGATGACTTTCCGGAAGCTTACGACAGCCGTAGGAACTAGCACCCAGATACCCATGAGCCATTAATGCCATGAGATGCTCACTTTCAATTTTGACAACCTGCCCCCATATTCAAATTTTGAATTTCAAATTCTGCACCTAACATCGTACAGGAGCTTCAGCGCGCAGAATGCAAATTGATTCCTGGGTAGCTCTATTATCTTCTTCGTTTCGTCTAATGACTCTTTCTTTAATAGAGCGCTAAATTTCCATCCCAATAGATTCTATGCCATTGGAATCCTGCACTAGAGAGGATTGCCGAGGGCTCTGATGTATAGTTTATGCCTTTTTCTTGTCTTCTTTTTTGGCATTTGCCTGTTGGCTTAGTGAGATATGTGTAAAGCTTATTATTACTGTGAAAACTCTATCCGGCCATAGCCCAGGGATAAGCCACGATAATCCCACTGACTCCAGGGTCTAGAGCCAGTTGGCTAGTCAGTAATATCTATAATATGTATTGTTTGTTTTTCAAGGTTATAGTTTTGTTTTTCAATCATGAAACTGAAACCTTTGCTTTTTCATCATGAAAACTGTAGCTTTGAAATATATAGCACGTTTATAGAAATTTCCCATTACTGCCAATCATAGGAAGCTCTGGAATAATAGGTTGTTATGTTTTGTCTGGATAGAAAGCCTATCATGATGTAAACCTCTTGCCAGCCCAGCTGTAATTTCTTTTCTATAATATATATTCCCCAATTTTGACTTTTTTTTTTTTTTTTTAATTAACCTTTTCCGTGTTATGAGCAATATCAGTTTTTGTCATTGATATTTCACTTGTATTACTGCATTACATCCTGATTTTGTTTTATCTTTGGAACATAAGCAAACGATTTAGCCTAGTCATAAAGCTAAACTAAAAACTTAACCATACAAATTAGTTTCTAGTTGAAATTTTAGTTAATTTGCAGAAATACTATTTTATTTTTTTTCAAAATATTTTGACCTGAGTTTGCACTTTTATTCAGTTCTTTAATTTATTATTGTTTAGCATGGACTGTTTTTGAAATAAATGCAGTGGTGCAAGAACTCATTTATGTTGCAACTATGGCTTGGGCATCTTTGGTTGGTCTATATGAAATCTTGTTAAGATGGTTTTCAATTTTAATTAAACCCCATCCAACTTTTTTTTCTAATCCATATCATACAAAATATTGTGGAACAAGCTTAAGATCTTAAAATGGCATCAAAACAAGAGGCAAATGCAAGGACAATAGATAGTAGCCACAAGCACCATGGCCAGTTGCTGCAGACAAAATAAATGTAGCATAAAATACACATTTTCTCACAGGCATTTAAAATTTTGGACTTCCAAAATGAAAAGCAAGATCCAAATATTTTGAGTTTTGTATATTTGCATTCCACTTGATATAACTTTAATGTGTTTTTAATTTGTAATGTGGAACTACATGCTAATTACATAGGCATGCAATGATGTTTTGGTTTCTTATATGCAAAGAGTTGCATCAAAAAACTATTAATATGATATGGCCTTTTCAACCAATGTGTAACAGAAAAGATGTCATCTTAAAACTGTATATCCTCTTAGAGCCTTTTGATTATAAGGCAACAGTTTTTCCATGTCAAACTAGAGTAATAGTATTTACTAATGGTCAATGAAAATCAAGTGCAAGCAGAAATAATTGTGTTAGAAGTATACCAAAGGCAAGTATGAAATATATCTGACTCTAGAATTAGTGAGCTTATTATGGGGTATTCTCTTGGCAATACAGAGTTTTCATGCAAGGACATTTTTTACATTAAGTTAATGATATTTCTACTTTAAATGCCATTTCCATGCCATATAACTATTAATGTTCTTGCTCTGAATTCTTTTGTACGAAACTTATAGGCCATGATATGCCTGCAAGTAATGCCATGAAAGCCTCAAAGTTCTGTTATGTATATGTTATATTAAAAGGCAAACTTGCTTTTGTGCATCCTTGCAATATTATTGCACAAGATAGCATCACTTATACTTCAGAAGACATTTTACTATTAAGAGTTATTACAGTATTCTTTGGCAAACACAGTTTCTCTACGGAGTCATGGATTATTTTGGGAATATACACAATTTTGGCAATCTTCTTTACTTGCAATTTAAATTTTGATTTGTTTAAAATGATATGTCAATGGTACTTTACATGCATTTGATACTTTACATGCATTTGATGTCCCTCTGCATTAGTGGCAGGGACTTGTTGCTTGCAACTCCCCTTGTTAATAAAACAATCATTAACCAAATTATATTATTCGACGTGATTGTTGCACTTCCCAAAGGTTTTCACATCTTTTATCGTGAACATTTTATACAAATTATAATGTCACCTTGTATCATGAAAATTCTCGTTGAATTTTATACCAATTTTGATATATATATACACACGTATTTTGATATGACTATCATATTCCATAATCCTTTAACCTTGATATACGTTAATGTGTTTATTTCAAATATCATAATCCATTTGCTCCTTCTTTATAGCTCGATTTTCTTGAAAATTAATGTATTGGAATTTAAGCAGAGTATAAAATCTTTGTATCCAGTACTAATTATGATGCGTGGAGGTTGGGTAATGGTTAGTACTTAACCTCTTTAATTTTTCTGGTGATTATATTTCATTTACGTGTACACCCATGCCTATGTTGGTACTGGTTGAACTTCAATTCCGATTTTATTTGATCTCCTCGAGATCTGCTGAGTACGTTAGGTTTATCTCTTATGGTGAATTAGTTAGTTGATTAACTCATCTCCTCTGGATTGAAGAAATGTTGATTTTCCCTGCCCATCGAACCCTATTTTTTTTTTACGCACCATTTAGATCATGGCAGTTGTGAGGTGTCGATTTACTAGGGTTTTGGAATGGCAGTGGGGTATATCTTCTTTATTATATGCGTTGATTTCATTCATTTGTTGAGTTCTTTTATTCAATGGAACACTTCCTTCTCTGAACGAAAGGAACCTATACAACTCGGCTTCAAAGGGTTCTGAGTTTTATGGAATGCTTCGACCTCTCTACATGCAGGTAACCCATAACTTCAATCTCTGATAAATATTCTTATAAAACCCTTTAGCAACGCCTAAATAGAAAAAGGTAATTAAGCGCAGCAGCGATTGAAAAGAGGGCTTTGAGATTCTACATTTTTCCATCTACAGTGTGCTCGGTCGAGGTGTGCTAATGGCATTGATTCAGTGTGAATCTTTTCCCTTCTATCTCAACACCGTTGGCGCCTTTCGACCAGTTCACCTGATGCAATACAGCCGCCATAGGTGTAAGAGAGAATCGAACCCGAAACCTTTAGATGGACAAAGCATTTAAAAAAGAGAGAATCGAACTCGAAACCTTTACATGGCAAAAGCGTTAAAAGAAGGTTAATGTAATCTACCTTAATAATATTTAATAAATAGAGCAATGTATTCATATCAACAATCAATGATGGCCGCCAGCAGGGCGGTCATTAATGTAATCTACTTATGTATGAACAAAAAAATTTATATACCCAAAATCTAGCTGCACATCAATGTGATGAAATTAGAAAACACTGTTACCCTATTCTCGCCCCCCTAACTGCAAATTTAATACATTCGAGATCGCGTGATAAAACCCGTCATCAATCGATCTCCAATCGCAACCCTCACAGTGTCACGCTTACTTTCGAATTCTCAATAGTAACTTTGGCATTGCCATCAAGCCTATCAACGACCAGAGCCCATTGCACACGGTCCTTAATCTTCATAGACCTCAATTTCCACAATTTTCTCTTCACGGGCACGTCGGCCTCCAAATTCAAGGGAATACTGGCCTTTTGCCGCTGCTTTTTGAGTGTGGAGACCACGGCACTGGTGAGCCGAGCACCGTTCCCGCTGAGCGCTACGTATTCTTGTGGCCCTGGTAGAATACTGGCAGGGCCCACGTGTAGAACTCCGTGCCCGAATTCAAACCATGTCTATATTCAAATTTCAAATTCGAATAATAGCCCGCCACTGACTCAAATTTGAAATTGAGTTGGATGGATCCATGTAGATACATATATGACATATGGGAGTGAGAAAACGGAGGTTGGAAAACGTGGGAGCCGGTGACGGAGCAGAGCAAAGGCCGTTGGGACATGACGGAAGGAAGTTTTCTACCGTCGGCGTTAACACCATCGGAACTAAGTGGAGTCCACTTGAAGTCGAAAAAGCTCGAATGATCCCCGGAGGAGCAGTACCGGAGCTGTCAAATCAATCTCCGATTCGTAGAACAAAAGACTCCTCCGTTTGTGTACCACCGGTGAGAGTCTATATATAGGCGGGGCAAAATTTGTCTTAGTGGATCGTATACCGCACGATATTCATTGGATGGTTGACCTGCGCTCGTTGGGCGGTGTGGGAAATTAATTTAAGAGTGTGATGTATAAGAAGGCGCGGTAATCGCTTCTGGACATCCGGGTCACGCCCCCCTTTATTGTTCTAGGTGTTCAGTGCTGTCTAAAACTAGCGATCACGAATATCCCACGAGAGGCATATCCAAACTGATGACGTGGAAAAAATTAGTAAGAAAAAGGTTGAGATAAAAAGTGTGATGTACAATAAGCCAGGGCAGTAGCTAGAACAAATTAATAAGAAAAACGTTATCATAAAAATGTGTGATGTACATTCAGCCACGGCAGTAGCTACTAAATAAACCAGTGCGGACAATTTCTGGCGAAAAAACAAGAAGCAGCTAAGGAAATTTCCTGAAGAAAAAACAAAGAACACAGAGCGTCACGTACAGAGGAAGTCCTAGTTTTGCATGGGCGATATTTCATATTTTATGAAAATCTCCGCGCATTCCATGAATATCTCCGAATAAATTAATTTTGTTTCTATTAACAAATTTTAAAATAGTTTTAGTAATTATATAAAAATTAAAATTAAAGGTAACACATTTCAGTGGACGTTATCGTGTGAGCGGTTAAGATATTTCTAATCGGAAATTACTCATTCAATTCTCTGCTTCAACGAAGGTGATGTATTTGAACATGATAATGATGAAAATGTAATCTTACTCAAATTAAAATGTTCAGCTCCATGACGATCACGACCTCTGTCCCCACATCTTGTGTGAAGCAAATGATTTAATTCTTGTTTCCATCTTCATGACTACCATGTGGATTTTGTTCATCAATTATTCGCCAAAGACGATTAAGAACTAAATTTATTTATCGTCTACATGCAAAAACAAATCGATTCCAAAGATAAACGTTATGATAATGTTGTTTAAACACAAAATTAGAGTATTCCAATACCAATATCTCCCCATCTTCGTGTCTCGGTATTCTCATATTTTGCAATTTTGGAGATCACGGAGCCACCTTAAAATGAATCACGCTGAGGTTTAAGTGTGGCACTCACAAAGAAGGTTAACTTAAGGGCGCACCAAAAGTGGATAAAGAAGTAGATGATTTAAACAATGATGATCTTTTTCTCCATTTAATTTGTATTTAAGTGGAGGTTACTTTTAATATAGATTTTTTTAAGTTGGAATAATCTATTAATTATGACACATAATGTATATGGCGGGATTGACCTCCGGAATTGCTGTAATAGCCAATTCCAAAAGGCATCTTAATCAAAAAACCAAAAAACTGACCGCCTCTGATGGAGAAACTGGCCCAAAATATGCTGTCCACTGTGGGGAAACCAACTATGTTCAATGACCTCATAGAGTTTGACAGAAACATCCCAATGGAAAACTTGCCTAGAAAATGCAACAAAACATGAAAATTGACCAAAACTAGATGAAGAAACATGTCCTTACGATCGTTTTGCATCATGCTAGGTGTCTTTTTGTGTTGGAGGTGGCTCCTCCACAATGAGACATCTGTAATCCTCGGACGAGTCATCCTCCTTCTTGGACTGTTGTGCTGTAGGCTCAGGTGAGGATGCAATGAGTGCTTGACTACTGCCTTTGCTCATCTCCCCTGCCATGTGCTCAAAGCTCTCGCTACAGCTACCTGCATTTCTTGAGGATAGCGAACCAGACTTGACAAGTAGGGTGGCAGACTTACGAGAGTCCTGTGGAGGCGCCAAGGAGACAGTTGACTTCCACATGCGTTTTCTGGAGCCCAAGCACATGGAGCTGGGTTGCGCTTCCTGAAATGTAACTGAAATTTGGCGGTGACCCTGGGTCAATCCAGGAGACTGTCAAAGTGGAAAATTGCTACATTTTTAGTCGGTGGTGGAGAGCTGGCTTCATCATTAATGGAGAGAGGTGGGCGAGAGCCTTCCCCTCTTCCTCTTTCGCGTCTGTACCTCATGCGGTGTCATCTCGACATAATGGAGATGGAGAGCGAGCTGGAGGACGAGTGGGTGAGATGGGAGGGTGAGCGGGACGAGGGGAGCGATTGAGCACAGTGGTCGGCAGATGGCTATCAGCACCGGAGGGTTGTGTAGTGAGCAGGAGGCGAAGGTCGAGCAACGACAGAGAGGAGCTCAGAGGTCTAACAAAGGCAAGAGTAAAAGAAAGAGAATGTTTGCGAACCGAAAATGACAAAGAGGAGAGACGTGGCACCATTAAAGGAGGTGTAGGACGGTTTGCAAAGTAGGAGTTAAGGCCAAGTGCGGGAGAGTGGAATGACAGACGTGCATAGCTGTGGGTGTTAAATGCTACGGTACCAGACCTCTGTGTGGCCATGTGGCCTAGCCAAGTAGCATGCATTGGGCCTACCACATTCCGGGGGCAGTTAATCATCCGCATCCGCGAGCGGAGCTTCATTTTGCACTAGTTTAGTGCATTCATGGATGACTGTAGCATCATTGGTACTGGATAGAGGGCTCGAGAAGAGAATGAGATTCTGAGAAACTCCTTTGTTGGCAAGAAGGTCCACTACCTTGTTTGCAAAGCGGCGAACATGCTTGAAGGAGATGACTCTGTGTAACTTGAGCCAATGCTCAATTTGTTCCAACCTTGTCAAAAGATGTCAGCTTGTGGAAAGTTTGGAGGAATGGGCACCCAAGAGGAGTTGCATTAATGCATTGATGAGAATTTGGGAGTCTCCTTCCACTTCTAGGGAGAAGAGATTTTTTTCCCGAGCAAGTAAGAGTCGGTGCCATAAACCTTCCAGTTTAGTTGAATTGTTTGAGTCTGAACCAATTGAGCCAAAGAAAATGCAAAGGGGTTGTCCTGTTGAATCTCTGAATATTCCTCCAAAACCAGCTACTCCTGGATTACCTTTGGAGGTGCCATCAAAATTCATCTTGATAATTCCACTCTTTGGAGGGATCCATGTGCTGGGATAATCTGGGTGATTGCAATGGGAACGAGAGTGATCAGTGAGATTGGGAATGGAATGGTGCCAATTTGTCCATATGATACTTTCAAGAGGTTGAGCTGGGATATCAGAGTCCTGCCAATGATGAAGAGCTAGAGTTTCTTGAAGGTTGATGCTTGTTGGTCCAAATGATGTCCCATGAGGCTTTGATCTTTAAAAATTTTTTTCCTTCTTCCAAAATGTGTCTTAAAGAAGGAAGTCGGAAGAAGAAACCAAGCGTGTTGAGAAACTGCTGAAAGGCCTGGGCCAAAGCAAGCCGATAGTATTTACAATGTTGCCTTTAATTCTCGTTGGATCTCCGCAAAGCAGACATTCATTTTCCAATAAGCACTGGTGATGGCCGCATGTGTCCAACTTAGGAGCGGTGGGAGCCAAAGATGCTCTCCAGTAATGTATCCGGAGTGTTAATTCAAATGAATCCAATGAATCCCCTTTTGAGGAGATTTTCCCAAGTGAGAATTCTTTTCTTGCTGAGGAGCCAAAGGAAGGTTGAAATTTTGGGCCAAATGCCTGGTCTCCATATTTGAATCCAAATTTTGTCCTTGGGAGCCTGCGCTAAAGGGACGAGCAGATGGTATGCTTCTTTGGTGGAGAAGGTTACGTGGGGGGTGTATCCCCATCGAAGCCTATCTTCTAGAGTCGCATATCTAATTTTTCTGTGGCTCATCTCTTTGTCAATTTCATCGAATGATTCATCTTGCCATTTTTCTTGCCATTGAGTAGCTGGGATCCATTGTCGATAGCCCAGAATGGGATGAGGTTTCCAGAAGAGGTTTACTTGATTATTCTCGAGGGCTTGTAGGACGGCTTACCACTTGGGTTTTTGGAAGAGATCTGCTAGTTTGGGTAATTGTTGCCAAGAATCATCCCAAAGGTGAGCTGAGTTTCCTGATCTAATCTCCCAAAAAAATTGCGCTTGGATGAAGGCTCTGTGTTGTTTGGCGGAGTTCCAGATGAGAGAGTTGGAGTCCTCTGAGGTAAGTCTAATGAGATCTGCAGGCGGTCTGTTGGTAGAATATTTGGTTTTCCATAGGCGAGCCCATGGGCAGTGTGGCTTGGAGATCCACTTCCACCAGATGCGTGCACCCATAATTTCATTACTATGCTGAGGATCTCTTAATCCTAGCCCTCCATCCGCCTTTCGGGTGGAAACATCCATCCATTTCACTAGAGCCCATTTTCTGTTCAACCCTGAAGATCCCCATAAGCAATTGAGTTGAAGGTTTCTAATCTGTTTTAGAACCCATTTTGGTGTAGCCAACACTAAAAAATGGTACAGAGGCATGGATTAGAGAACAATTTTGATTAAGACTTCACTTCTAGCTATGTTGAGAGATCTCGTAAGTCCAAGAAGAGAGTGTGTGCCTCAATTTTATCAAATAATCTTTTCCAAGAGGAGTGTTTGATCGTCGCTTCAATGAGAGGAGCACCGAGGTACTTAGATGGCGGTATGGTGATGGAAACCCAAGGAGTCTTGCAATGTTGTTCGAGTAACAGCTAGAGTGTTGAAAAAGAATATTTGGGATTGTTCGCATTGATGGTGGTGCCGAAGCTTCGTAGAAGGTGTCCAATAGGGACTTGAGAGTGTCGGCTTCTTGGATCGAAGATGGCCAAATAACAAGTTATCATCCACAAATCGTTGATAAGTGATGCATTACTTGTCGGGGACTCGAAAGACCTGCTGAGAGAGTGAGAGTGGCAACGTGTTGAATGGACACTCGCCAAGATGTTTTTCCCTTTCCATGAGGATAAAAATGAAGGAGGAGAGTGGATCCCCTTGACGAATACCTTGGGTGTGGGAGAAGGGTAGGGAAGGAGCCCCATTGATAAGGATAGAGAAACAAGGAGAAGAGATGAGGTTCATGATCCATCTAGTCCAAGTGGTGCAGAAACCAAAAGCGAGAAACATCTAAGTAATCTAGTCCCAACTTAATTTACCAAAATATTTGGAGAGATCTAATTTTAAAAGCATACCTGCTTTCTTAAGGTGCTTCAATGAATGGATGACTTCATGCGTGAGAATAATCCCATCCAATATTTGTCGCCCTTCTACATAGCCGGTCTATTCCAGAGAGATGAGCAGTGGGAGCAAAGGTCTGAGCCTATTGGAAATGAATTTGGAGATAAGTTTGTAGAAGACGTTGCACAATGCAATGGGTCTGAATTTGTCCGGAGTGACTGAGTGCTCCTCTTTAGGGTTGAGGGTGAGAAAATTTGCATTGAGTGATGGGAGAATCCAATGCAGACTTCTAGATGCTTCAACCAAGTCCCAAACCTCTTGTTTTATCTGCTCCCAGAAGTAATGGAAAAAATTGGCTGTGACACCATTTGGACCTAGAGCTTTGCCATCTTTGAGTTGAGCCATTGACTGTTCCACTTCTTGAAGAGTGACGGGCTTGAGTAACATTTGGTTGTTATCTTCTGTGATGAGCTTGGGAATGTGTCGTGTTATCCTACTGATGGCTTGCTTCCTACAACCTAGAGGCTCTTGAAGAATGTGTTGGAAATGGCCGAGGAGTTCATTTTCAATATCCGCATGTTCCTCTAGCATGTCCCCATGATTTTTTTCGAGAGTGGCGATGTGATTGTGCATTCATATTTGAATGGAAAATAAATGGAAGAATCTTGTATTCTTCTCCCCCTCCTTGAGCTAGCAGATTCGCGATTTCTATCTCCATAGGATCTCCTCTTGCTGCTACCTCTCATCCAACTTAGTGAGGAGTGTTTTTTCCTTGGAGGCCAAGACATCAGTTTTTCCCTCTTTGATTATACGCAGCTGTAGCTTAGAAATTTATTGTTCGAGTTCTTTCTGATGTTGAAATATGTTCCGAAAGCTGGAATGATTCCATTTCTTGAGTGTGAATTTGAGGTTCTTGAGTTTTTTCTAAAATTGGAACATTTTGGAACCTGTCGGAGGTATGGAACTGTTTGAACATGTGGTGACTAGATCCTTGAAGTTCAGGTGAGAAAACTAGAAGGATTCGAAATGGAATGGTGGCTTGTTAGTTGTTCCAGGACGCAACCATTACAAGAGGATAGGCCAGTGATAAAAACCAACAAATGGAAGAATGGAGGTGTGGAAGTCGCCTCCTAAATGGATTACATTGTCTGAAATAAGAAAGTGATCCAGTCTTGAAGTAATCTTCTGGGATCCAGATTTGTTCCAAGTGTGCATCCCATTGGAGAAAGGAAGATCAATCAACCAGTTGTCTTGAATGAAATTTTTGAAAATAAGACTGTCCATCTCAAGTCGAGATCGCTCTCCTTTTTTTCCTCTTAATTTAGTCATCATGCTGAAGTCTCCACCACAGATCCGAAGGGGATGGCGCCTTTGAAGAGTTAAGGATGGTCAATGTGTTGAGTTGTGAACTCTTCCAAGAGGGTCTTCAGCAGGAAGTATACTGTGTTGCCCATGTATATTAGAACTCATCATGGGAAGGGAGGCTTTGGATGAAATTGTGATTTGCATGGATGTGAGATAGAGAAATGATTTGGGGATCCCAAGATATGGCTAGACCACTTGAGGCTCTAGAGGCATCAACTGCTGTGGTGCTGCATCCAAACCATAACTTGGTAAGAATGGAGTCAAGGTATATTGGTACATTTGGTTTCCTGTAAAAAGAATACAGTTGGCTTGTCTTGCTGAATCATTTTCTTAATCATTCGGTGCTTCGCCGGGTTGTTAAGCCCTCTAATGTTCCATGAGGTGAGCTTCATTGACAACTGTGGGAGATCGGCCGATAGAACTTGGTCAGCTTGGGATATCTCCCAGATTCAACAAGCATTTCTCCTACAATGATCGTTCTTTACAAATCTGTTCTATGTCCTCTTTTCTTTGACTCTTTGATTATCTTTTTACCATCCCAAGGGCTTCCTGCTTGAATGCCCAAAGAGTTGCATTGTTGTGCGCGAAAGGGTGCAACTTCTAGGCTGCCAATTTGCTAAGGGGGAATATTACCATAGGCCTTATGGTGGCAAGCTAAATCTAGATCTACGATATCCAGATCTCCTAAATCGATGCTATTTGGTTCCTCTTCCATGTGTGTAGGCTCATTCATTTATTTTTTGGATTCTTCATTTTGGGAAGCTGAGTGAGAGTTTTCATCTATCTCCATCTGATTTGTGTTCCTGATCACAATAGCTTTGCCTTTATTAGTTAGGGAGATGGTTCCTTGGGGGTCAAAGGAAAGGGGGCAAGTGGGAATCTTCTGAGGAGTGACCAAGGGGCCAGGAACAACAGATTTGGGATATTGGGAGAAGGTTGCAAAGACTCTCCTTCCAAGATCAATTAGGTAGCAAGAATATCAAAGTTGTTGCTAGTCGAAGGGATAGGGGAGACTTTGGGAATGGCAGTAGATTTCTTAGTATTCTTTTGACGACTAGGGACATTGGTGAAACCCTCTGCATCAATGCTTTCAGAGGTTGGGTAGATTTGGGAGGAGATTTGAGGGAAAATTCTTTAAAATATGGTCATGTTCATGGCATTTTCAACATCGAAAGGGAGCATTCTCATAATCAATAGTTTGGATCCATTCAAAGTCTTCATGAAAGATACTTACCAAGTCTTTGAGGGCTTTGGCAAGATTCATATAAATGCAAATCCTTGCATAGGAGGTGTATCTTCTGAGTTTGGTTTCTTCAGCTATCTTGATGAACTCCCCCAGTCCATTAAAAATTTATTTTAGGGTTTCCTCATCCCAGTATTCCAATGGTAAAGAATATATTCTAATCCAAATTGGTGCTCAGTTGAAGTCTTCCTTGTCAGGATTGAATCTTTCAATCCAGTCTCTGAGGTACAGGCCTGCTAAGTTAAAAAATCACAGGCCCCCATCCAAAATGCGATTTATGTCCTCAAAAGAGTTGAAAATAGCATTGAAGAAACCTTTTTGTCCCAGCTGTAGGGTTACATGTCCCTTTGGTTTCCATTTTGAAGCTATCCATCCTTGGAGCGCCTTTTTAGTCGGTCAAAAGCCAATAAATTTTCCAATGAGGGCGTGGTCATTCATATACTAAATATGACCATTGATACGATGACCTGGAACGTCAATTTTGATGTGATCTACTATGATAGGAATGCATGTGGAAGAGGGGGCTTGCTTCTGCTCTGCGGTAGCATTCTGATTCTATGTTTTATTATTTTTCTCAACATTTGGATTCGCTTGCCTCCCTACAAAGTTAGAGGACGGGATCTGTTCAGTTGCAGCTGTATTGGGTGTGTTAGTAGGTGGGTTTTCAGGAGGGGTAGGGGTTCCCACCCCTCTTATAGGTGTTTCCATTAGTTGTGTTCAGAGGCCAACGATGAAGGAGCACTGCTAGAAGCCGTGAAGGGCCAACGATGGAGCAGAGGAGAGCTTTGTCGACTCTGTTGTAGGGTTTTAGAAACTGTAGAGATCCATCGCCTTGTCATTCCTCATGAGTCTCTTTACCCAAGGGTTAGCTTTAATATTAAATGAAACAATGTAATCATTAAAATTGTGCAAACTATTTAATTAAATTTAAACATTTCATAAAGAAATGTTAACCATATAACTTAATTGATTTTACATTTATAAATAAGAATATCACCATTCAAATAATTAAGTGGATAATAATATTTCATACAACAATTTCATACAAAATTTTTAATTATAATATAATTTAATTGATTTTACATTTACGAATAAAATGATAATCATTTCAGAGTGTCAACTTGTGATCCATTATGGTTAAGCAAAATTTGTTACATTTTTTTGTTTATTAATATTTTATTTTTATACTGTTATAATGTATTAATTATTGGTTAGGTTTTGACAAGTAATTATTGTATCTCAATAGTGTTTATATTCACTTATTTCAGTTAATATAGTTTTGATAATGAACTACACTAGGTAGTTCGAAACGCGTAGGCTCTGCAAATAATATTGTGATTTTTTCGGAAGAGTTTGTTAAGCAAAATCGATAATCAATTAAACTTAAATATTTCATATAGAACTATTTTAACTCTAATATAACTGAGTTTATTTTACATGTGTGAATAAAACAATAGTCATTAAAATAATCAATTGAATTATAGTGTTCATATCAACTTTTTGTTATTATTATTTTCACTCTCTTTAAATCAAGGAAATAATAGTGAATCTCTCTCGTTTCTTTTTTTTAAGTTTTTAAATATTTCTAGGAATTTTCAATCTTGAATACATATATCTATATAAACTAGCACAACCACATTTACCAATGTGGTTGATATACACTAATAAACATAGATACACCACCCACGTAATTAATAAATATTAGATGTATTTTGTTAAAGGCTAACTATTTCTCATTATTAATAACTATATAAATAATAATAACGATATTCATTTGTATTTATATAATTATACATTTGTATTAACATTATTTTGTATATTAATATAATATTAGTTATTACATAAAATTTTGCTAATATGTTAATAGGTATATTGAAAAATTTAATATAATTGACATATAACATCATAATAATATTTATTTATTATTCCCCGGATGTGGGTGACATGACAGGAACGTGCAAAGCCAGTTATTCCCATGCACAGGCTGATGAAGTCCTACACCGCCAACTTTAACCTGATGTTGAACCTCCTCTCAAAAATAATTCACATGAGCACTTTGATGCAACTAATCTTCTTCCATACACTAAATCACATGCAACCCCAAGTGAACTATCCCAACTCTCATGTGCAAGCGTGCCACAAAATCGCACAGCATCTATGCTTATGCCACAGGTCTTCAAAAGGCGTGGTCTCTCCTCATTATGTCATCCCTATGCTGCCATTGCTGGCCTCCAAATCCTTCTTCGCCTCCTCCCTTGCTAGTCTATTGCTACATCAGTTTCCCCGCGCACCCCCCCTACTCCGCGCTCTCCCTCTCACGCGCCACCCTATTGGTGCTAGCCTGCTAGGTGCCTCTCCTACTAATTAACTCTAGGCTACGCGCTCCATGTGACATACCCCTCTGCAATTTTCTGCTTCTTCAAATTCATCTCGTTGTATGATTTCTGAGGCAGGCTCCCTCATTGTGCAACCCCTTCTGTGCACCCCCCTACTGTATAAATCTCTGTTGGGCACCCCCCAGTTGTGCTTCTCTGCTGCATGCTCCCATTTTGAGCATGTCACCACTTTTGGACCAGCCTCTCCCTCTCTGTTTGTTAGCCCCCCCATGGCTCTGCGTTAGTTTGAAAAGATCATTAGGGGTATCCAAAGAGGTGTGCTCTCAGGTCGCTATCAACGCGGACTGGATCACTGCCTAGAATCCATTAAAGGCTCCTCTTCTGGAAGCCATGATAGGGAAGCACCACAGCAGTCTAAGGCACCCAAGATGAGATTGCCTTAATGCTGGAGAATCAGAGGGGCAGAAGAGGCCCTGGGAAGTCCACCATTGTGCACTCTGAGTCGCTCACTGCTCGAAAAATCGAGCCTCTCCCGGTTGAAGAGGCCTCAGGGGAGGACACAAATGTGTGGATCATGGATTCAGAGGGAGTATGGATGCAAGTTCCTGATGCTAAGTACCTAGTCACTCATATCCTATGCGTAGCCACTACAAAGCCCCCGTGTGTGCCTTCCGCTGAGGAGGAAGCCATTGCATATGAATATGAATGTCACGTCGAGGAGGAGGACCCTGCTACAAAGGATGATGAAGGAACACCATTACTATGTGTTTTCTCAGCTCTTTTATGTTTTTTGTTATTTCAACATATACTACAAATATTTTGTTTTTATACGTGTCACGACACACTTTGTAAATATTGATTGTTTGATGTTATTAAGGGGTTGCTTTCCTCCTAAGAGACAGCCCCAAACCATTGCTATTTTGAAAGCCTCTAAGGCAAAGATTGGTTAAGCACTGCTTAGCATCTCAACCCGACGCCTATGTAAAATTTTCTTTTGATCTAATATAATTTAACCTATTATATATATATATATATATATATATATATATATATATATATTAATAATAATATGTAAATTTTATTATTCATAAGATGTATTTATCTCTACCATTAAATTATCCTCAATAATTATCATATATTTCTTAAACTAATTCTAAATATATTTTATATATTTAATTAGATTATCTTAATAATATTAACCATAAACTATATATTACACTAAAATATATTATCCTCTCTCTTTATATATATAATTTAATAATATAATAGTGATAATATATTATAAAGATTAAAATCTAGAGTTTATTAATCATTTGTGTTTTAAATATTGATTCCATTTAATGTTCCTCAATACCCTTTAACAACAATTTTTTTTTTCATCCTTATAAATCTAACTTTCTTTTCATTTTCAATTATTATCCTTGTTGATAGCAAGTTCTTCTCTGTTAACTATTAATAGTTATTTAAGAAGACCTCTTTAACACTTTATATTCAATATACCTCTACTAAATATAAGTTTAAAATTTTGTCTATTACTAACCTTTATATATATAATCCAATATACACCTTCCACTTCTTCTCGTATTACAAATGCTATGATCATTCTTATTATCATATACCCCACTTAGGAATATACACATAATAATCTGATTTCAATATTCCCTCATGCCTATAATTATTTTCAATACTTATTAATAAAACAATCATTAACCAAATTATATTATTCTACATGATTGTTGCACTTCCCAAAGGTTTTCACATCTTTTATCGTGAAAATTTTATACAACTTATAATGTCACCTTGTATCATGAAAATTCTCGTTGAATTTTATACCAATTTTGATATATATATACACACGTATTTTGATATGACTATCATATTCCATAATCCTTTAACCTTGATATACGTTAATGTGTTTATTTCAAATATCATAATCCATTTGCTCCTACTTTATAGCTCGATTTTCTTGACAATTAATGTATTGGAATTTACGCAGAGTATAAAATCTTTGTATCCAGTACTAATTATGATGCGTGGAGGTTGGGTAATGGTTAGTACTTAACCTCTTTAATTTCTCTGGTGATTATATTTCATTTACGTGTACACCCATGCCTATGTTGGTACTTGTTGAACTTCAATTCCGATTTTATTTGATCTCCTCGAGATCTGCTGAGTACGTTAGGTTTATCTCTTATGGTGAATTGGTTAGCTGATTAACTCATCTCCTCTGGATTGAAGAAATGTTGATTTTCCCTGCCCATCGAACCCTAGTTTTTTTTTACGCACCGTTTAGATCATGGTAGTTGTGAGGTGTCGATTTACTAGGGTTTTGGAATGGCAGTGGGGTATATCTTCTTTATTATATGCGTTGAGTTAATTCATTTGTTCAGTTCTTTTATTCAATGGAACACTTCCTTCTCTGAACGAAAGGAACCTATACAACTCGGCTTCAAAGGCTTCTGAGTTTTATGGAATGCTTATACAACTCGGCTTCAAAGGGTTCTGAGTTTTATGGAATGCTTCGACCTCTCTACACGCAGGTAACCCATAACTTCAATCTCTGATAAATATTCTTATAAAACCCTTTAGCAACGCCTAAATAGAAAAAGGTAATTAAGCGCAACAGCAATTGAAAAGAGGGCTTTGAGATTCTACATTTTTCCATCTACAGTGTGCTCGGTCGGGGTGTGCCAATGGCATTGATTCAGTGTGAATCTTTTCCCTTCTATCTCAACACCGTTGGCGCCTTTCGACCAGTTCACCTAATGTAATACAGCCGCCATAGGTGTAAGAGAGAATCGAACCCGAAACCTTTAGATGGACAAAGCATTTAAAAAAGAGAGAATCGAACTCGAAACCTTTACATGGCAAAAGCGTTAAAAGAAGGTTAATGTAATCTACCTTAATAATATTTAATAAATAGAGCAATGTATTCATATCAACAATCAATGTTGGCCGCCAGCAGGGCGGTCATTAATGTAATCTACTTATGTATGAACAAAAAAATCTATATACCCAAAATCTAGCTGCACATCAATGTGATGAAATTAGAAAACACTGTTACCCTATTCTCGCCCCCCTAATTGCGAATTTAATACATTCGAGATCGCGTGATAAAACCCGTCATCAATCGATCTCCAATCGCAACCCTCACAGCGTCACGCTTACTTTCGAATTCTCAGTAGTATCTTTGGCATTGCCATCAAGCCTATCAATGACCAGAGCCCATTGCACACGGTCCTTAATCTTCATAGACCTCAATTTCCACAATTTTCTCTTCACGGGCACGTCGGCCTCCAAATTCAAGGGAATACTGGCCTTTTGCCGCTGCTCTTTGAGTGTGGAGACCACGGCACTGGTGAGCCGAGCACCGTTCCCGCTACGTATTCTTGTGGCCCTGGTAGAATACTGGCAGGGCCCACGTGTAGAACTCCGTGCCCGAATTCAAACCATGCCTATATTCAAATTTCAAATTCGAATAATAGCTCGCCACTGATTCAAATTTGAAATTGAGTTGGATGGATCAATGTAGATACATAGATGACATATGGGAGTGACAAAACGGAGGTTGGAAAACGTGGGAGCCGGTGACGGAGCAGAGCAAAGGCCATTGGGACATGACGGAAGGAATTTTTCTGCCGTCGGCGTTAACACCATCGGAACTAAGTGGAGTCCACTTGAAGTCGAAAAAGCTCGAATGATCCCTGGAGGAGCAGTACCGGAGCTATCAAATCAATCTCCGATTCGTAGAACAAAATACTCCTCCGTTTGTATACCACAGGTGAGAGTCTATATATAGGTGGGGTAAAATTGGTCTTAGTGGATCGTATACTGCATGACATTCATTGGATGGTTGACCTGCGCTCGTTGGGCGGTGTGGGAAATTAATTTAAGAGTGTGATGTATAAGAAGGCGTGGTAATCGCTCCTGGACATCCCGGTCATGCCCCCCTTTATTGTTGTAGGTGTTCAGTGCTGTGTAATCGCTCCTGGACATCCGAGTCACGCCCCCCTTTATTGTTGTAGGTGTTCAGTGCTGTCTAAAACTAGCGATCACGAATATCCCACGAGAGGCTTATCCAAACTGATGGCGTGGAAAAAATTAGTAAGAAAAAGGTTGAGATAAAAAGTGTGATGTACAATAAGCCAGGGCAGTAGCTAGAACAAATTAATAAGAAAAACGTTATGATAAAAATCTGTGATGTACATTCAGCCACGGCAGTAGCTACTAAATAAACCAATGCGGACAATATCTGGCGAAAAAACAAGAAGCAGCTAAGGAAATTTCCTGAAGAAAAAAAAAAGAACACACAGCGTCACGTACAGAGGAAGTCCTAGTTTTGCATGGGCGATATTTCATATTTTATGAAAATCTCCGTGCATTCCATGAATATCTCCGAATAAATTAATTTTGTTTCTATTAACAAATTTTAAAATAGTTTTATTAATTATATAAAAATTAAAATTAAAGGTAACACATTTCAGTGGACGTTATTGTGTGAGCGGTTAAGATATTTCTAATCGGAAATTACTCATTCAATTCTCTGCTTCAATGAAGGTGATGTATTTGAACATAATAATGATGAAAATGTAATCTTACTCAAATTAAAATGTTCAGCTCCATGACGATCACGACCTCTGTCCCCACATCCTGTGTGAAGCAAACGATTTAATTCTTGTTTCCATCTTCATGACTACCATGTGGATTTTGTTCATCAATTATTCGCCAAAGACGATTAAGAACTAAATTTATTTATCGTCTACATGCAAAAACAAATCGATTCCAAAGATAAACGTTATGATAATGTTGTTTAAACACAAAATTAGAGTATTCCAATACCAATATCTCCCCATCTTCGTGTCTCGGTATTCTCATATTTTGCAATTTTGGAGGTCACGGAGCCACCTTAAAATGAATCACGCTGAGGTTTAAGTGTGGCACCCACAAAGAAGGTTAACTTAAGGGCGCACCAAAAGTGGATAAAGAAGTAGATGATTTAAACAATGATGATCTTTTTCTCCATTTAATTTGTATTTAAGTGGAGGTTACTTTTAATATAGATTTTTTTAAGTTGGACTAATCTATTAATTATGAAACATAATGTATATGGCGGGATTGACCTCCAGAATTGTTGTACTAGCCAATTCCAAAAGGCATCTTAATCAAAAAACCAAAAAATTGACCGCCTCTGATGGAGAAACTGGCCCAAAATATGCTGTCCACTGTGCTGAAACCAACTATGTTCAATGACCTCATAGAGTTTGACAGAAACATCCCAACGGAAAACTTGCCTAGAAAATGCAACAAAACATGAAAATTGACCAAAACTAGATGAAGAAACGTGTCCTTACGATCGTTTTGCATCATGCTAGGTGTCTTTTTGTGTTGGAGGTGGCTCCTCCACAATGAGACATCTGTAATCCTTGGACGAGTCATCTTCCTTCTTGGACTGTTGTGCTGTAGGCTCAGGTGAGGATGTAGTGAGTGCTTGACTACTGCCTTTTCTCATCTCCCCTGCCATGTTCTCAAAGCTCTCGCTACGACTACCTGCATTGCTTGAGGATAGCGAACCAAACTTGACAAGTAGGGTGGCAGACTTACGAGAGTCCTGTGGAGGCGCCAAGGAGACAGTTGACTTCCACATGCGTTTTCTGGAGCCCAAGCACATGGAGCTGGGTTGCGCTTCTTGAAATGTAACTGAAATTTTGCGGTGACCCTGGGTCAATCCAGGAGACTGTCAAAGTGGAAAATTGCTACATTTTTAGTCGGTGGTGGAGAGCTGGCTTCATCATTAACGGAGAGAGGTGGGCGAGAGCCTGCCCCTCTTCCTCTTTCGCATCTACACCTCTTGCGGTGTCATCTCGACATAATGGAGCTGGAGAGCGAGGTGGAGGACGAGCGGGTGAGATGGGAGGGTGAGCGGGACGAGGGGAGTGATTGAGCACAGTGGTCGGCAGATGGCTATCAGCACCGGAGGGCTGCGTAGTGAGCAGGAGGCGAAGGTCGAGCAACGACAGAGAGGAGCTCAGAGGTCTAACAAAGGCAAGAGTAAAAGAAAGAGAATGTTCGCGAACCGAAAATGACAAAGAGGAGAGACGTGGCACCATTAAAGGAGGTGTAGGACGGTTTGCAAAGCAGGAGTTAAGGCCAAGTGCGGGAGAGTGGAATGACAGATGTGCATAGCTGTGGGTATTAAATTCTACGGTACCAAACCTCTGTGTGGCCATGTGGCCTAGCCAAGTAGCATGCATTGGGCCTACCACATTCCGGGGGCAGTTAATCATCCACATCCGGGAGCGGAGCTTCATTTTGCACTAGTTGAGTGCATTCATGGATGAGTGCAGCATCATTGGTATTGGATAGAGGGCTCGAGAAGAGAATGAGATTCTGAGCAACTCCTTTGTTGGCAAGAAGGTCCGCTACCTTGTTTGCAGAGCGGCGAACATGCTTGAAGGAGATGGCTCTGTGTAACTTGAGCCAATGCTCAATTTGTTCCAACCTTGTCAAAAGACGTCAGCTTGTAGAAAGTTTGGAGGAAGGGGCACCCAAGAGGAGTTGCATTAATGCATTGATGAGAATTTGGGAGTCTCCTTCCACTTCTAGGGAGAAGAGATTTTTTTCCCGAGCAAGTAAGAGTCGGTGCCATAAACCTTCCAGTTTAGTTGAATTGTTTGAGTCTGAACCAATTGAGCCAAAGAAAATGCAAAGGGGTTGTCCTGTTGAATCTATGAATATTCCTCCAAAACCAGCTACTCCTGGATTACCTTTGGAGGTGCCATCAAAATTCAACTTGATAATTCCACTCTTTGGAGGGATCCATGTGCTGGGATAATCTGGGTGATTGCAATGGGAACGAGAGTGATGAGTGAGATTGGGAATGGAATGGTGCCAATTTGTCCATATGATACTTTCAAGAGGTTGAGCTGGAATATCAGAGTCCTGCCAATGATGAAGAGCTAGAGTTTCTTGAAGGTTGATGCATAAGTTGGTCCAAATGATGTCCCATGGAGTGCTTTGATCTTTAAAAATTCTTTTTTTCCTTTCCTTCCAAACAGTCCAAAGAAGGAAGCTGGAAGAAGAAACCAAAGCGTGTTGAGAAACTTGCTTTTGAAAGGCTCAATGTGCCAGTTTCTGATAGTATTTACAATGTTGCCTTTAATTCTGTTGGATCTCCTGCAGCAGATATCTATTTTCTCCAATAAGTAATTGGTGATGCTGCATGTGTCCAATAGATGAGCGGTGGTTTCAGCATGCTCAGAGTAATTGGGACATCTGGAGAGACCAATGAATCCCCTTTTGAGGAGATTTTCCCAAGTGAGAATTCTTTTCTTGCTGAGGAGCCAAAGGAAGGTTGAAATTTTGGGCCAAATGCCTGGTCTCCATATTTGAATCCAAATTTTGTCCTTGGGAGCCTGTGCTAAAGGGACGAGCAGATGGTATGCTTCTTTGGTGGAGAAGGTTCCGTGGGGGGTGTATCCCCATCGAAGCCTATCTTCTTGAGTCGCATATCTAATTTTTCTGTGGCTCATCTCTTTTTCAATTTCATCGAATGATTCATCTTGCCATTTTTCTTGCCATTGAGTAGCTGGGATCCATTGTCGATAGCCCAGAATGGGATGAGGTTTCCATAAGAGGTTTACTTGATTATTCTCGAGGGCTTGTAGGACGGCTTACCACTTGGGTTTTTGGAAGAGATCTGCTAGTTTGGGTAATTGTTGCCAAGAATCATTCCAAAGGTGAGCTAAGTTTCCTGATCTAATCTCCCAAAAAAATTGCGCTTGGATGAAGGCTCTGTGTTGTTTGGCGGAGTTCCAGATGAGAGAGTTGGAGTCCTCTGAGGTAAGTCTAATGAGATCTGCAGGCGGTCTGTTGGTAGAATATTTGGTTTTCCATAGGCGAGCACATGGGCAGTGTGGCTTGGAGATCCACTTCCACCAGATGCGTGCACCCATAATTTCATTACTATGCTGAGGATCTCTTAATCCTAGCCCTCCATCTGCCTTTCGGGTGGAAACATCCATCCATTTCACTAGAGCCCATTTTCTGTTCAACCCTGAAGATTCCCATAAGAAATTGAGTTGAAGGTTTCTAATCTGTTTTAGAACCCATTTTGGTGTAGCCAACACTAAAAAATGGTACAGAGGCATGGATTAGAGAACAATTTTGATTAAGACCAGCCTTCTAGCTATGTTGAGCGATCTGTAAGTCCAAGAAGAGAGGTGTGCCTCAATTTTATCAATAATCTCTTTCCAAGAGGAGTGCTTGATTGCTGCTTCAATGAGAGGAGCACCGAGGTACTTAGATGGCAGGGTGGTGATAGAAAACCCAAGGAGTCTTGCAATGTTGCTTTGAGTAATAGCTAGAGTGTTGAAAAAGAATATTTGGGATTTTGCAGCATTGATGGTGGTGCCAGAAGCTTCAGAGAAGGTGTCCAATAGGGACTTGAGAGTGTTGGCTTCTTGGACTGAAGGATGGCCAAATAACAAGTTATCATCCACAAATTGTTGATAAGTGATGCGTTGATTGTCATGGAGGGAAAGACCTATGAGAGAGTGGGAGGAGGCAACGTGTTGAATGAGACGGCCAAGATGTTTTTCCATGAGGACAAAAATGAAGGAGGAGAGTGGATCCCCTTGACGAATACCTTGGGTGTGGGAGAAGGGTAGGGAAGGAGCCCCATTGATAAGGATAGAGAAACAAGGAGAAGAGATGAGGTTCATGATCCATCTAGTCCAAGTGGTGTAGAAAGCAAAAGCGAGAAGCATCTAAGTAATGTAGTCCCAACTTAATTTACCAAAATATTTGGAGAGATCTAATTTTAAAAGCATACTTGCTTTCTTAAGGTGCTTCAATGAATGGATGACTTCATGCGTGAGAATAATCCCATCCAATATTTGTCGCCCTTCTACATAGCCAGTCTATTCCAGAGAGATGAGCAGTGGGAGCAAAGGTCTGAGCCTATTGGAAATGACTTTGGAGATAAGTTTGTAGAAGACGTTGCACAATGCAATGGGTCTAAATTTGTCCGGAATGACTGAGTGCTCCTCTTTAGGGATGAGGGTGAGAAAATTTGCATTGAGTGATGGGAGAATCCAATGCAGACTTCTAGATGCTTCAACCAAGTCCCAAACCTCTTGTTTTATCTGCTCCCAGAAGTAATGGAAAAAATTGGCTGTGACACCATTTGGACCTAGAGCTTTGCCATCTTTGAGTTGAGCCATTGACTGTTCCACTTCTTGAAGAGTGACGGGCTTGAGTAACATTTGGTTGTGATCTTCTGTGATGAGCTTGGGAATGTGTTGTGTTATCCTACTGATGGCTTGCTTCCTACAACCTAGAGGCTCTTGAAGAATGTGTTGGAAATGGCCGAGGAGTTCATTTTCAATATCCGCATGTTCCTCTAGCCTGTCCCCATGATTGTTTTCGAGAGTGGCGATGTGATTGTGCATTCATCTTTGAATGGAAAATAAATGGAAGAATCTTGTATTCTTCTCCCCCTCCTTGAGCTAGTAGATTCGCGATTTCTATCTCCATAGGATCTCCTCTTGCTGCTACCTCTCATCCAACTTAGTGAGGAGTGTTTTTTCTTTGGAGGCCAAGACATCAGTTTTTCCCTCTTTGATTATACACAGCTGTAGCTCAGACATTTATTGTTCGAGTTCTTTCTGATGTTGAAATATGTTCCGAAAGCTGTAATGATTCCATTTCTTGAGTGTGAATTTGAGGTTCTTGAGTTTTTTCTAAAATTGGAACATTTTGGAACCTGCCGGAGGTATGGAATTGTTTGAACATGTGGTGACTAGATCCTTGAAGTTCAGGTGAGAAAACTAGAAGGATTCAAAATGGAATGGTGGCTTGTTAGTTGTTCCAGGATGCAACCATTACAAGAGGATAGGCCAGTGATAAAAACCAACAAATGGAAGAATGGAGGAGTGGAAGTCGCCTCCTAAATGGATTACATTGTCTGAAATAAGAAAGTGATCCAGTCTTGAAGTAATCTTCTGGGATCCAGATTTGTTCCAAGTGTGCATCCCATTGGAGAAAGGAAGATCAATCAACCAGTTGTCTTGAATGAAATTTTTGAAAATAAGACTGTCCATCTCAAGCCGAGATCTGCCTCCTTTTTTTTCCTCTAATTTAGTCATCATGTTGAAGTCTCCGCCACTAATCTGAAGGGGATGGCGCCTTGAAGAGTTAAGGATGGTCAATGTGTTGAGCAGGGAAATTTTCTGAAGAGGGTCTTGCAGGAAGTATACGTTGGTAAGTTGCCCATGTATATTAGAACCTATCAAGTGGAAGGAGGCTTGGATGAAATTGTGAGTTGCATGGATGTGAGATAGAGAAATGATTTGGGGATCCCAAGATATGGCTAGACCACTTGAGGCTCTAGAGGCATCAACTGTTGTGGTGTTGCATCCAAACCATAACTTGGTAAGAATGGAGTCAAGGGATATTGGTACATTTGGTTTCCTGTAAAAAGAATACAGTTGGCTTGTCTTGCTGAATCATTTTCTTAATCATTCGGTGCTTCGCCAGGTTGTTAAGCCCTCTAATGTTCCATGAGGTGAGCTTCATTGAGAACTGTGGGAGATCGGCCGATAGAACTTGGTCAGCTTGGGATATCTCCCAGATTCAACAAGCATTTCTCCTACAATGATCGTTCTTTACAAATCTGTTCTATGTCCTCTTTTCTTTGACTCTTTGATTATCTTTTTACCATCCCAAGGGCTTCCTGCTTGAATGCCCAGAGAGTTGCATTGTTGTGCGTGAAAGGGTGCAACTTCTAGGCTGCCAATTTGCTAAGGGGGAATATTACCATAGGCCTTATGGTGGCAAGCTAAATCTAGATCTACGATATCCAGATCTCCTAAATCGATGCTCTTTGGTTCCTCTTCCATGTGTGTAGGCTCATTCATTTATTTTTTGGATTCTTCATTTTGGGAAGCTGAGTGAGAGTTGTCATCTATCTCCATCTGATTTGTGTTCCTGATCACAATAGCTTTGCCTTTATTAGTTAGGGAGATGGTTCCTTGGGGGTCAAAGGAAAGGGGGCAAGTGGGAATCTTCTGAGGAGTGAACAAGGGGCCAGGAACAACAGATTTGGGATATTGGGAGAAGGTTGCAAAGACTCTCCTTCCAAGATCAATTAGGTAGCAAGAATATCAAAGTTGTTGCTAGTCGAAGGGATAGGGGAGACTTTGGGAATGGCAGTAGATTTCTTAGTATTCTTTTGACGACTAGGGACATTGGTGAAACCCTCCGCATCAATGCTTTCAGAGGTTGGGTAGATTTGGGAGGAGATTTGAGGGCAAATTCTTGAAAATATGGTCATGTTCATGGCATTTTCAACATCGAAAGGGAGCATTCTCATAATCAATAGTTTGGATCCATTCAAAGTCTTCATGAAAGAGACTTACCAAGTCTTTGAGGGCTTTGGCAAGATTCATATAAATGCAAATCCTTGCATAGGAGGTGTATCTTCTGAGTTTGGTTTCTTCAGCTATCTTGATGAACTCCCCCAGTCCATTAAAAATTTATTTTAGGGTTTCCTCATCCCAGTATTCCAGTGGTAAAGAATATATTCTAATCCAAATTGGTGCTCAGTTGAAGTCTTCCTTGTCAGGATTGAATCTTTCAATCCAGTCTCTGAGGTACAGGCCTGCTGAGTTAAAAAAGCACAGGCCCCCATCCAAAATGCGATTTATGTCCTCAAAACAGTTGAAAATAGCATTGAAGAAACCTTTTGGTCCCAACTGTAGGGTTACATGTCCCTTTGGTTTCCATTTTGAAGCTATCCATCCTTGGAGCTCCTTTTCAGTCGGTCAAAAGCCAATAAATTTTCCAATGAGGGCATGGTCCTTCATATACTAAATATGACCATTGATACGATGACCTGGAACGTCAATTTTGATGTGATCTACTATGATAGGAATGCATGTGGAAGAGGGGGCTTGCTTCTGCTCTGCGGTAGCATTCTGATTCTATGTTTTATCGTTTTGCTCAACATTTGGATTCGCTTGCGTCCCTACAAAGTTAGAGGACGGGATCTATTCAGTTGCAGCTGTATTGGGTGTGTTAGTAGGTGGGTTTTCAGGAGGGGTAGGGGTTCCCACCCCTCTTAGAGGTGTTGCCATTAGCTGTGTTCAGAGGCCAACGATGAAGGAGCACTACTAGAAGCCGTGAAGGGCCAACGATGGAGCAGAGGAGAGCTTTGTCGACTCTGTTGTAGGGTTTTAGAAACTGTAGAGATCCATCGCCTTGTCATTCCTCATGAGTCTCTTTACCCAAGGGTTAGCTTTAATATTAAATGAAACATTGTAATCATTAAAATTGTGTAAACTATTTAATTAAATTTAAATATTTCATAAAGAAATGTTAACCATATAACTTAATTGATTTTACATTTATAAATAAGAATATCACCATTCAAATAATTAAGTGGATAATAATGTCCAAATCAAAGCTATTATTTTCATATCTTTTAATTCAAGGGAACAGATAGTAAATGGATTTTATTTTAATTGATATTTATGATTTAAAATTATAATAATAAGCATTGCAAAATTGGATTTCTAATTATAATGACCTAAGCTTGTTTACTACATAGTTATCAAATTGGAATTCTAATTCGATTAGATATGAAAAGGAAATTCTTTTGTATAAAATTTACTATAGAAAAAATTCTAAACTATACTTTTTCCAAATACTTAATATTTTTTAAACTATACTTTTGCCAAATAGTTAATATTTTTTAAACTAATTACTTTTTACAAATACTTTATATTTTTAAACTATTTTAAAAATTTATATATGAAAATTTAATATGTAAATTTATTTATTATTTTATTTACAAATCTTGACGATTTTGCAACGGAGGCTTGTTATTCTATAATTTTTTTCAATATAAAAGAGACATATAAATTTATTTACTATTTTATTTTATAATTATTTTTTAATATAAAAATAACATATAAATTTGTTTAAACTAACTTACTTTTACTATTTTCTTTTCGATTGCAGTTTTCCATTTTACAATTCTTTTAATATAAAATTACCTTTTTTTAATACTATTCTATTCCCAAGTACAAACCTATGTATAATTTACAAATGGAGAAAATAGTATATAAGCATGCAACTAGTGTAATTATGTATGAGATACAAACCTATTCCCAAGTACAAACCTATGTATAATTTACAAATGGAGAAAATAGTATATAAGCATGCAACTAGTGTAATTATGTATGAGATACAATATAAACTTTGTTGAATATGCAAGCCATTTACATTTTAAGCATAATCTTCCCTATAGAGAGGTAATTGTGGAATACGCAAGCTACCTAAAATTTAAGCATAACGGAGGTTGTTCCACAATAAGCTAGCTAATGACATTGTACCTTATTTTGGAAACATTTTTTTTTTGAATAGGGTCGAACTTCCCCGATTTATTTTTCTTAATTTTTTGAAGGTGGCTTTTATCAGATATATCTTGCACTGAGGCAAAGAAATCCGAAGGCTACCTGGCACGCAAAGAAGGCTCAATCTTAGAGATACAAGACAGACATAACACAGATTACAGACATGAGTTTCTATCTCGTGGTGCAAGCAGATCACGGATATCCGCGCAGATGCAGAGCAGGAGATTCGTAACTTAGACTCTACTTAGACCCTAAAATCCCCGAATACCTCTTCCGAATGAGTCTTACCTTCTTATAGAACTGAAGGGGAACAAACATCCGTGAGAGTGAATTATTACACAGTCCTAGATTCTAGACAAAAGAAAAGTAAATCTAAGGACGAAGATATGAGAGTACGCCTTGGATTCGGGTACGAGTGGACAACCCATATTATCTCATCCCTATTCCATACGGAAAGCCTTCTGGCATATGGGGACCGAATCCAAAGTGATCTCATGACTCAACATATTACGTAAAAAAAGTTTTACAAGGTGGAGATTCTTCAAGGAGAACCCACGGAAGCCTAGTTGAAAGAATAATTGTACAAGATATCTTACACAGTGGAGATATTTGGGTCAGGGAATCCCACGGAAACCTGTCCAACACCAACGTCGGTTGGAAAGACTACAAAACATAGTGTTCAATCTGAGGATGCGTATAATGCAGGTACCTGAACCTTTCAATCAAGTGATTTGAAAAGTACTGAACACGGACTTCTTTTTCTGATTCCCACTGATGATAAGGATTATTGTCACGTGGGGTAAGAAAGTTTAGATTTTCGAAAGGGTTCTGTTCTGGATTTACTCTTTCATGAAAATCTTCATAATCTGGCTGGCTGTCATCATAATTTGTACTGATCAATCTCACTTTGTAGATATTCGTGACGAACCAGCGTACATGGCCACATCTTTTAACTCCATGATAGAAGTGGAGGTCCTTAATGTCGGCAATATGTTGTACTGATTTGTAAAAGATGCCTGACTGATGAGCACGCGGTTCACTAAAGCCATAGATTTTTAGCATGCTTAAAGAATACGGCTTAGTGATCAAAGATGATAGCCCGTATATTTTCCACCAGTCTAAAAACCAATCAGGAGTGGGGTCTTCTCTTTCCATCTGTTCTACGGACCATCCATCAAAGATGAAAGAGAACTGCACAGAATAAAAAAGGTTAGAGGCATAATTTTGCATATTCATACCTGTGTAGAAGCATTCTCTCTGGCGGTCTGGATCATAGTTTTGTTTATGATTACAATTGTCAAATCTTCTGATAGTGATTTCACAACTCTGTATTTCATCTTCATCATCATCAAGGCTTTCCAAAATATATGAAATACTGCCTATATGGACTAAATAGTCCAATGCTTCCTTTGCTTCTCTATTCATTTCAGACTGCAATCTTTCATTCCATAAATATGGAATGCCATCTCTGTGTCGGATTTCTTTGATAGGAAACCAAGCTTCATCATGATCCATTAGATGTGTTTCATATTCATATGTAATCCATCCACTTGGTGTTTCAATTTGAACACTTTCTTCATTTCTTCTGATAAAATTGCAGGAAAGAGAAAGTATGGAATTATTTGTTAAGAATTCTCTACTCAACATATCAGCAAAGTTATTCTTCTTTCCTTCAACAAACTCAATATCAAAATTGTATTGGCTCAACTACATGACCCAGCGAACCATGGCTGCATCCTCAAATTCACATTTTTGGATAGCATATTGTAATGCTTTACAATCTTTTTTTACTATGAATTTGGTGTAAATGATAAAATATTTGAGCTTAGCTATGCCTAAGCATACGGCCCTAAGTTATTTCTTCTGACTTTCCCAATTCAATTGATTCTTTGACCACAAACCTGATGCATATTGACAGATTTCAATATCTTTTTTATTACCTGGATTGACTTGGCACAAGACTTCTCCCCAACCAATCTTGCTAGCATCAGTCATTATTACTTTCTCCCAATCTTCCTGTATTGGAGAAATTGGCTGTATTTTTCTGACTCTTTCTTTGATTCTGCGAACTGCTTCAGTGCCTTCCTTATTCCAAGGAATGGGATCTTTCTGCAATCTTTGATTCAACAATTTTCTGTCATGAGCACAGTGTTGCAGAAATTTAGAAATGTAGTTAAGACTACCCAAAAATCTCTGTAGCTGGGTTTTGTCTAGGATTTCATCAGGAAAATGATCAAAAAAATTGAGACTTATTTGAATTACTCCATAAGATCCATATTGAATATTATATCCCAAGAAATCAATCATGGATCTGAAAAGTTTCATTTTTGACTCAGACAAAACAATACCCATTTCTTTTACTCTCTTCAAAAATATCCTGAGATGTTTAATGTGTTCAGGAATATTGTCTGAGTGAATGAAAATGTCATCTATGTATTTCTTCAAAAATTCATCCATCCCTTCAAAGGTTTCATCCATTATCCTTTGGAATGCAGAGGGTGCATTTATCAAGCCGAAGGGCATGATATTCCATTCATAATGACCCTGTGGGACAGAAAAAGTTGTTTTCCACTTATCTTCTTCTTTAATACCTACTTGCCAAAATCATAATTTAAGATCAAATTTTGAAAAGATCTTGGAATTTGAAATTTGAGCAAGTATCATTGAAGGCTTAGGAAGAGGATAAGCATCATAATCAAGTATGTTGTTCAGAGGTTTATAATTGACAACTAACATTGGTTTACCTATGGAAATCTCTGAATGTTTATTAATATAGAATGCAAAGCAAGCAATAGGGCTCTTGCTTTTTCTAATCAATCCTTTTTGCAACAATTCCTTGATCTCTTCTCTGCATAGCTTCATTTGTTCTGCATTCATGGGGATTGCTGCTGACCTTATTAATTTACCACTGAAGTCTTTCTTTAGTGGCAATTCAACTTCTTGCTTCTTAATATGCCAGAATGCATTTGGATAATCTGAGCAACATTCTTTGAATTTAGCAGTGATTTCTGCTATGTCTCTGGCATATTTTCCATTATTTAACAATTCTTCAGTTTTTAGAATCTCCTTTTTTGTTTCCATCTTTGCAAGGAGATTCTCCATTCTTTCAATCCTTTTCAGTCTATTAGGTGAGTTGGAATTAATAAAAGGAAAGAATATTTCTTTGTTATGCAAGCTCACAAAGTATCCATACCTTTGACTCACCTGATCCAACTTTGCGCCATGCTTCTCAAAGTTCTAAAAGAATGGTGTTCCAAGATACATTGCACAATCCATAGCTGGAACAATAGGACAAACAAGATGTACTCCTATTTCTTCTGTTAGAAATAAATCTAATTCTGTAGTAGTGACTCTAGGACATGCTGTTGGTCTTCTCAAATGAGTACTTACAACAGTATTGTTGACAATATTTAACCAGGAACCAGTATCCATTAAGACTTTCCAATACTCATATTGTGTCCTGATTTTTACCTTCATCTTGACGCAATACATAACATCTCTATTAAATATATTGCATCCCAAACCAGTTCTTTCTGTGTCATCATCAGAATTTTCTTTCTCAATATTCTTATCTGGTCTATTTATCTGTTCTGATATTGGATTACCATGAAGTGTCCAATTTTGAAGCTTACGAGACATAATAGGATTATGTGATGTGGAAGCTTGAATTATGCCCATAAATTTGAATTTTAATTCTCTATGGTTTTCTAGGCATAACCTTTTATTTTCTTTCACAGTTTTTCTAAGCTCTTTGATTGCTTGATGAATGCTAGGCAATGTCTGTGGAAAATCTTCGCCAAAATCTTCATTTTTGAATTGCCTAGTTAGAGCTTCAACTGAAAATAAAGATGTTGGAGGAACATACCCTTTATTTGGCTGGTCCTTTGGTTTTGAAGGAGAATGCTTCAAATGATTCATCGAAAGTGTCTTGTACATTTCTTTAATCTGAGGATCAGTAGCAGCAATCATCTGAGTAAAGTAGTTCCTGCTTGTTTCATCTTCATCTCCATCTATCTTCATCATATTTATAGTATTGCAGCTGCAAATATCTGGATCGCTGCAATCGCATTCTTTGCATTCAGTACAGTGAGGATCTCTGCAAATTTCTTCATCAGATGACTCATCAGAATATACAATTTTCAAATCATTATCTGAATCAGATTCAGATCTCAAAAGTTCATCACAACTGCTAGGAAGATCAAAGAAATTTACTTTGCCCTTTTTATTTCTATATGAAACTTTCTTCTTCCCTTTGTCTTTCTTTTTCTTAGGACAATTATTGGAGGTATGTCCTTTTTCATTGCAGTTGTAACAGATGATTTCTTTGTCTTTTGAAAACATTTATGTATGTTTATAGGGCTTTCGTTTGAAATGTCTTTTCTGGGAATGATGAGAATTCTTTTTGGCATGCTTATATTTTTATTTGCGATGCCTTCTACGCCCATCTGAATTGCCAGCTTTGCCAAGATGCCACTGCTTGCAGAGGTGTTGATAACCATGAGGTTTTTTCAGATTGGTAGCAGCACAGGAAATTTTCGTCTGAGAGAAAAGTTCTACAAAGACAGCTTTGACAGCCTGTCAGATAACACCAAACTTATAATCTCCCATCTTGCCAGGAAGCTTATTCACAATAGCTGAAGAAACCCAATGAGGAAGAGAGGACACAAAA